>VWZV01016781.1:19769-64421 GCA_013397155.1 Irena cyanogastra
CCACCAAAAAATATACAAAGCTGTGAAGTGAAGGGGAAATTAATTTGTAAGACAATGGAGCAGAGATTGCAGCGCCCTGAGCCTGGGGCAGCTCTCCCCACCTCTCCTGCCCTGCCCTTGGCTGATGGGAATCTCCCAATTTCCCTCCTGCCAAACCTGCAGCTCCCACCCTGCTCCTGATCAGACTCCTCGCTGCCAGAGGGATCCCCTCAGTTCCTGTTGGTCCAGACTGACACAGCTCAGTCCCGACCCACTTACAGCTTCCTCTGCCAGGGATTTCCAAATGTCCAGATTTCCAAAACTGGGATTTTAATGGTTCCATCTGTGCTGCATTTTGCATGAAACACATACAAATAGACAAACATCTCATACAAATAGATAAACATCTCTAAAAGGCATTTTTCTGCTTTGTCTGCTCCTCTCTCAGGTCTCCACTGTACCACAAACTCTGCATTGACACAAACTCCACTTTCTCAATACTCAGCCAAGATCTGAAGCACAATTTAAATACATTTGCAAATGCATCAAAGCTGAATCACAGCAAAATTTCTCTGAACTCCTGCTCAGGATTTTGGGCTGATTTTAGATTTTCTTTTTTGTTTTCTTGTCTCTGCAAAGGAAACATCAGCCTCTGTCCTTGACACAGTGAAGATAGAGTCACAGGAGACTCCCTGAACTGGAGAGAAATCAAAGCCACCAGATTGGCCTTTATTTGGAGACAGTAATTCCTGCCTGGCATTTCAGATACAATTGCAACATTTGCCACCAAAGCTTCTTGGGAAAGATAAACTTAATTTTCCTCACCACTACAAAATGTATTAATTTATTGTCAGCAGCAGAGATTACCCCTGTACACGGAGTCCAAAACACCCTTTCCAGATTTAACTTCTCATTCCCAAGGAAGGTTTTTCCCATCCCTGGGCTTCCTGCTCCACTGACCCTTCTCCTGTGCTTTGGGTATTTTTTTCTGGGTCCCCGCAGCTGCCCTGAGATGGAATTTCAGGGTGTCACAGATAAATTTGCTCTGTGGGTTTCATCAAGAGATCTGCAAAGGGGGAGAGGATTGGTGAGAATGGACTGAAGGAAAGCAGAACTGAAGGCAGCCACCAGGAATAAATTTTGTGAGCAGCAGAATTCCCATAGTGTGAAGAATAAGTTGAAAGCAGAGACGGCAGAAATGGCTCAGAATGAAGTGCAAGGCCAGCTGTGGGATAACCTTACCCAGTGTCATGTCTGAGGAGATCGTGTCCCCATGCAGTGACATGAGCACAGCACGGAGCATGCAGCACATTCCAGATCCCAGGACAGGTCCCAGGAAAGCTGCTGGGCGTGGTGGCAATGCTCCAAACTGGGTGGGTGAGCCCTGTGCTGGCACCAGGCTGGTCCCTGGAGGCTCCATCAGGATCAGCTGCTGGCTGGCGCTGGCTGGCTCAGTGGAACAAGGACAAAACCCCATATCCGTGTCACCACTGTGCTGGGACAGCTGTGACCTTGGAAACCCTCCTGCATTTCTGTCCTGCCATGCAGGGAGTATCATTGCCAAAATCCTCCTTTCCAGGGGCATTTGGAAGCCGTGAGGTGTGGCAGGAGGGCAGGGGGAGCCCTGTACCCCGGACAGCTCAGCCTTGTCCAGGCACAGGAGCCCTTTGGCAGGTGGAGGACTGGGAGGTGTGGAGCTGATTTTTGATGGACACAGAGCTGGAAAGCTGAGCAGTCAGTCAGAACTTCCACAGCCTTGGAACTTCTCTGCCCTTTCCCTGCACCTTCAGCAGCAAGGAGAAGGCCATGACATTGTCAGGCTTCCCAGGCAGAAAAGTGGAGAGAGATTCCTGGTTTTATCCTCCCCCCAAGCCAAGGCTGGTGGATAGGAGGAGGCTCCTCACTGGGGGAGCAGGGACTGTAAATCCAGTCTGTTTCCAGAGTTTACTCAACAGTGCAAACAAAAATAAACGGGTGTCAGCTCGCCTGCTTAAAGAGGCCATGAAAGGTGACACTGTGTCACTAATCCCTTGTTGCCATTCATTAAATACATCCTCTGGGCTGTTAATCTTCACACCTTCCTTTGGGGGCCACCAGGCAACAAGCTGGGAGGTCTTGACCATGGCAGAGGATGGCAGGAGAAGCCGAAGGTCAGTCTGAATAAGCAAAACCAAGAACATTGGAATGGTAATAAGATCATGTGTGAAGAATGCATGTTAAATATGATCAAATTGGCTGGGGTGGCTGGAGAAGGAGCAGCCCAGCTAAGGGGATATTCCAGAATGCCCAGAGAGGATATTCCAGAATATTTCCAGATAAATTGGATAAATCCAGACTCTTACTGATTCCCAAATGTGACAGAACACAGCCTTGGCCAAGCTGGGAATGGCAACAAAGGTGGGGAAAGTACTTGGGCTAATCATGTCCACAGTGAGAGGGTCTCTGCAACATAAAACGTCCAAAGGAAAGGAATAAATGTGGATTGGTTTCCCACAGGAAGCAGAGCAGCTGGAGGAGGGATCCCAGCCAGCTCTGCATCCACAGAGCAGCAGCTGGACAAGAGTGACCACAGGACCCTCGCTGTCCTTCAAGGGCAAGGACAAGGCACTCCTCACCTTGCCTGAGGTTCCATCTGGATCAGAATTGTCTCTTGCATCCTGAATTTTCCACAGGAGATCTGTTGGCTGATCTTGCACTGAGCCAGAAGTGCAGCAGAGCCATCACATCCCACAGAAGAGCAAGGCAAGGCTGCCCTGGGAAGGGGTGAGTGGGTGACACCCCACAGGCTGGGCAGAGCTGGCCTTCAGGGCTCAGGCAGGGTTAGCAGAGGCACTGCTGTGTGCTGGGCACTCAGAGCCTGCACAGACTGCTCCTGATTTACCAGTTCAGCAGCTTGGCACCTCTGGGCCCGTCCCTGGTGCCGTGCGTGCTCCCTGTGCTGCTTTGTCCCTCCCCAGGCTGCTCATCCAAGCAAACACTGGAGATGTTCCCCAGGCTCTGGGCAAAGACAACAAACAAACACAAAGTGGGATTTGGGAGCCGGGCTGTGCTGACCTGCCCGTGCTCAGGAATGTGACAGCTCAGGATAAACCCAAGCAACAAGGGTTTGATTTTTATTTATTTATTTATTTATTTGTTTTGCTATTTGCATGTTATCTCATAGCACTTAGAGGCATGACACTTCATTCTGTTTTATGACACAGGATGCATCTCTGGCTGATACACTGGAGGCCAGGCTGCTTTAATGCTGTCAGCCTGCATTAACTTACAGCTTCAATGAACACTGGCCCAGTGAGACAGGGGATGAATAACCCCAGGGGCAAAATAATGTCAAATCCCACAGCTTGTCTTCTACAAGCTGCCAGTTATTTATTAACAATTAGATCCAAATATCTTATTCAGATGCAACAATATGCTTTCTGAGCAAGGAAAGCGAGGACAACTGGTCTTTGCTCTTTGCTGGAGTGTTTTGCTACAAATCAGAAGTCTGTATCTTTTTAAGGATAATTCTACAGAAACGCCCATGAAATCTTGGAGTGTTCAGATGGTTCTTCCTGGGAAAGAGCTGCTGAAATCCACAAGTGAAATACAATTTATGGGTGAGCCTGCTCCAAACAGAGCTCATCCTGGGCTCCTGCATGGGAAGAAGGGGAATATTTGGGACTACAAAGCTTCTCCCTCCAGCAGATAAATTTAGCAGCGTTTGTGCTGAGGTTCGAAGCGCTGACACAAATCTGCAAGGCTCAAATTCTTTTCAGTGTTGTATCACCACATAATTCTCCACAGGTGCTGTTGGTGATGGTGTTTCATGGTAAATAATCCAAGCAAGTGGATGTTTTGTTACAACAATCTCTCGCTGGCACACAGATCCACTGGTTTGTCCCTGGCTTTCTGTGCTGAAGTTACAGTGCCCTTGTCTGGAAATGAGGTTTCAGCACAAAACAGACAAAAAATAAGAACAACACCTGCCAAGGAAGAAATCATCCAGCCTAGAGTCTGGGTGTTATCCCATTTTTCCTTGGATACACCGAGGTGTCAGAGTGACTTTGCTGGGTGAGAGACAGATGAACAGCTACTGAGTCTCTGCCCTTGGGTGTCCCAGGGAATTATTCTCCTCTGGAAGAGCTGCCACAGTATCCTTGAGCTAAAAGGAAAGCTCTCATTTGGCTCAAAATGATGACAGCCCCTCAACGAACCGGCCCAGAGGAAAACCACCCCGTTTTTGTCACATGAAACAGACAGGAAATAAGGTATTTAGAAGGATTAGCCAGCAGGGATCAAGCTGCACAAGAGAGAGGTGGGGAGAGGCCACTGCGGTGGGTGGTGGCTCAGTGACCCTGTGGTGAGAGATGGGGAATTTTCCTGCAGGATCCAGCATCATTCCAACGTTGCAATGACCCCTTCCTCGGAGCACGGGGCAGAGCTGGGATCCAGACCCCAGACACGGGGGCAGCTCTGCCACAGGGCCACGGAACTCCTGGGATTTGCACAGCAGGATGTGTTGGTACACGTGCTTTGCCACCAACATGTTTCTGTGTTCATTTTAACCACCAAAAACAACCCCCAAAACAAGCCCCAAACCCAGGATTCTGTTGCACAGGGCCCTATTTACTGTTTATCTTTGCTGAGAACATATGGTTCCACTTTCTTGGGCTGTTGGTCTCCAGGGTTAATGACATCTGACCAGATGGCCCAAAGCAAAGAGTGATGGGACCAACGTGCAGGACAATTAATCTGGATGGGGGAAAAAAAGCAAAATAAAACAAGAAATCCTGAATTGCCCCCCCTTCACCCATAAAATGTCAGATCCTTGGGCTGCCATCTAGACAGATGTTGTTACCATCTGGGAAGATGTTAAGTGGAGCCTTTCTGCTCCCTTTTTCCATTGAAATGCCCCAAATGTAAATAGTAGACACAAAAACATTTATAAATGATGCTGTCTTTTTTCCCCCCACAGAGGCCGTGGTTGTCTCCACGGCACTTCCAGCTCAGCTTTTAAAGGTTTTTCCAGTGACACACTCCCAACGTGTCCAGTGACAAATGATGTAACGTGTTGCTGGCCCAGGGGGGCTGTGCAGGGGAGCCCTGGCTTTCATTACATTTTGCACGCGAACATTTTCTCTCTCACAAACCCTGCAGCAGCACCACACCTCCCGCAGCCTGGGGTGCCAGGGCAGCACCAAAATGCCCAAACCAAATGGCCACAAAGGGCTGAGCTCACCCTGGATTTTTGTGGGATGGGTACTCCTAGGAGATTCTCTGGAAACTCCGAGGGAATTCGGGCACAACCTCCAGCACCCAGCTCATTAAAGCTGCTCCTGGATTTCCAGAAACCAAGAGCAAACTGGGCTCCAACACCAGCTCTGGCTCTGGAAAAGGCAGCCTCCACCCTGGCAATGCTTTGTTTGGGGCTTGTTTTCCTGAGAGGAACAAGTTCCAGCAGTGTCACTGAAAGGAAAGTTTCCTTTGAGTCCCCGGCTGGAGCTTTATGCCCGTGACACTGAGGGCAGATAGAGTTTTGCTGAAAGAAGAGTGCTTTTTGGAGCATTGCTTATTTGGTTTGGGGCACTAATATAAACTGTGCTGGCAAATCCTTTCTCCTGTAGGCAAAGGTTAAGTAGTCCATTGATTTAATTGGCTTAAAGTTAAGTAGGTGTCTACAAGATTAGAGCCTGAGAGCAGCCCTTCATTTCAAGCTGGCTTCCTTCTTCCTCTGACATCACAAAAATCTTCAGGGAGCTTTTTTTTCTCCCCAGCTTTGAAACTTCAACGTTATCTTTCGTCAGCATCTCAGAAGTTGGCAGAAAGTTGCAAAGCCGAGGTTTTATGATATTTTCATCTCCCTCTGGCTCCGTTGCTCGTGCAGCTTCACAAGCAGCAGAAGACACATTTGTCCTGCGCCACGACCACATCTGAGGGAGCTCAAGGAGCAGCTTGGCTTTTTAGACTCAGCTTGGTATTTTCAATGCTGAATTCAAAGTTTTCAACCCATTTTTGTACTGTTTGCCCAGGTTTTATAGGCTGGCTAAAGAGAGAATTCCAGGGAAATTGAGATACAGAATGGGCAGAGTGTCCCAGGCTCCTTGAGATCCTTGTCCCTGGAGGAGCAGCCACCACGCCATGATTTCCACGAGGAGACACTGAAGGTTTGAGTAACCCTTTACTGTAAAGAGCCTCTCAGCCCAGTGACTCCTCCACATACTCATCACCCACCCACCCAAATCAGTATTTTGGGGTGGGAGCACTGCTGCGGGTATCTGGAGCTTCAATGCTGGAAAGCACAAAAGGTTGAAGCAGAAATCAGAGTCCAAAAGATGAGGGAAAATTACTTTAAAGGGTCTTCTGTGTCATTTTTACCTATGTGAGTCTGTGCTTCGTCTCTGCCAAAAACCTTCTGAGTCAAAACCCTCCCAGCATCATCTCCAGGTACAGGGAACCAGCAATTGGAAGACATCTGCTTCAAGTTGGAAGGAATTCTTTTACAAAAACCCTCTCCTTTCTATTTTTGGCAATTTCTTCAACCTCCAGAAGCCTATTGGATTATAAATGTTTATTACAGATGTTTGCAATGCATACCTGGCTCCCTGGAGCACATTTAATATTCATATATTAGATTATATGATTAAATCTTTATTGGAGACATCTTCTAGTGCAATTTTCCATTGCAGGATGTTTGGAAGAGCAAGTGAAAATGAATTTAGGGCTTCAAAGATCCTTCCTTGTTATTCATTGTCCTGTTTAAGACAGAAATATTGAATGAAGAAACAGGTGGGAATCTCCTTCTTCCCTCCACAGGCAGCACCACTCTCTCCAAAGGGAGCTATAAGGACACTTCAAGGGGGTGGAAACAACTCCATCCAAGATTCCCACTGAAATCAGGGCACTTAATTCATCCACTTGTGCTTTAAACTCTTCAGAATGGGAACAGAGATTCCTTTCTGTTCCCACAACCCCCACCAAAAGGAAATTCTGGCTTTGTCTCTCTCTTAAATACTGTCAGTAAATGTAAAAAATGAAAAAATGAAATGGAGAGGTCTGGAAGAAAACATAGATTAGGTTTTGACAGATATTGAGATGTTAAAGATGCAGATAAATGCAGCTTGGTTTGTGGATTTCAAATGGGTTGGGCTGGTTTGGGGTTGGTATTGGGATCTCAGATGGGTTGAGTTGGTTTGGGGTTGGTATTGGGATTTCAAATGGGTTGAGTTGGTTTGGAGTTGGTATTGGGATCTCAGATGGGTTGGATTGGGTTGGTTTGNTGGGTTGGTATTGGGATCTCAGATGGGTTGAGTTGGTTTGGAGTTGGTATTGGGATCTCAAATGCATTGGGTTAGGCTGGTTGGAGATTGGTATTGGGATCTCAAATGGGTTGGTACTGGAATCTCAAATGAGTTGGTTTGGGGTTGGTATTGGGATCTCAGATGAGTTTGGGTTGGTATTGGGATCTCAAATGCGTTGGGTTGGAAGGGACCAAAGTCCAATTCCAAAGCTCTGCTGTGGGCAGTGACACCTTGCAGAAGCTCCATCCCAGCTGATGGTTGGACTTGCTGATCCTGAAGGCTTTTTCCCACCTGGAGGACCCCAGGTGCAGATGTGAGGTGCTGTGGGGTGCAGGATGTGCTCGGGGTACATTCCTCGTTCCCATTTGGCGAAGCCTGGGACTGGCAGTGCCTTCAGTCACGTACGGTGGGATTTCACTGCCAAAAAGAACGGGAGCTTGGATTGAAACCTGCAGATCCCTTAATGCAGAAATTACCCATTAAACAAGATAAGAGCAGAGCAATCCCTGCTGGAATGAGAGCTGGATGGTTGTGTAAACACCGGGATCTGAGCTGGGAACATCTGTGGGTCCCTGCTGGCTGGGCTCTGGGATAGACACTCCCAGCTGGCACTTTGATGGGCTCTGCTAATTGCTTATCTCCTTCTCTTATCTGATCACCTCTCCCAGCCACGCTCTGCCTCTCCTGTGTGAGTTGTTAAAGGGGTTTTCAACTGTGCAAAGCCCTGACAGAGACAGGTTGAAAAACCCAGAATAAACACCCTGAGGGTTGTCTTTTCCCTGTTTCCTCAGCTGATTATCTGAGAACAATCAGACTGCACCGTGCTTTCTTTGGATCTGGCCGTGCCCTTACAGAGTTCCAGGAGAATGCAGAATGAGCATGCATCGTGTTGGAGCAGGCAGAGGCTGCTGAGGAGCTGAGCTCTGTATTTCCCCTCCTTCCCGGGCAAGGAGGTCATAAATCCATCATTTCATGATTTAATACATCTGACCACATGGATCTCCCTGAAAAAGCCAAGGAAACATGGAATGTTTGGGTGGCAAGGGACCTTAAATCCCATGCAGTGACGTGGGCAGGGACACCTTCCACTATCCCAGGTTGCTCCAAGCTGGCCTTGGACATTTTGACACTCTGGACAGCCTGGTTCCATTTCGGTCCCTGTGTGAAAAGAGAAAATTCTTGGATCTCAAAATAGTTCCTGCGTTGGGAATAATCCAGCCTAAGGGTGTCCAGTAATTCCAGGTTTAACACAAATTCCAGGGCAGCTCCACGATGGAATTTTACTTTGTCCTTTACCCATTCCCCATTTCATCTCTAACCAGCAGACAGCAGCCATCCCACCAGGCTGGGGATTTAAAGGAATAAGCTTGGATTGCCTTTGCAGCAGACAAACAGGGCTGGAGCACTGAGGCAGAAATGAATTTAAATGCTTTTTGTGTTTATTTGACTTAAGCAGGTCCATTTTCCCTGCCCCAACCCACGGGTGCTTCCTGAAGAAGTCAGACTTCCCCAGCCATTCCTGTGACAGGTACTCGCTGCATCAGACAAAATAAATTAACAAAAATTTAATTAGTTTGTAGCATTCCTGTCAAAACTGACAACTCAAACACGGCGAAAAGATCATGTTTTTCCCTGGGGAGCATTTTTTATTTCTTTTTTTGCTGTCTGTCGGAGGGGGAACACGAAGTTGCAGAGCTATTTTTGGGTTTTACATGGCCTACTGCTTCCTGTGCTGTGGGAGGCTTCAAGAGTGAGGCCATAAAGGAATTAAATTTCCTTTTCTCCCTTTAGGACTGTGGATATGGACCCTCTGCTTATTTACATTCTCCCTGACAAGCTTTTCCCTGATTGAGCCGTTTTCCTGTAATCCCCACAGGATCCTTGACATAGGTTTCCACCACAGAAGGTCCTTTCAAAGGATTATGTCTTGGTCCTGGCCTAACTCCTGGATATAAATACATGGATGGATGTCTTAGGAGTTTCTCAGGGAAGCATGGAATAACTCAGCTGAATTTCCTACAGCCATGAAGAATTTCCCGCAGGAAAAATAAAATCCCAAAATATCACTAAGAACCAGAATTTGTTAACAACATATTCACGTCTCCCACTTTCACACCCATTTCCCACCTCCTGCCTAACTCAGGTCAGTTGTTAATTGTGGTGACAATTGTTGGATGTCACAAACAGTGAAATATCAGAGAAATTTAATCATAATATAACTATAATATATGAAAATACATAAATATAATATATCTAATGCATAATATATATAGATATAGAGAGATATAATATAATATCAGAAATATAATGTCCCAACCCACTCCTAGGGGATGTCTTGCAGGGAGGATGTAATTCCAGAGGAGCTCCCACATCCTGCTCTGGCACAGAGCAGGGGAAGGTGTTGTGGTTGGAGTAGCTGCGTGCTGGAATCAGCTCAGTAATGATTTTGGGCCTTGAAAGCAGCTACTAATTACTTTAATTAAACAATTATCCGGGAGATCAAATATATAGCAAATAATAAATCTTGCAGGTTGGGAGTATCATGCATTTCACACAGATAAGCATCAGTGAAATATAATAGAGTTGAGTGTTATTGTTAATTTTGACTTGAGGCTTACAAATCACAGCTCCCCTGAGCTCTGCAGGATCCAGGTAAAGCAAGAAATCCTAGTAAAATCTCTTTAATTCTTGTTTTCCAAAGAAAGCCTTGCCTTTGGTTTTCATCTCCCTCAAAGTGGTGGGGGAAGGTCTGTCCAGGATGTCAGTGACTCCCCCTGGCTCTGCTGGACTCCTCACCAGGAAAAAAAATAGAGTTTAATTCATTCTTTGAAGTATTTCTGTGGTGTTGGTAGCTCACATCCTCAGGCCAGGAGGAATCAGGAGAGGATTCTACACTGGGTGTGGGATGAGGGAGGGAGACAAAACACGGGGATGCTCCCCTGAAAGCAAACTTCAGGAGCTTCACACAGTGATTTACCCCCACAGGGAGGCCCCAAATCTCTGCTCATGCCTTGAGTGCCCAATGCCAATTTTTGGGCCACTCTGGCAGCACCACCCCCCTTCCCAGCCCTGCCCAGGTGTGGAGCGTGCAAGGTCACAGAACAGAACTACCGCATTAAAACTTAATTAATTCCATGCATCTTATTAAATAAATAATAATCCCTGGGCCCCGACTGTTTCTTACAGGCCAGGATTGGATTAATTCCTGGATCTGAGCCAGCAGCTTCCCAGTCTGCCCAGTTCAGGCACAAAGGAGAACATTTCCAAGTCAGAAACCAGGGGGTGATTTGTGACACGTCAGGAATATCCCGGGAAAAACGATGGGGCCGGAAACCCTGGAGAAGGGAAATCCATCTTCTGCTTGGGAAGAGGTGAATAACTCGTGGAAACCCAACACATTTTACCTCCCCCCTTGCTTCCAAAGCCCATTCCAAGGTGGAGGATCAGTAGTTTGCAACTGAAAGAATTCCATATAAAATAATACAGGGAGCAGATTTCCAGGAGCAGAAATGGTACCAAAACGGGACCACTGCCTGTCCTCCACGGAGGGGACATTTATTCAGCAATTAGGTTGAAATGGCAAAACTTTCAAGGCAGAGCTGGGCAGAAAGTCAAAATCTACATTTTAAGGCGATATTTTAAGTCCCCTACAATGCACAGGAGCCTGAATGATTTTTCTTTCCCTATAACACAAGAATTTGTCTTCCTACAGAGGAGATAAATGCAGACATCCCATAAAATGCATTTAATTCAGCTTTTCTGAATTTCCCACCTGAATCCCAGAGACAGATGGTACAACGTTCACTCTAAAATCTAAAAGGTTTTGAGATTAATTACATTCCTTAAATTAAAGATTTGAGGGGAAACTAACAAATATGTATTTTAAGTAAAACCAAAAAAGCACCAATCAGGAGCACAGTGATTAGTTTGCAAGTTTAAACCAATGTTTGGAGGATTCTCCTATTATGGAATCAGTGATTTTCCACAGAATCCCAGAATGGTTTGGGATGGGGGGACCTCAAAGTTACTCCCATCCTTTGCCATGGGCAGGGACACCTTCCACCATCCCAGGTTGCTCCAAGGTGGCCTTGGACACTTCCAGGGATGATCATGTGCAATTTAGGAGGATGTTCAAGAGTTCAATGCTGCTCATTCCATGGAATATTTTATGGCACAGCATCCAAACCCCTGCATGTGCTGCTGACCTGTGCCAGGAGCAGCCCTGTGCTCAGGAAGGGTCTGGCTCTCAGCAGCTTTGTCCTAAACTTCATTTCTTCCAAATTTAATGCAAATACAGCAAGAACAAGGCTCAGCTCAGCTGCTCTGGGGCTGCGCTGAGGGCAGGACTTGGCCCAGGACAGAGGAATTATTCCTGGGAGATGAGCTGTGCAAAGAAATAGGAGTGTGAAGAGCTGAGAAATCTCTTTGTAGCTCCTCAGCTTCCTTTTAACCAGGAATATTGACACAAGCAGCTCTGCAGAGTGCTGAAATCTGGGAGTTTGGAGTACTGGAAAGAACCGGGGTTTTAATACAAAATAAAATAATCTTTGAAGAAGGTGTGAAAACCCCAGGATCCGCAGAGTAGATGGCAAACTGAGCTGCAGAGCAGGGAGATGGCTGCAGGTCCCATCCCCTCCCCAGCCCTTGTTTATCCCTGCTGAGCAGCAAATGCAGGGCTGGAGAGGGAAGGAAAGGGGGGGTGCATTGCCATGAAAGCTTCCCCCATCCTTTTTTCTCCTCTCTCTAATGCTGCCCCTGATATATTAAGCTGCATTCCAGCCAGCTTCAAGGACATGTTTCTGAATCCCATTCAAGATGCTGACAGCCCCTGAAGGTGTGAGAGGAAACATGCCCTCAGATGGACTGCATTTATTCGTCTGCTTAGACCTTTAATCTGACATGTTTAGCAAAGCCTCTGCAGCGGCTGCTGAGAACGTTCCAGGAGAAGAAAGGAGGAGAAGCAGGATTCAGGTGTTGCCTCTGGAGGTTGTTGTGGTGTTGGTGGGGAAGGCTCCAAAGCTGACAAGAAAAAAGTGGTGCCAGCCAAGGAACGAGGTTCTCTGGTGCTGCTGGGCTGGGCAGGCTGCCCTGACTTTAAAACTGGTTTTACTGGTCTTTTACTGGTCCTTACTGGGCTGTTTTACCACATGGAACCCCAAGATTGCCCACAAGCTCCTCCACATCCTTACTGCAAATGGTACCACGTCTACTCTTGAACCCATTCCACTCCTGAGGGCCACAGAGCCCAATTTCCCTTCTTGACCCAAAAGAGGACTTCAGTGGAATTACTTTGTGCAGATCACGAGCTTAGACTGGAGCCAGATAAGCTTTGTGGCAGATAAGGGCTCCTGTCCTTGCTCTGCACAGAAATGCTGAAATCCTGCCCACTTTGAGGAGAGATCTGCAGATTTCCACCAGCAGGAGAGGGGCAGATTTCCAGTCCCGGTTTTAATCCATCAGAGATCTCCTGCAAACAGCTGCCTTTTATTTATTTTCTTCTTTTTTTTTTTTTTTCTTTTTCTTTCTCTAGTTGGGACTAACTCAGTGTCTTTCTCTTCTTATTTTTTTTTCTGTGGAGAGAATCTCTATTTGCTGTCCTGGTGAAGTCCCAGTTATTCCTATTTAATTTACATCAACATCACTCAAGGCTTAGTCACCAGCCTTAAATGATGTTGACTTAACATGGGCTTAAATAGAATAAAAAATGACTCATCACTGTGTGAGGGATTTCTGAGGCTGAGCAAAAGGGAGAAAGTGGAACAGCTTAATCCTTAATGTCTTCAAATCCTTCTTTTCTCTCTCCTGCTAAAATGGGAGGAGGGAATTCCCTGTGGTGCTGAAACTCTGATGATGGGAAAAAGGGGTCACTTTGCAAAATACAAAATAAAAAGAAACTTTAATCACTATGATAAGATTCTCCTTAAAAACGTTCAGTTCTGCCCTGAGAGCCCTGCTGCAGCACATTCATCATCACAGGGACCTTGAGCTGTGGTAAATTGTAAAATTGTATTTGTAATTGTGGTTACAAATTCCATGTGGTGCAATGCTGAAGGCCCAGCAGTGGGGACACACGGACTTGGGCCAGTTCAGAGGGGCCTCAGGCCTTCACTCAGGTCTGCTCTGTTTTGCAGCAGATTTTTAAAAGGAAAAAATCCCCAACTCTTACAAAATCCTGTCCCTAAATAACTTTAGAGCCTGGCCCAAGGAGCTCATAGCACAGCAATGGGGACACAAGGATTTGGGACAGTTTGGAGGGGGCAGTTCAGAGGGGGCTCAGACCCCCTCACATCTGCTGCATTTTGCCCCCTCACATCTGCTGCATTTCGGAGCAGATTTTAAAAGGGGAAAAAATCCCCAACTCCTGCAAAATCCTGTGCCTAAATAACTTTAGAGCCTGGCCCAAGGAGCTGAAGGCCCAGCAGTGGGGACACAGGGCCTGGGGACAGTCTGGAGGGACCTCAGGCCTTCACTCAGCTCTGCTGCCTTTTGGAGGAGATTTTTAAAAGGAAAAAATTCCTAACTCCTACAAAATCCTGTGCCTAAATAACTTCAAAGCCTGGCCCAAGGAGCTCATAGCACAGCAATGGGGACACAAGGACTTGGGGCAGTTCAGAGAGGCCTCAGGCCTTCACTCAGGTCTGCTCTGTTTTGCAGCAGATTTTTAAAAGGAAAAAAATCCCTAACTCCTGCAAGATCCTGAGCCTAAATAATTTTAAAACCTGACCCCAGAGAGGCCACGGTGTCCCTGCCATGGTGCCACAGCTTCTCTGGGGACAGGAAGGGCTGTGGGGTGCCCATGCTGGAGCCCCTCTGAGCTGCACACGAGCCCGGTGGCAAATCCTTGGCAGGGGCTGGGATTTGGCAGCCAGAGCCAACCCCACGTTATCCACGTTATCCATGTTACCCACGTTATCCACATCATCCACATCACCCACGAGCAGCCACTTCAGCTCCTCACGACGGCCAGGCCTCAGATCTGCACTTTGCTCCTTTCTGTGGAGCAGAAAAGGGATCAGAGGACACCCCCCAAGCCTTTGAGGAGCATCCAGCTCGGGCTTGAGAGCCCGATGACTTCACTGCGAGCGCCGCTCGACGTCTGGGATAAAGAGACAGACAGAAAAAAGCACCTTTGGAGCCTTTAAGGCTAATTAAGAAGTGCATCAAAAGAAAAAAAAAAAAGAGAGAAAGAGAGAGAGGGAGAAAGATATGTTTGGCTGACTGTGAATGAATCTTATAAAATGGAAATGGGAAACATGTGCAAACACTTTAAATATTTTTGCCCCTGCAAGATACTTGAAGACTTCCCTTGTAAAACAAATAGGGAGCAAAATAAAACCAGGTTTCCTTCAGTCAGCACATAATCATTTTCATGTTAATTTTTATCTTGTTAACCCAAAAATCTATTAGAAGAAAATTATCTGCCTGAAATCTGGCTTGTGACTCACGCTAAGTGGTTCTGATATTTTGAGAAAATAAATCTTTACACTGTTTACACAAGTCTATCTGAAATTACAGTGTGTAAAAGAAATAATGGTTTCGAGTGACCATAGGTGACAAATGATCAGGCTTCTGATGTTATTCCCCTTGGCCTTGGCTGCAGGGGAGGTTTTTTTTCCTTTTCTTTTAATCCCTTCTCATTGTAACAATGGCAAAGCACACCCAGAGCTAAATGCAAAACTAATTGAACATTAA
Source organism: Irena cyanogastra (assembly GCA_013397155.1). Lineage (NCBI taxonomy): Eukaryota > Metazoa > Chordata > Aves > Passeriformes > Irenidae > Irena > Irena cyanogastra. Next base: position 34,721 of record VWZV01016781.1, read on the forward strand.
TTCAACAGTAAAATAATCATGCTGTGGATTCTGCCCAGGTGCTGAATGGTCAGATCCAGCCATAATTAAAAAGGGCAGAAGAGTAATTTAATTACAGATCTATCCTTAATTGTGAGAAGCCTCCCTGCTTTTCATGCTAAGTTGTGCTACCAAAGGGTTTGGATTTTAGAAAAGATCATTTGCACACAGAGAGCAAGATGGTTTTGAATGGAATAATGGAATCATGGAATCATAGAATAATGGAATCATAGAATCAAAGAATCACAGAATCATGGAATCATAGAATATGGAAAGGACCCACAAGGATGAGCCAAGTCCCACTCCTGGCCCTCCACTCCAATGTTTCATAGTTGTCACCTTAATTTTTAATTTTCTAAACAGGCCCATTGATTGCCATTAAAAGGAGAATTAAAGTCCTTTCAGGATTTAAACATTCCTGTTTCTCCCCGTGAATACCACCAATCTCCACACATTCCTTGTGTCATTCCTGAAATACAGTACAATAATAATAATAATTCAACATCTGTGGCTAATCCTCCAAGCCAAAGGCTATAATTAATTCTAACCCCTTTCTTCTGCTTGAATTTCAGCAGCATAAAATAACAGGTAGAAGGAGATGTTCAATAGGGAGAAATCTGGATAAATACACAGGAGTTCATTAGTAAGAACAAGTGGTGTGTTTTGGCTGGAAAACATCTTTTTGGGGTAAAGAGAAGGAAGCGAATGAAATGAAACCTGGGCATTTTATTCCAGGACTTGAACTTTCCATATTCTTCCCTGAGTTGCTTTATTAGCTAAAGCTCTGGTAGGACAATTATTGAGTGGTTTATATTGGAGTTATTACTTAAATCCCCTTAAATTCATAGTGGGCAGCTTGGAAACTCTGCCTTGGTACTGGGATTCCTGAGGAGGGCACAGACTGCAGGCAAAAGCTGCTTTTTAGCATTTTTTGTTATTTTGAAATCGATTCCACTTCAGCTCTACCAGTTATCAAAACCTTTACAGCTGAGTTTTGCTTCTTAAAGGGAAGAGAATCCTTCCCATCCTGCTTTGTGAAGTTCATTCCTGTGCCAGCTTTTCCATCCTCTGGCTTTGAGTCTGGCTAACTTCATAAATAAAAATAAATAGATAAATGCCTCTGCTTAAGGCTGAAATCCTGGGAAGGGCAGCCAGTCCCAGCATCCACCTGATGGGATTGACACACGGATTCTCTCTTTATCCAGACTGGGGAGGCAACACGTTGGCACAGACTGGCAGGAAGAAATGTTGAGAATAAATATTTGAATGGTGCCTTGGAATTCCCAGTAGGATCAGAAAAGCAGGAAAGGCTTTTGCCACCAGCTGGGATGGGACTGGAGGGGGGAAGAGGAGATGCCCAAGAGTGGAGCTCAGGCTTGGAGCCTGAATTCCTTTGGGAATTTTCTCCCCAGTTTAAAATCTGTGCCTTGGCTGGGCACTGTGGAGCTGTTTAATGGGAATAACGCCAGGAATTGTCCCAGGTGAGGCAGGGCAGATTGCAAAGGGAAAGTCCAGCAGGTGCCCTTGCTGGTCAGAGATTTCCCCCTGCTGAATGGGGCTCTGGATTAAAGCAGCTCCAGAAATCCAACGTTTCCTCCTCACGTGCACTTCCCATCCTGTCCCAAACCTTTGGGACACAGCAGAGGGGACAGCTCAGCACCCTCTGAGGAAAGAACAAAGAGCTGGATTCTAGTGGGACAAGGGGAGGAAAAGCCATTTATTGGAAATCAGCTCCAAAGACTGCAGAGTTCCCAGGTGACAGGATTTGTTTTGTGGCACTGAACAACATCCCAGCCCAGCAGGGCCAGGCAGGCCGAGGGCGATGCCCAGACCATTCTGGGATGGCCTCCACAGCATTTTTGGGCTGTTCCCAATGGCAGAACTTCCCAGGAATGCTGGGGGGGAGCTGCCCACCCAGGCCGCAGCAATAACTGGCTTTGGTTGGAGATACAGATCTGCCACCACAACAAGCAGCACTCCCAGCTGGGAAGCTGGCACCAAAACCATCTCCAGGAAATCCAATCCCATTCAGCAGGGGGAAAAGATTCCTGTTGGGAGAGCAGGGAGAAGCTCCTGCCCTAAAGAGCTGCCCTTCCATCTCTCCTCAGGTACCTGCTGGGCTTGTTCCTTCCAGGTGCTTGAGGGTTTAAAATACACAATAATTTCACAGAGAGGAAAAGCCAGGCTGGGCCCCACCACAAGACCAGCCACAGAATTATACCCTGTGCTTCCTGCAGCAAGGAGAATTTGCTTCTCTGTTACCCAAAAACGACACAGCTGAGCTCCGTGGCTTGAAGTTAACATCACTTGGAAACATGAGGAGGAGTGATTGAAGGATTTTAGCAGTGAATTGCAGTGATTCTGTTCATAAAGTGTCTTGGCGGCTGTTAAAACATTTAAAATATCCTTTAATTTTTCTTTAATTAAAAATAAAATCAAATGGGATTTCTTTAATTCCAAATGCATCTAATTGTCTTTATGCTCACATCTAATAATCCAGATTCTCGTCCGTGCATGTGAATTTGGGATTATTAAATCATCATGAACCAAATATTAAGCCACACAAAAAGGTCTTAAATTGGGGCAAACTAGAAAAGTTATTAATAAATTAATTAATGAATTAATAAATGACCAGAATATACATTATTCACCCAGCACCATCAAACAGAGCCCAGAACATGGTGGTGATAGAAAAATCTAGAATTTAGTTAATTTAGGGAGAGAAATGTGGGTTGAACACCCACATTTTTGGTGAGAGGGAATTCTGTGTAAGCATGTATTTGTCTTAATTTAGGACAAGCTCTTTAATTTAGGACAAGCTTTTTAATGTAGGACAAACTACACTTGGTTGTGTTGATGACCATGAAGTTCACAAAACAAAGGCCTGGCAGAAAGAGAATTTTTGCAGGAAATTCTGCTCTAAAAGAGCTTCCCTGGGGGAATGAAAAGTCCTAGAGCTCTGTTATTAATGTCACCATGGCCACTGCTGCTGCTGGACCTTCACAGGTGAGGATCTTCAGACATTCCACCTGCTGGGGAAAGGTGTTTTCCAATTGTTTTCCCCTAAAAGAATGGCAGGGCCGGGGTTATCTCAGCCAAATAAAGTGGGCACTGGCTGCCAGCTGCTCCTCAGGGATTAATAATGTGGCAAGATTTCCAGGGAAATCTTGGAGCTGCTTTCCAAAAACCACGAATCAAAGGCATTCTGTGGTCCTGGACAGAAGTCACAAGTGAATGGATGTGATGGGTTTCTGGCAGGAGAAGGACACTTCTGAAAGACACAGGCTGGGATGAGTTTCACTGGAGAGGAAGGAAAAGGTGGATGGGAAGCACGAAGAGTGAACGTGAAACTCCTCCTCACGTGGCTTTGCAGCAGTCAGAGGTGTGGAAATCAAAGGCACTGGGACATCAGGAACCTCTCCAGAGCTGGAACGGCTCCTTCTCTAGCAACAGCTTTCCTTCTTTTCATTTTTACCTGGAGATACCTCAGGAATAGCCTCAGGAATGTTGGTTCCTCAGGGCTGCCTTCCATTTTTCATGCCTCTGGGGCTGAACTAGATAACCTTTAAGGTCCCTTCCAACCCAAACCATTCCATGAACCCTTCTAGAAATATTTTTAAAGAGCCTAAAGATGCTCTTCTAGAGCCAACCTCCCCCAAAATTAATATAATAAAAGGAAACAGTTTGATCAGCAGAGATAAAATAAAAGGTAGGAAGTGATTTGAATATTATTTTTCTTCATGAAAAGCACTTTCCATCCCCACAGTTGCAAAACCCAACTGATTGCCCAGGTTTAGCTGAGCAATGGTGACATCATTCCAGTGATTTTTTTTTAAGATCCAAGCAATTATTGTCTGTAGGAGATGGGGCTGGCACTGAATTCCTGTCAAACACAGCTCAGGTGCTGAAGTGAAACTGCAGCTTTGGAGGCTTTGCTTGTTTGTGTTGTTTTGGGGTTTGTTTTTCTGCATTTGCCTACTCTTTGTCCACGTAAATATTCTGCTGCACCTCGGGTTATTGCCTAAGAAAATAAATTACAAAGCTGTTGTCTGGAGGGGCTTGGCCTGGATAAACCAAGCAGCAGGTCCAGGCACATCCAGGATGTCTCTGTGTGCTTCAAACAGCCCCAAACCACAGCGGTTACCTCAAGGTTTGAGTCAGGAAGGATCTTCTCCTTCACTGGAGGGGGTGGCAGCTGATGTGCTGCAATTATTGAAGGTCTGATGAGCTGAAAGAATAAAGCTGTTATTGCAAGGTTGGTTAAGATCAGGGAAAAGAGAGCAGATCATCCAGAGAGGGGATTTGGTCTGGGTGATTTCTGCACAGACATTTTGTATTTAAAGGACTAAGAGTAAGAGCTAGGAAGAGTCATGGCACCATGGAATGGTTTGGGTGGGAAGAGATCTTAAAAATCATTTAGTTCCATGGGCAGGACACCTTCCACCACTCCAGGGTGCTCCAAGCCCCATCCAACCTGGCCCTGGACACTTCCAGGGATTCAGGGGCAGCCCCAGCTCCTCTGGGAACCTGTGCCAGGGCCCCTCCACCCTCACAGGGGAAAAGATGAAGGCTGAGACAGAAGAACTGTGGTCCAACACCAAGAAAAGCAAATACTGCAATGTTTTGTTCAGCGAGGGTGAGCCAATCCTTTTGAAACAGCACACTGGAGCCTGAATCGCTTGGATCCTTTTGAAAATCTAATTGCACTTTGATACACAAAGATCATTAAACACTTAGGTGGTGGATGAAGAAGAATAGAAAGTAATATTCTCCCTAAAATTCAGAAATAACATCAACTTCATGGAATGAACACACTGAACAGTCCTAGGAAGACACCTCTGGGTACTTGGATTGGGTAGAAATTAATCTTGGTGAAAATAAGACCAATCCAGCAGCAAAAACATCCCTGACAGGCTAATGTTCAATTTAAATAAACAGTTCTAATGAGATCTGTTATTACCTGCTATTTTGTCATGCTCTGGCATGCAGTCCCAAGTCTAATGTTTCTAAATGCTGTCATAAATTTTTTCAAACTAATCTGCTCCTAAAAATTTCAGCTCATGTCCCTCCTGGTTCACAGTAAATTATAGACAGTGTTGAAGCCCATGAGGGAACCCCAACCTCTCTTAGAGAACCCCAGAACACCAAACCCAGTCTTTCCTCATCCCACAGGTCGCTGTGACTGTGAAGTTTTATAAAGAACTCTTCAGATGGATGTGCCAGGCACCCAATTTTGCATAAAATCACACAGCTGATCCAAAATTACCTCTTTAGTGCCCAAATAAGGGAAAAAAGCTGCAGTAACCTGTGCCCACCTGACAGCACTTTGACCCTGGCACGATCAACAGTGTCCCCTCCTCTGCAGTAAAAAACCCTCCAGGTAATGTCCCTCCTGTCCTGCCAATGCTGGGCCAAGCAGCTGGGCCCAAGTTTCAGGTGGAAAAGTCCATTTCTGGCAGCTCCTGCTGGTCCCAGCAGAGGCCATGGCATTGTCCTTGAGGGCAATGGGAAAGGAAACAGGAGCTGTGTCCTGGACATTCCCTTAAAAATTATTGTGTCCAGCCGTGGTGTATCCATGGTTTTTTGGGGAGGATCCCAGGGTGGTGGTGAACTTCAGGTGAGCTCGGCACGGGAGACAGCTCCCTGTTCCAAGGTTTTGCTTTTTCATGGCAGAATCCAGCCAGGATGGTTTGCTCAGACCTACCCTGAAGGAATTGCAGAATAGCTCCGCTTATTCCAGTGGATTCACTCTTAATTTCTTAATGGAAAGTGGCATCTGCAGGACTTTGATAGCTTGAGGGGGCTGAGAATCTCTCACTGAGCCAGGGAGTAGTGGGAATATTCCAACTGCAGCATTCTGTGTTGTGTTACATCACCTGCACCTCCCTGCTGCTCATGTGCTGGGAGAAGAGCACGCAAAGGCCAGGAAACTCCGAGGGAAAAGGGAAATAAAAGAGTTCTGAGAGGCTCCTGAGTGATCCAGTTTAGAGTTTGATCCAGGTGTGGTGACACAGCACTAGGATCACGTCGTGATGAGGGGAATGAGGGAGGAACACCAAAGCTGAACACAGAATTTTGGGTGGTTGAGCCCCCGAAATAACGCTACAGGCAAGTGGTGATGCTCACATAAAATACCAGAGACCTGGAACCGCTAAAATTATCCAACAGTTGTGAATTCTGCTGGCTTTGATCAATGGCTTTGCTCCAGTGCCCCCAAAACCAGGCCCCAAGAAGGTTTGGGAGTCCCTGTCCTGCATCCCAGGCACACAGGGGGTGGAGGGGAGCTGCTGTTCAGCACCATGTGAGGGATGTCCCACTGGAGAAAGAACCAGAATTCAAATTTGTCTGTGACTTGTGCAGTGTTAAAACCCTTATCACTGCCATGCAGGCAACTAAAGGCATTGGGAACACATTTTTGGGGGTAAGAAGCTTTTTAATTTCTTTTCCTGTGGTACATAAATCTGCACAAGTGTTGTCACTCCCATAGTCCAAACAGTTTATTCAAAGTTTCAGTTTTCCACCAAGGTCAGGACAACTTTGGTGTGCCCTGACAATCCCTGAGCAGGTAATACTTCTAATGCTTTATTAACACAGACTGGGGTCAATAAACACTTTGTACTGCCCTCCTCCCGTATCTCCCCACGTAATTCCCCAATCCTAATGCCTAAAGACCGGAGGGATTCCCAGACCCAAGCCAGGGAAAGCTCAGAAGTTCAGCTCCATTTCAGCTCTTTTTAAGGCCACCGTGGCTGCCACCTTGATAAATGCAGTTGTTACTAGGAAAGAACAAAATCCTTTAATCATTTTCAAACATTAAATTCCATCATGTCTGGCCCGTAAATGTAAAGTTCACTTTCCAGGAAGGATTTACCAAAGTTGATACCTTGTGCTGGCAGAACGTTCACTGTACATTTAGCAAAATGATTTTTCGGGGGAGGTTTTTGATACGTTCAGCTCCAAAACTACAACCGTGCCCTAATTTGCCCCGAGTGGCTGCAGCTGAATGTTGTCATCTGTCCCTAATAAGGGCTCTGTTTGTCCCGGGCTTATCCCGGGATAGTTAAGGCTGCAAAAAAAAAAGAAAAAAAAAAAAAGTGACTTGAGCTCCAAGTCTGTTCTCCCTCCCCGTGCAGCCTCCAAAGCCTGACGTCTGTGCTGGTTTCTCAGAGGCAATGTTCAACATCTGGTGCCGAACCAGTGGGGTCAAATAATGTTCTCACCATTTAGCGTAATTAACTCCAACCGCCCGTCTGCTGCACGGCCCCGCCACAGCCAACACAAGCAAAGCTGGGCCAAGGCGAAATTTCTGCTCATTATTAAACCCAAATCTAAGCACTTGTCTGTCTGTAAAAACAGAGCAAAGGGAGGAAAACTGAAACCAGCGAACAGGGTCTGAGGTTTCAATAAATGTCAGAGAGCGTCAAGTCTGTTTGGATTGCAAATTATTGCTGGCTGATGGTCTATTATTTTACAACTGGCGATTGCTGTCAGGAGGTGGGGAGGGGGTGGAGGGAGAGGGTGCTCGAATCCCAGCCAGAGGGGAACAGAAGTTGCAAAATACTGTAACAATAATTTAAAAGAAAACCACCGAAATCACTTGAACGTTGGCTAAATTTAGAGTTTTCATCGAGTATCTCTTCGAAGAGTAAAGAGGGCTTTGATGGATGTCCCATCACCAAGGGCAGGTTGGATGGGGCTTGGAGCAACCTGGGACAGGGAAGGTGTCCCTGCCCGTGGAGGAGGTGGGATTGGACTGGCTGTAAGGTTCCTTCCAACCCAAACCAGCCTGGGGTTCCAGGATTCCGAGTCCCCCAGGAGAGGAACCACCCCCAGTCCCTCTCTGCCATCCCTGCCTCTGCTTCCAAACACCATTCCCAGCAGAATAAAGACAACTGGAGAATAAAAATAGCCTATCCTGCGTCCCTGTTGTGCTAAAGGTGAGCCCATATCTTGTCAAGCAGAGATAAGAGAACTTTTAAATGGTTCTTTGGGTAAATGAATTAAAATACAAATGAGTGGTTGCTTCTTGAAATAGAGTGGAGAGGACATCTTATTGTACAATCCCAGAGTGGTTTGGGTTGGAAAGGACCTTAAATTTCATCCCATCCCACCCCTGCCATGGGCAGGGACACGTTCCACTATCCCAGGGTGCTCCAAGCCCTGTCCAGCCTGACCTGGGACACTGCCAGGGATCCAGGGGCAGCCACCAACAAATCTGGATGGGTTTGACTCCCACTGACCACAAATGCAGAGGATCAGACCCAGTTTGTGAGGAGAAGGGAGATGGTGAGGGATGAGCTGCAGGAAAGGCAAAAATCAGCAGATGGACAAATGTCCACAGCCACAGAAGGGCCAGGACAGCAACGTGCTTGTTACCCCAAAGAAGGGGACATTGTCTTAATTCCACAAAAATCCTCCACTTGCTAAAACCTGTTAGTTTTGGACTCTACCAAGTAGCCCAGCTGAGGCTTCTGACATGGAGAAAAGTAAATAAATCCATGCCATGTGCAAAACAATCAATGAAAACATCCTGCAGTTAATGGGGGAAAACATTTCCCCCAACAACGCCGATTCCAGATCCAAATTTCTCAGCCAGCTTTTCTGGAAGCCAACCAAGCCATTGAATAGAACTTTACAACTCAACACAGACCGGGGAGCTTTGAAATCTGTGAAGGGATGAAATGCAGGGAGATGTTTTTACATGGAAAACATGGTTGCTCTAGATCAATATGTGAAGTGGCCTAAAATAATTTGCAATTTTGTAAAGTGAGAATAAGTCTTTACAGCCCACCTACTATTTTTTAAAAAATATTTTTCAGCAATGCAAAGTGAAGAATTCAAGTTTGAAGACAAGAAGGCTTTAAATGAAATATAAATATTCACAACATGGCTGTTTGGTGCTATATGGAAAAGCAAATTCTATTTTTTTTTCTATTTTTCTCTCCCTAAATTAAAGCTGTGTTTTGCAAAGCGAACAGAAAAAGAATGGATTCATGGTTACAAAAGAGTGGTTATGCTCTCCTGTGCCCAGCACCTCCTCCTCTCTCCCTCACACGCACACAGCCACTGGTAATAAAACTGTAACTTATGATTTCGCACCAATAATATCCCAAGAAGGGTGCCTCGATTTTCCCCTGGAGCAAAGGAAAGAGGCCAAAACAATCAACGTCTCTCTTGTGCAGAGCTGAGCTTGGGCTCCACTTGGACTCCGCTCTGGGTCCCCCTGAGCCTGTGGAATATTCTTTACCTGCCAAACTCCTCGGCCCCAAATGTGATGGTGACCCTGGAGCTTTCTTTGGCCCCTCTCAAAGTCGGGGGAGAAACGGGAGGAACGTGGAACACCCAAAGGTTTCTGTTCCACCAACCCAACAGGATCTGTCAGGCAGAGCTGATCGATATTTTCCTGGTGCAGAAACTTTCTGCTGTGAAATCCAAAGGTTCTAAAGATGCATTTTAATTTTCCTGGCTTTTGTCAAAAATGATCCCAATTCCTGGTTGCTGTAAGCAGGAACATTTTGCTGTCCCCTCATTTGCTTTGACTGTAGAGTACAATGACTTCAGATTTTACCAAGGGGAATTTCTCTTTCTCATCAATCTCTGACTTGGGTCAGCTCACACAGAAGTGGAAAATGCTCCTGGGATGGGAAACCTCTGGGAGCACAGAGTCCAGGAGTTGCTGTACTCATGGCAGGGGGTGTGTTCCGTGCTTTGGAAGGATTCCTGGTTATCCACACTGTGCAACACGAGGCACTGCCCAGGGGAGAGGAGATGTGTTCTTTGTAACGCACAGTAATTAAATCAGCTCTAATCAACCACAGCATCTCTTTGGGAAGCATCCATGAGTGAAAGGCTCCCCTCCTTTTTTTTTTTTAAGTACGAGTTTTTCTCATTAGTTACACCAAAGCTGCATTTAATTCTCGTCCTGGCTGAACTAAACTCAGATGCAGAGAGAGAGATGAGAATAAACTTTAACTCTTCCATTTGGAACTGCCCCTGGAAAGCTGAATATCAACATAATCCCAGTCAGACCCCCTGTGACCAAACATGCACTTAAAGGAAGAGTAAACAGCCAAACCTCCTCGAGCTGCTTTGGCCCCAGCCCCGTTCCTTCCCTTTGGCACTTGTTCCCTCGGAATGATGGATTAACAACTCCCAATTTCAGCAGTTTCTCTTCCCCCTCCCTGTATTGGGATTAAGCATTTTGCTGTAATTAGTTTCTAATTGCTGTGTCCAAACCATGGGAGTTGAGGGGTGGATATTCATGGACATCTCAGCTCTCCTCAGGCAGGAGGGAGTGAATTTCCTCGGGAAGGGAGGCTGACCATGTTTAATGAGCAGTTCTGGCCTGACAAATGGTTGTGTAAAACACTTCCTCCCTTCCCATGTGCTCCCTGTGTGCCTGGGCCCTTGGAGTGCCAAGCTCTTCACTTTTGGATTAAGTATCACACGCTCTACAATTATTTTGTCTCCTTGTCAGATGTTGGCTGTGGAGAGAGGCCACGGGCTTTGTTCCCCACCTGGGTGGTGTTAATGGGCTGCTCAGTCACCCCAGACACACAGAACAATCAGAGATTTCTCAGCTTTAGGGACAAAATCAATTTTCCCCCCCTGTCAGTATCCTCAGATCCATTCCAGGTGCAGAATCTTGGAATAGAATCGTGGAATGGTTTGGGATGGAAGGGACCTTAAAGCTCATCCAGTTCCACCCCCTGCCATGGGCAGGGACATCTTCCACTATCCCAGGTTGCTCCAAGCCCCATCCAGCCTGGCCTTGGACACTTCCTTGGGCACTTCTGATGGATCTGAATTTATCTGCACCCCTTTGCAGCCTGAATCTGCAGTGAGCTCTGCCCACAATCTCTGCTGTGGTCCTGCTCAGAGCCCAGGAAATCCGAGGATCCTCAGTGACCCTCCATGACCCTCATGAGTCCCTTCCAACTCAGGAGATTCTGTGAGCCCAGGACTGGTTGAAAACCTGAAGAGAACAAATCTTCACACTACATTTTAGAGCTGAAAAATTTGAAAATAAAAATTCAGCGAATTCCCATTGAAATGTGAGCCCCAGAATTGCACCAGCCTCAAAAAATCTCATTGTCCTTGGCTAAAATATCCTCAGAATAATTCTCCAGTTTTAACCAGGCACATCTATTAATCGGCCTCACCCAGATGAGAAAAACACTGGGAAAGAACATCCCTTTTATTGGACCTTCAAAACATTTTCCAGGCAAAAATTTCATCCAAACTGGGGCTTAACATTTAGAAGCTGGACTTGGCATTTTAAGATCTGGTCGATACAAAGTTTGGGACAAACCAAAAAATAAAAAAAAAAACCAGATTGTTGAACAAAACCTGAGCTGAGCCCATGATGGATGGACCCTTTCTTTGGTCTCATTCAGCACTGAAACCACCCGTTGGCTTGGCCACCCTGAGCTCAAATATTATTTAATGCTGGCGTAAAAAGAAAATAATAATTCTGCAGTGTGAGTGTTCCACAGCGCGGCTTCCAATTCACCTCTGGCCTTCCAGGCTCTGGGCAATGATTCATTTTCCTCCTGACAGGAGGGGTACAACATTCTCAGCACTTCTTGGGTGGAAGAAAGTTTGTAGGAAGCAAATCCACAGCGAGCCATTAAACTTGATGAGGATTAATCCCCTCCCTCGCTGGTTTCATGTCCAAAATGCATCGATGGCTTGGAGGACTGAGCTGAAGTCCCCAGCTGGGAGCTGAGCTGTGATCTGGGGGTTTTGGGGAGTGTGTATGTACGACCTAACTAATGGTGGAACAAACCCCAGTGCTCTGGGCTTGGGGAGTCCCACTCCAGCAATAACAGATTGTAAAAGATCAAGTTTCAGCACAATTAGCTCCTGGCTGCAGTTTATTACCCCATCGGAGATTTAAAACATGATTTTTTCCCCCCCCCATTGCATTCCAACAATACTTAAGTGTCTGGAGCTGACACTGTAAAACAATAATAGAGTGACAAATATCTGTCTATCCGAAGACAAACCCAGTGGCTGGGCTTGTTTGGGGACATTAAATTGTAAAACATGCTTTAAAATGGCCTTTTCTCCTTCTTCTCGCAGGTTACAGGGCTGAGTGGAAATGGTTTTGGTGTCTTGTTTGGTTTTTACTGTTTGGTGGGATTTCAGGATGGCTGAGGCTCCTGAAGGACAAGGCCCAAGGGCTGAAGGAAGAAATCCCTGTTATTTCTCCAGCAGAACTGGAGGTCAACACCCAGTGGCCCAATGTGAAAAAGAATTAGGTGGGCTAAATTCCTCTCTGCAGATGTGCAGTTCTTCCCAGTGGATGTCAGGAGTCCCTGGATGTCCCCTGGGATGACATGGAGAGCATTCCAGCAGTTTTATTTCCTTGGGCTGGATGGAACATGTTGGAACAGCATTTGCAGGACATTTTCACGAGCAGGAATATGTCTGGGGACATCTTGCTCTGCTGGTTTTTAATAAGAACACCCTACGAGCAGCCCTGCAGCTTCCAAAGCACCATGCCAAGAGTGAGCAAGAGAAGGGAAAGCACCCGGGGGGATCCAGGGGAAAGCTGGGAGCTGTCAGGGTCGATCTGGGAGAGTTTCCATGGATTGGAAGGGAGAAGCATCGTGCATTTTGCAAAACACGGAGTCGCAATTACGGCAGCAAATTGTGGCCATTAGAGCTGGTATGAAACTTCTCAGTGACACAATAAACAGCAAGGCAGAGTTATTTCCATTTAATTAAAGTCCTGTTTGCTCAGCCCCCGAGGTTTCGATCCCGAGCAGAGCTACAGGAGCACGCTGGCCCCACTGCTGTGGGTGTTGTGCGAAGCTGTGCAGGTGGAGGTGTCACAGGAGCTGCCCCGGCGTGTCCCTGCAGGGCAGCTCTGCTCCACAATGGGGTCAGCACAGCAGAAGGAGTCTCCAGGAATCCAGGGGAGGAGTGAGGCCTAAGGAAACACAGAGCAACTGGAACAACCCCAGGCTGTTCAGAATCCCCATCGCTTTGGGTGGGATTCAGCTCACTGAGCTCTGCCCAGCTCCAGGCCACCTGTCTGGTTTAAGCTGTTCCTCAAGTCCACTTCAAAGACAACAGCACAGAGGGAAGTTGGGAATGGAGTTGTGCCACCTCCTTCTCATGGGGGGCTTACAGAGGTCCTTCCCTTTTTCAGAGAATCATGGAAGGGTTTGTGTTGGAAGGGACCTTAAAGATAATTTAATTCCACCCCTGCCATAGGCAGGGACACCTTCCACTGTCCCAGGCTGCTCCAAGCCCTGTCCAACTTGGCCTTGGGCACTGCCAGGGATCCAAGGGCAGCCACAGCTTTTCTGGCATCCTGTGCCAGGGCCTCCCCACCCTCCCAGGGAGTGTCCAGCTCAGAGCAGACACCTCATCCTGGACAGCATCTCCATCCAGGACAGGGAGAAGCCAAATCCCAGCTTGTCTGGGTAAGACTCCTGTACAGGAGGATGTTACTGGTGCCATGGAAGCTGCAGCTCCAGCCTGAGTTCTGTCTGGCTTCCAAAGCCACCAGGGCAAGGGGGTTTGGTGGTTTTGTTGGCTGCTGCATGGGGAGGTTTGAGCCCAGCCTGGTTTCCACAGGTCAGGCTTAAGGCACGCTGGTGGGGAGGTGCAGGAGCCAGCCTGCACTGCCAGAGTCTGCGGATAAACACAGCCTGCTCCTCTCCCTGCAGGAGCAGCAGCCCTGCAACGTCATTTTCCAGTGATGTCCATCTGGCACCTTCCCGCTGCACTAAACTCACTTTGAGGGAATCAAGTGAAAAAAAAAACTAAGGAAAAAAAAAAGTGGGAAAACCAACAATGCTAAAAAAAGGCCTGCTATATTTAGGATAAAGCTGAGGATGCATTGGTCAGTGTCCAAGGGAAGTGGCCCAATGACCTGATTACTGCTCAGCAAAGTCGATGGGAAAAGCTGAAACTGGAAAACTCGATCTCTTTTATGACCTTTAAGGAGTGCAGTCAGAAAAGGGAGTTTAGTGCCTCTATCTTGCCATTTGTTTATAATATTAGTCATTCTCAGAAGAGAGCCTGACTCACGCTGCCAGAGCTTCTCCTCCTGTATAAACTAAAACTCTGTGACATTCAGTTATTTCATTATTTTAGGCCCCTCCCAGATGAATGCTCTCCCTGAAGCACCTTCTCCTCCCAGTGACACCAAGTCTGCACAGAACAACATCTGGCATTGGTTCCTTCCACTTCACTCCAGGCGCCTACTGGAGGTGGCCAAAATTAGCAGCACATTCAACCTCAGCCCCGTGCTCAGTGCTGAGGAGATGAACATCCAAATTCAGGGCTTCCAGCTTCATCTGGGGCTAGAATTTTCTGGTCTGGCACACGCTGGTATCTCTGCACTGAGACACTCTAACATGTTTGTCTTCGTGTGTTTATGAGTTCATGAGCTGAGAAAGTGAGGATTGGGCAATAAAGATCATTCCACTGAAATCATCACCCCCACCCCAATCAACCTGGAGATTTCACACTTGATTTTAAAAGATGGGCTGCAAATCAGGGCTGCATTTTTCTGCTGATTCCTCCGAGGTGCCACCTTTGTTTTTGTGGATGTGGAGATGGAAGGTCTATTCATAAATTACAACCTGATCCCATCTGCACAGAGCCATCAGATCTGGACTGGATGCCAGCTCGGAGCTGTAATCCCCAAATGCACCCTTGGAGCCTCCACCAGAAGTGTTCTGGGCGGAGACCTTCCCCACTTGGCTCCGAACCACCCCGCAGGTGTTCAGTTCAAGGACTGTCACCAAGGTGTGAGGCAAAGCAAGCCATTCCAGCCCAGACTGGTTAATACTTATTTTCTTTCCTGCTAATTGTACCCGTGGCGAGCGGATTCCCCCAGCAGCCGCGGCAGCGCCGCCGAATCCCCGTGGCTGCTCTCTCCCTTCCCGCCTGGCACGGGTTTTATTCCCCAAGCTGGCAGGCTGGAAAACTGGCCTGGCTCCAACTCTCCCAGAGCCTGGAACACAAGCCTTGCACAACCCTCCCAAGGCGGCGCTTTCCTCGTTGCCACCTTGGCTGGCAGCGCCATCCCGGGCTGCTCCCTCTTGCCCAACATGCTGATGTTCCCCTGGGAAAGCTGACGGCTCTGTCTGGAATAGAAAATGATGTTTGAAAACAAAGACACGTGGCAGTGGTGGAAGGGACAGCTGAATGTGCTGGCCGAGGGAGAGGGATGATTAATTGTGGGGAAATCTACAATTTGATCATGGTGGGGTGGTGAAAACAGAGCGCTGCACTTCATTCCCTCTTCGTTTCATTGGAGTTCCTTCTGGTTCCCAGAGTTCCTTCTGGTTTCCAGGGTTCATTCTGGTTTCCAGAACTCATTCTGGTGTCCAGGGTTCATTCTGGTTTCTGTGGAGTTCATTCTGGTTTCCAGGGTTCATTCTGGTTTCTGTGGAGTTCATTCTGGTTTCCAGGGTTCATTCTGGTTCCCAGTCTCAGCTGAGGCTCTGTCTGCTCTGGAGGGATTTGCAGCATCCCCAGGTGATGCCATGGCCTGGCCAGTCCTCAGGAGCAGCCCCGAGGGCAGATTTGTCACCAACTGTCCCCTGCCTGCTGGGCACAAGCTCTGCCTAAGTCCAGCTGTGAGGGGGATGAAACTCAACCCAAATTCTGGAAAGCAGAAGGAACTGATCTGCCCAGTGAGTGCCCAGAGCTCTGGATCAGCTTTCTGCCTCCTGAGTAACCACACCACGCAGACAAGCCCCACACTCAGTGGGATGCTTTCATTCCGTCTGGGAAACGTGGAGTTCCAACCCTCATCATTGAGTGGCTTTAATTCAGGGAATCTTGGAATGGTTTGGGTGGGAAGGGAGCTCAGAGCCCACCCAGTTCCACAGGGACACCTCCCACTGTCCCAGGCTGCTCCCAGCCCCAGTGTCCAGCCTGGCCTGGGACACTGCCAGGGATCCAGGGGCAGCCACAGCTGCTCTGGGAATTCCATCCCCATTCCAAGCCCCTCTCCACCCAGGAATTCCCAATTCCCAATATCCCACCCACCCCTGCCCTCTGGGAAGCCATTCCCTGTGTCCTGACCCTCCATCCCTTGTCCTCAGTCCCTTTCCAGCTCTCCTGGAGCCCCTTTAGGCCCTGCAAGGGGCTCTGAGGTCTCCCCAGAGCCTTCTTTCCTCCAGGCTGAAAAACCTAATAAACAAAATAGGAATATTAAATATATTTGTTAACAACAAATGTTATAAATATTGAATTTAAATCCACATTTAAGACCTTTCCCTAAATGATTGACCAGAGGTTTATGACACAAGTCAGTAACTAAACATGATTTGTTTAAAGAACAGTTCCATTTTAAAAAGCAAATGCTGTCAAGCCATTCATGGGGGAGAAAAAAGTGCCTTTGGCGTTGTATTAACGATATATTTTTAATTTCCCGGTTGCTGCAGTCTCGCTGTTTGCATTTAAGGCTGTCAGAAAGAATTGTTTAATAAGTGCCATGGAACAAAGAGGCTGGAAATCACCTCCCTAGGAAAGCTAGGAAAGCTTTCAGCAAGAACCTGGAGGAAGAAAAGCCTGGTCAATACTGCTCGGAAGTGCCTGTTTGTGCTGCAGTTAAAGGAATTTTGATGTATTAAACCTTCTGTGGGGCTGAACAATGTCTCCTGAGTGAGTGGCAGAGGGATTTTAGGTGTCACAATTAGTGCAGGAATCTCTGGCAGGATGCACTCACTTTTTAGGATCAGCATTTTTCCAAGGCAAGTCCAGCAAAGTTCAGCCTAATCCAGACCTAGCAAGGACAGGCAGGAGGAGGGATGGCTACGGGGAAATGCCTCATCCATCCTCCCACTGGAGGAAAAATTCATCCATCTCCTCTTGCTCCATTTCCACTTGATCATGAACTTCATGGAAATGAAGGACGGGGGCCGAGATGTTGGTAAAAATCCCTGGCTTTGGTGGGGAAACCCAAAGAATTTCACTGATATTGGGGTGGTTTTGTTGGGTTGATTGCTTCTGGTTTGGGTTGTTTTGCAGCATGGAGCCTCATCTTTATAATTAATAAAACCAAATTAGAGAAAACACCATCTGGCATTAATTCCTGGCCTGATGAACTGCACAGCACCAATCTGAGCTCCTTCTCCTGACAGAGCATCCCTCCACAGCAGGCTCTGGGACAGCTTTTAGCAGGAGCAGCTCATTCCCAGCCCACTTTTACAGAACTTTTCCTTGGCTCTGTCCTCCTTACACAACCCTGACATTTCAAACGTCAGCTTTTTATTGAGCAAGAGACTTGGAGGAGTTAAAGTGGCCTTGAAAAATAATCCTCAGAACCCAGCCTAAGTCTCCAGGGAGCTCCTGCTCCGCTGGAAGGAGCTGGGAGCTCTGCTGGGGCAGCTTCCAGGACCTGCAGCGCTCCCGTGGCCCCTCCAGGCCATCCCTCACCTTGAGTTTTACCCCGTAATTAATTATCCCCTGTAATTATGCCCTCTCAGCCTCAGCCTTGTTTCCTGCTCTCACCCGGGCCGGGCCAGGCTGGGTGTGCATGGGAAGCTCTCCACGCCCTCTGGGAGTGCTGAGCTTCGCAGGGAGTTGGGGCAGTGCTGGGAATTTTGGCGCCTTGCAGCAGAGCTGGGGTGCTGCTGAAGCACTTTGAGGAGCCCTGAGCATGAGGAGGGGAGTTGTAATCTGCAGGAAAGCACTTTCATCCCTCCTGCCCCTCAGCTCCTCATGCTCAGAGCTGCTGGGCACGGTTCCTTCCCAGTTCAGCTGGTGCTGCAGCTTCTGCCTCGTCTTTGGGCTGGTGGCAGAGGAGTGCCAGCAGCAGTTCTGGGGCACAGCACCCACAGAATCCAGCAGCACTGAGAGTGGAAAATCCCTCCAAGGTCACCAAGTCCCAGCTGTGCCCAATCCCCACCTTGTCCCCAGCCCAGAGCTCTGAGTGCCACCTCCAGGCCTTCCTTGGACACCTCCAGGGACGGTGAAACCACCCCGGGCAGCCCCTGCCAATGCCTGGCCACCCTTTCCATGGGGAAATTCCTCCTCATGTCCTGGCCCACCCCTGAGGCCATCTCCTCTCCTCATGTCCCTGATCCCTGGGACCCCCGGCTGTCCTCTCCTGTCAGGAGTTGTGCAGAGCCACAAGGTCCCCCCTGAGCCTCCATTTCTCCAGGCTGAGCCCCTTCCCAGCTCCCTCAGGAGTTCTCCAGCCCCTTCCCAGCTCTGTTCCCTGCCCTGGACACGCTCCAGCCCCTCCATGCCTGACTCACCATTCAAAAAGCAAATATTTGGAGGCCCAGGTAGATCCGGGCTGCAGAGGGGGTGGAATCACCTGGTTCCTCTGGATTCTCATTGGATTTTGTGAGCAGGAGTGGTGGGAGGGATCGGAGCCCCAAGGGCACAGAGCTCCTCCATACCTGGAGCCACTTCACCAAATGATCAAGATTTTGGGGAGGAGAGAAAAGGAGAAGAGAAGAAAAGAGGAAAATGTGACCAGAGTTCCTCTGCTCACTGTGAGGCTGCTCTAACCTGGGGTTCCAGCGTTCCCAAAGCCAGAAGAGAGGGGAAAAAAGCAGTGTTGGGGGTGTGGGAAGGCAGAGAGCCTGTTCTGAAGAGGGGAAATATCTCCTTGAAGAAATCACAGCTCCAGGCACTCTGGGCTTGCTGCTGGGGCTGTGGCCAGGGCTCTGTATGGCTGGGATGAGGAGCTGGGATGGCAAACGCAGTCTGGGCAGCGAGGACGATGCTGGGAGGGACTGGCAAACACCTCCAGCTGCTCCAGCAAACAGCCACGAGGGCTGGGAGTCAGCCCTGCCTCTCATTAGCAGCAGCTCCCTGCTTCCAGGCCCTTTACAGGATGGAGGGGTTTAGGAACACATTTTACCATCCATTTAATGTAACAATATTAAGCTCGATTTGGCAGGGCCACTTCAGACATAAAACTTTAAAATGAGCTTTTTCAGAGCATAAAATCACAATTGGTCCTGCTAGTAAAAGGATAAAATAAATGTCTATTCACCCTAATTGCTGTCAAACTTGTGATTTTTTTTGTTTTGTTTTCTTTTATATGTAGTAAAGCCAACGTGGTTTTATTGTATAGGGTGCAAACGCTCACCGTGTAATATTATAAATCCTGCAGAGAATTAAGCATCTGCACATTTTTCCTGGCTGTTTCTTGCTTTAACTGGAAACGTCTGTGAGCCCTGGCACAAAAGGGAAGCCTGTGGGCGAGCCTGATCCCACCTCTTTTCCAAGCCCACTCTTTGCTTGTGTGCTGGCAGCGGGGATTTGTGGGGCTGAGAGCAGCTGATGACAAACTGAGCGGCCTGGGAGGCTGTCAGAAAGGATTCTGATCCAGAACATTCACGGAGGGGGTTGATCCACCTCGTTATCCCAAAAGCTGCAAGGAGCCAGCCTCCTGCGAGCTCCACTTGGAAAACAAGAACTCTGAGATCAGCTGCTGCTGCCTCTGAGCCAACGTGGGAACTGCTGGGTCCAGGAGCTGAGATCTCTGACCAGGCTAAACCCTGCTTTGCTTCACGGGTCTCCCTGTGGCTCCAGAACAGCTCTGCCAGCTGCAATTCCACCAGAAATTCCTGCTCTGCCTTCATCTTGTCCCTGAAAACTTCGACAAGGAATTGGTGGATCCCTCTGACCTTGCTAAACTCTGCTTTGTTAATGGGTCCTGGGGTCTCTCTATGGTTCCAGACCAGCTCTGCCCACTGCAATCCCATCAGAAATTCCTGCTCTGCCTCCCCCTTGTCCCTGACAACCCCTACGAGGAATTGGTGGATCCCTCTGACCTTTGCTAAACTCTTCTTTGCTTCATGAGTCTCCCTGTCATTCCAGAACAGCTCTGCCCACTGCAATCCCATCAGAAATTCCTGCTCCACCTCCCCCTTGTCCTTAAAAACCCCTATGAGGAATTGGTGGATCCTCTGACCTTTGTTAATGGGTCCTGGGGTCTCTCTATGGTTCCAGACCAGCTCTGCCCACTGCAATCCCATCAGAAATTCCTGCTCTGCCTCACCCTTGTCCTTGACAACCCCTCCAAGGAGCTCTGAGGGTTTGGAGGTGCCCTGGCAAAGGTCCCACTGAGGAATGTGGCAGGAATTGCCCCATTTCACCTGGCCTGGGGGTGACTAGAGGGAGTTGTGAAAGGAAGCAGCCCTGGTGTGGGAAATGGATTTGTAGGAAATGTTTAAAACTTGACAGAAGGCTCACATTGTGTGTACCTGTATGTAAACTTTGAGGTAAGAGATGTTGAGTTAGAAATGTTCTAGAATAAGATAGACATTGTTGAGAGAGAAATTGAACTGGAAATGAGTTTTAAAGGATGGCTTTATAAATAAGACTAAATACTTTGAAGTAATAGAACTGTGGAAGTAGGTAATAGAACTATGAAACAGTTCTGTGAAATAGGACTAGAACTATGAAATTTGGTATAATCTGACACCTTGGAAGGCTCCAGGTGATCCCAGACACATCCCAGGGACTGGATAACCTGGGACAAGCGCCCAGCAAGGCCTCAGCAAAGCAGTGAGCACAAAAAGAACAAAACCCTCTCAGTTATTGTTGTATTTTCTTTCCTTGAAAGGTTCTCTGACCTTCCAGAGATGGCCCAGAGTGACCCAGGTGGGACCATCCCGGAGAAGGGAAAAGCAAAGTGGAACATGTGAAATCTGCAGGTGTTTTTTGAAAAACAGCAAAGGATTGGTGTGAGTTTGGGCTGGAGCAGCTGGGACAGGCAGCGTGTGACAGAACTCTGCTCTTGCTTTTTCACTGCTTCACCCAGACACAAACATTCCCCTGCCCTTGGTTTCCATGGCCAAGAACAAGGGATGCATTTGCTCTTTGGGGAATGGCACAAACCTGGGGCTCACCAACAGCTCCAGCTTCCTCTGGGAGCTCTGGGCACAGCAACAACACAAAAATGATCCTTCAAAAAGCTTCAGAAGCTTCCACAATGACCCTTTCCCATCGTCACTGGTGGCTCCAAGGAGCCCAGGTCGTGCCAGGCATCTCCTGCACAAAAGGGAGCCAAAAGGGAGGCAGGCTCGTGTTTCCAAAACAATTTCATCATTTCCCTTATTTACTTCATTATCACCTCAATCTGCAAATGAGGTTTCAGTTGAGGCTGAAAAAATAGAAAGAACATTCTCCACCTTATTGCTTTTCATGAATTTCTTCCAAATTTGGAAAAAGACTTATGGTGGGTTTCTCAAAGCTTTTACTCTTTTTTTTTGT
The DNA here is from genome assembly GCA_013397155.1 of Irena cyanogastra. Classification (NCBI taxonomy): domain Eukaryota; kingdom Metazoa; phylum Chordata; class Aves; order Passeriformes; family Irenidae; genus Irena; species Irena cyanogastra. The sequence continues at coordinate 55,952 of VWZV01016781.1, forward strand.
TTGTTTTGTTGTTGTTATTTTCTTTTTATTGTTTTTAATCTTTACCAGTTCAAAGCCAGCAGAGATTTTGTACAATGCCATTTCAAATTAAATGAAGGTGATTCACACCACCTTTGCTCCTCGTGGGATTCTTTGGGAAATGAGGATTTTTCCAGCCCAAACTGGATTTATTTGAGCATTTCCAGCCTCCCAAGCAGAGATAAGGGCTGAGCTTTGCACTGTGTTGTTCTTCCACTAGATGTCCCAGTAAATATCATTTACATTGATCGGGACTGAAGGATTTCCCTGCAATGCTGGTTTTTTGTCCACCTTTATGGGCTCATCCCTGGTGGTGGAATTTTTAAATCACAGGCTTTTGGAATAAAAAGAGGGAAAGTGGGTTTAGTGTTGGTTAATTACTAATGTAATTACTTCTTGTTGTGAGGTAGGATTAGGAGAAAGGTAAGTAGGTTTAAAACTTTAAAAGGGTAAAAAGAAAAATTTCTTAACAGGAACTAAAAGCGTAATAAAAATTAGGACAAAACTTTTAGGATACTTTTCTTCTCTTTACTACTTTTTCTTTTTTACTGACAATGTAAAGAAACAAAACAAAAACGTAAAGAAACAACTTATTTTTTACAACTTCTTTATTTTTAAATTTTTTTTTACTTTTTAATTTTTATTTTACATTTTACAAAAATGTAAAGAAACAAAACTTAAAACAAAACCCCACATAAAACACATTATTACAGAAGTGTGAGGATGCTCTGGGCATTTCCTGTTGATCAATGGATCACAAACACACCCAAATAAACCTGGAATATTTATCTCAATACCAGCTCCTCCCTTCAGAGAAAATTACGAGAATGGAAATCCAGCAGGAGCAAAAGCAGCTGATGGTGAGACTGGTTGGTTCTGCCAGCTGAGAGGCACAAGGAACATTGACCATGGAATTATGGAATGGCTTGGAGGGATTTAAAGCCCACCCAACACCTCCCACTGTCCCAGGCTGCTCCAAGCTGGCCTTGGACACTGCCAGGGGTGCAGGGCAGCCCCAGCTGCTCTGGGATTTCTGTGAGGGGTGAAAGGGTTCTGCCTCTGCCAGGCTGGGGCTGGGGGAAGGATTTGGCTTTTAAGTGAAAGGAAAATGAGGGAGATGTAGAACTGGGTTGGAATTGCCCACTCCTGCTCTTTGTCCAAACAAGGAGGGCTTGTCCCAAATCCCAGCCCTCTGTTCCCATCCTGGCATTGGGACACTGCCCAGGAGGACAGGAGCAGGAATTCCCGTGCCCAGGGGGGACAGGAGCGGGAATTTCACCTGTCCCCTGTCCCAAATCCCAGCCCCCTGTTCCCATCCTAGCATTAGGACACTGCCCAAGGGGACAGGAGCAGGAATTCCTGTGCCCGGGGGGGACAGGAGCGGGCATTCCCGTGCCCGGGGGGGACAGGAGCGGGCATTCCCGTGCCCGGGGGGGACCGGAGCGGGCATTCCCGTGCCCGGGGAGGACAGGAGCGGGAATTCCCGTGCCCGGGGGGGACCGGAGCGGGCATTCCCGTGCCCAGCCCGGTCCCTCCCGGGGCAGAGCAGCCGGACCCGCAGGAGCATCCCCGGGCTGTGCCGAATTTAACCCGTTGCTCCCCGTTTCCCAGCAGTCCGGGAGAGTCAAGCCCCGCTCCCGGGGCAGGGATTGCTCGGCCGGGATGTGCCGGGTCCTGCCCCCGGCTGGGGCTGTGAAATCAGAGCTGCTGCCGCTGGTTTGATCCCTTTTGTTCGCGCGTGGTGGTCCGGCCCCAGCCTGCCAGCACCGCAAAAAGCGCCTCACTTGTTCCTTCTTGCAGAGCTTTTCGCTGTCCTTCAGCAGGGGAAAGGCTGACTGAGACACTGTCACTGCCCGGGGGCAAAAAAGCAAAGCAGACAAAGCAAAACCCCCCAAGCCCAGCCCCCGAAATCCCCGCAGACAGCTCCAGGTGCAGAACACAACGCACCGAGGGGAAACATGTGAAACCATGTTCCTTTCCGAGCTGGAATTAAAGGAATCGGATTAATGATTATTTAAGTACACACAGAGAGCAGATTCTCTCCAGATAGGAAACAGGTGAGTGCAAACAGGATGGGTGATAAGGGGACAGGTGTGTTAATTGAATTGCCTCTTAAAATACAGAAGAGGGGTGTGAAGTAAGAAGGAATGGAAGTGCTGGAGTTTAGGGTGAATTTTAGGGTTTGACTTTTAGCTCCTCACAACCACAAAGCTGTCACTTAAAGGGAAGATGCTCAGAGAGAAGGGCAGAGCCTTCCTAAAATTGAGAGAATTCATCTCTCCTGGAATTACCTCCCTGAAACTCCTCCATCCAATTCCAATTTTGCACCCAACTCCCTTTCAGGCCAAGGAAGAGAAGAAATATTTGCCAGAGTATCCCTAAAAGTGATAAGGAGGGAAGGGAGGAAGAATCAGCCCCTCTGGGGGCTGTGCCCTCAGCCCAGGTCAGACACCTGCACAAGTAAAGTCCTGACCTTCATTCCTCCAAAAAAATGCAAATAAATCACAAACAATCCTGAAAATGGCTTCAGTCACTCTCTTTACACATTTCCCTTCTGCAGAGAAAATCTCTCCTGGAACTCTCCAGTTCAGCTCTTCTTTTCCTGGCTGGCAGCAGGATGGTGCTGGGGAAACTTGAAAAGCACTGGGATTGTTTGGGTTGTTTTTTTTTAATATTCTGGGAGAAATTAAATCACCAGACAAATGTGGAAGATCATGTCCAGGCTTGTGTGTAGAGAAAAAAAAAATACAGTGATAAGAAGGCAAACCCTGCAATTTCAGGTTTCTGTTACATTCATGGGGCAAGGGGGAGAAAGTCCTGCTCAGATTTAAAGCTGTCCTCTGTGTGCAGGCAGCAATCCCAGACTCTCCATCAGCTGTGCAGTGAAAGTCAGGAAAAGATGAGAGCAGACAAAATATGGGATGAGAGTGCAGTGGCTGGAGGATGAGAGGATGATTTCTGTGCTGTTGCTTTGGCCTGAAATGATGGAATAACCTAAAAAACCCCAAAACTGGGGCACCCTGACAGGCTCCTGGAGCTTCCAGAGTGGAGTTAAAAATGGACAATGTGTTTTTCTTATTTCTCTGGGCTCAGTTTTCCTGAGCTTTGAATCCTGGGTATCCTCTTCCATCTCNAAAAGCAGCTGATGGTGAGACTGGTTGGTTCTGCCAGCTGAGAGGCACAAGGAACATTGACCATGGAATTATGGAATGACTTGGAGGGATTTAAAGCCCACCCAACACCTCCCACTGTCCCAGGCTGCTCCAAGCTGGCCTTGGACACTGCCAGGGGTGCAGGGCAGCCCCAGCTGCTCTGGGATTTCTGTGAGGGGTGAAAGGGTTCTGCCTCTGCCAGGCTGGGGCTGGGGGAAGGATTTGGCTTTTAAGTGAAAGGAAAATGAGGGAGATGTAGAACTGGGTTGGAATTGCCCACTCCTGCTCTTTGTCCAAACAAGGAGGGCTTGTCCCAAATCCCAGCCCTCTGTTCCCATCAAGGGACAGGAGCAGGAATTCCACTGCCCAGGGGACAGGAGTAGAAATTCCACCTAGCTCCCTGTCCCGAATCCTAAACCCCTCTGTTCCCATCAAGGGACAGGAGCAGGAATTCCACCTGTCCCAAATCCCAAACCCCTCTGTTCCCAGCAGGGCACAGGAGCAGGAATTCCCCCTGTCCCAAATCCCAGCCCTCTGTTCCCATCAAGGGACAGGAGCAGGAATTCCACTGCCCAGGGGACAGGAGTAGAAATTCCACCTAGCTCCCTGTCCCGAATCCTAAACCCCTCTGTTCCCATCAAGGGACAGGAGCAGGAATTCCCGTGCCCAGGGGGGACAGGAGCGGGAATTTCACCTGTCCCCTGTCCCAAATCCCAGCCCCCTGTTCCCATCCTAGCATTAGGACACTGCCCAAGGGGACAGGAGCAGGAATTCCTGTGCCCGGGGGGGACAGGAGCGGGCATTCCCGTGCCCGGGGGGGACAGGAGCGGGCATTCCCGTGCCCGGGGGGGACCGGAGCGGGCATTCCCGTGCCCGGGGAGGACAGGAGCGGGAATTCCCGTGCCCGGGGGGGACCGGAGCGGGCATTCCCGTGCCCAGCCCGGTCCCTCCCGGGGCAGAGCAGCCGGACCCGCAGGAGCATCCCCGGGCTGTGCCGAATTTAACCCGTTGCTCCCCGTTTCCCAGCAGTCCGGGAGAGTCAAGCCCCGCTCCCGGGGCAGGGATTGCTCGGCCGGGATGTGCTGGGTCCTGCCCCCGGCTGGGGCTGTGAAATCAGAGCTGCTGCCGCTGGTTTGATCCCTTTTGTTCGCGCGTGGTGGTCCGGCCCCAGCCTGCCAGCACCGCAAAAAGCGCCTCACTTGTTCCTTCTTGCAGGGCTTTTCGCTGTCCTTCAGCAGGGGAAAGGCTGACTGAGACACTGTCACTGCCCGGGGGCAAAAAAGCAAAGCAGACAAAGCAAAACCCCCCAAGCCCAGCCCCCGAAATCCCCGCAGACAGCTCCAGGTGCAGAACACAACGCACCGAGGGGAAACATGTGAAACCATGTTCCTTTCCGAGCTGGAATTAAAGGAATCGGATTAATGATTATTTAAGTACACACAGAGAGCAGATTCTCTCCAGATAGGAAACAGGTGAGTGCAAACAGGATGGGTGATAAGGGGATAGGTGTGTTAATTGAATTGCCTCTTAAAATACAGAAGAGGGGTGTGAAGTAAGAAGGAATGGAAGTGCTGGAGTTTAGGGTGAATTTTAGGGTTTGACTTTTAGCTCCTCACAACCACAAAGCTGTCACTTAAAGGGAAGATGCTCAGAGAGAAGGGCAGAGCCTTCCTAAAATTGAGAGAATTCATCTCTCCTGGAATTACCTCCCTGAAACTCCTCCATCCAATTCCAATTTTGCACCCAACTCCCTTTCAGGCCAAGGAAGAGAAGAAATATTTGCCAGAGTATCCCTAAAAGTGATAAGGAGGGAAGGGAGGAAGAATCAGCCCCTCTGGGGGCTGTGCCCTCAGCCCAGGTCAGACACCTGCACAAGTAAAGTCCTGACCTTCATTCCTCCAAAAAAATGCAAATAAATCACAAACAATCCTGAAAATGGCTTCAGTCACTCTCTTTACACATTTCCCTTCTGCAGAGAAAATCTCTCCTGGAACTCTCCAGTTCAGCTCTTCTTTTCCTGGCTGGCAGCAGGATGGTGCTGGGGAAACTTGAAAAGCACTGGGATTGTTTGGGTTGTTTTTTTTTAATATTCTGGGAGAAATTAAATCACCAGACAAATGTGGAAGATCATGTCCAGGCTTGTGTGTAGAGAAAAAAAATACAGTGATAAGAAGGCAAACCCTGCAATTTCAGGTTTCTGTTACATTCATGGGGCAAGGGGGAGAAAGTCCTGCTCAGATTTAAAGCTGTCCTCTGTGTGCAGGCAGCAATCCCAGACTCTCCATCAGCTGTGCAGTGAAAGTCAGGAAAAGATGAGAGCAGACAAAATATGGGATGAGAGTGCAGTGGCTGGAGGATGAGAGGATGATTTCTGTGCTGTTGCTTTGGCCTGAAATGATGGAATAACCTAAAAAACCCCAAAACTGGGGCACCCTGACAGGCTCCTGGAGCTTCCAGAGTGGAGTTAAAAATGGACAATGTGTTTTTCTTATTTCTCTGGGCTCAGTTTTCCTGAGCTTTGAATCCTGGGTATCCTCTTCCATCTCTCAACACAGATCTGCAGCCAAATAATCTTCAGGAAAAACATTGGGAAGCTCATCAAGGAGCCCGAGGTCCCTCTGTATCTGCCACTGCCTGCCTCAGGATTTGATGGATCAACAGTGCCAAGGAGCAGAGGATCAGCCCTGGGAATTCCCAGCCTGGATAAATCACAGCTCCATCCCATCCTCAGGCTGGGGAAAGAGAATTGTGAGGAACAAACTGATGGAGATGGGGAGAGAACAGGAAAATGAATGGTTCTTTAATAAATTTATTTCTTTAATAACTTTTTCATTAATTCTTTTTAGAAAAAACTCTCGTAATTCCATTCCAGACTCCTTGGGAAGAGCGTGTGGATTTGTCTGGGCTGACAGAACAGCTCCAATCCTCAGGAATCTCTCCTGATTGCTCACTGGCTCACTCTGGCAGACTTCAGAGGATGAGGATGAGGATTTCCCTTCCCCGTGGGAGCTTCAGTCACCGCAGGGATGATGCTGGAAAGGGAATTCCATGGGGGAACAGCCAAAGGGATCTGCAGAGAATCGATCGAGTGCCAGCTCCCAAAGGACAGCCAGGACAACCCCAACCCCAACCCCAGCCTCAGCCCAGCTGGCACCACAAACCCCACCCGAGATCTCAGCCTCATTCCCTGCCCGACACCAAACCTGGGGCTGGTCTAACCTACAGAAGGGAGTTAGGGGATAATTAACACCTAACAAATGACAGGGAGTGTTATTGCTGGAGCCAAAGGCACCTCCAGGACACATTTCCAGTCTTGACTTGGCCCAATCTTTTGCTGTGGGTTTTATTTTATTTTATTTTATTTTATTTTATTTTATTTTATTTTATTTTATTTTATTTTATCTTTTGGGTATTTTTTTGCTTCCCACAATCCCATTTTTGGTGAACACCTCCAGGACAGATTTCCAGTCTTGACTCAGCCCAATATTTTATTCTCAATTTTTCAGTGCATTCAACAGCACCAGAGGACAGTGGAATCAAGGACTTGTGGTATGGTTTGGGTTGGAAAGGACTTAAAAATCACCTCCCATGGGATGTGAGGAGAAAAACCTAAAATTGGGTCAAAATCTGTTATTCCTGATTTGCATCCTCACAAGGTGGAGTCCTGGGCTGGTGCTTTCAGGCAGACCAAGCAATGCCCAGCTCACACACAGCCAACACTCCCCAGGTGACACTTGAGGTGACAAATGGATGCCACCAAGGCTGTCTCTGATCCCTGGATCACCCCTGCAGAGGCTCCATCAGGATCAGTGGGAGCAATTAAAGCTGTGTCCTGTCCTAAAAACAGCCCCAGGTCAGGGTAGGGGCAGGGAGAACTCTTCAGCCCTCCCTGGATTCTAGAGATGGATTTAATAATTTGGATTTTTGGGAGATCCTTGCCAAGCCTTTAAAATCAATGTGCAACAGCAACCAAGCCTGACATCCTGGGATGGATCCACCTCACATTCAGCAGCCAGTTAAACCCCAAAAATGGGCCATTAAAAACCCCAAAACCCTGTTAAACCCCAAAAATGGGCCATTAAAAACCCCAAAACCCCATTAAACCCCAAAAATGGGCCACTAAAAACCTCAAAACTCTGTTAAACCCCAAAAATGGGCCATTAAAAACCCCAAAACCCTGTTAAACCCAAAAAATGGGCGATTAAAAACCCCAAACCCCTGTTAAACCCCAAAAATGGGCCACTAAAAACCCCAAAACCCTGTTAAACCCCAAAAATGGGCCATTAAAACCCCCAAACCCCTGTTAAACCCCAAAAATGGGCCATTAAAAACCCCAAACCCTGTTAAACCCCAAAAATGGGCCACTAAAAACCCCAAAACCCTGTTAAATCCCAAAAATGGGCCATTAAAACCCCCAAAACCCCATTAAACCCCAAAAATGGGCCACTAAAAACCCCAAAACCCTGTTAAATCCCAAAACCAGGCCATTGAAAACCCCAAAACCCCGTTAAACCCCAAAAATGGGCCATTAAAAACCCCAAAACCCCGTTAAACCCCAAAAATGGCCAAGGAGAAGCCTTTCCAAGCACCCACCAGTTCTGTGCTGCAGTTTCCCTGTTTTCCCTCCCAATTTCCACTGGAAGGAGAACCAGCGGGTTGCCGTGGGGTCACCCCAAGTGTGGAGCAGACGTGGAGGCTGTAAAGCTTCACCCCTGTGGCCCGATCACAAAACTGATCCAGGAGCTGAAATTTCTGCCTCTCCCCTTTCCCACGGCTGGGCACAGGGCTCGGTGTCCATCCCGCTGGCTATTTTTGGATGAAATTCAGGTTTTTTAGAGTTTTTTTTCAGTTTCACTGCACTCGAGGACATGAAAACCCTTTCAGTGACTCCAGCAGAGCTCTGAACTTCCCCAGCCCGTTATGGCCCTTCCAGATGTTGGCGTTTTCCAGGCACAGCTGGAATCCTCGGCTCGGTGTCTGTGCGATTTCCTGGGCTCCCCGAGCCTCTCCTCGCTGCCGCAATTAGCTTAATGACTGTAAATAACCACCGGGATCTGCTGCGAGGCGGGGAACGTGTCACAGCAAGCAGAGCTTGGAGACAAGCGCCACGTCTGTCCGCCAGACCTCACACTGCCGTCCTGCACGTCAAAAATCGTCATTATCCTGATCGAAAATAATTTAAAATTATTTAACTGGAGATAAAATTTAAAATAATTTCTATAGCATTAAAATTTAAAATAATTTAATTAGAAATAAAATTTTAAATAATTCATATAGAAATAAAATTTTAAATAATTCAA
>VWZV01016781.1:67480-161697 GCA_013397155.1 Irena cyanogastra
TTTTTTTTTTTTTCTCTTTGTATTTTTTTCTTCTCCAGCCAATGGCCATGAGGAACATTTTGCTGTCAGGAAATGGTAGCAAGTACTAAAAGTAAAATAGGCGATAAAAACATCAGCGGGTTCAGCCGTGATCACTGGAATTACATCTGTCCTTTTTTATTGCTTCTTTCTCATCCCTAATCCTTTGTTTTTCCTATTGGTTCCCTTCCTGAGCACAGAGCAGACTGCGAGGGGTGCCTGGCACAGGCAGCTCCAAGCTCAGGTGGTGCCTTGAGATGGCTGAGCTAGAACAGAGGCTGGACAGAGCTAAAGAATAAAGCAGGGATTTATTAAAAGCATTTCCTCCATGGATCCACCTTGGGCAGCACAAGAGCCCAGCCAGGGCTGCACCCAAGATGAACCAAAATGGGCACAAAATGCAGCCCGGGCACGGGCTCTGTCACTGGGATCAGTTCTGCTCCATTTGCACCTTGGAGTTCATTGTCCAGTTCCAGCTTTAGCTTCTGCACTCCCATCCTGCTTGTTTTTCTCTCTTCAGCCCACATTGTTTGTGCTCTTGGGCTGAGATTTGGATCATTTGTCCTTGGTCCCCAGCTGGAGCAGGAATTGTTTTGTCTCCCTGCTCTGTGCAGAGAGCTCACCAACACTTCATATGAAGCTCAGACCCACACTAAAGCAGCATAGAATGTGAAAAATAGAAAACCCAAAACCTGAGGCATCCCTGGGGCTCTGGAATCCCCCTTGGATCCATCAGATCCTGCTGCCAGAGCCCAGGAAGTGGCAGAACAAGGCGATCCAACCTCCTCTACAAGGTGTCCCCCTGCCCTGCCACCCCTGAGGGGCACTGTCCCCTGGCAGCCCAGCCCAGCCCAGCCCAGCCCAGCCCAGCCCGTCCCTGCTGGCAGCGTGGATTTCCGGGTGACTGCAAGTCTGTAACCCGCTCCTGAACCCCGCCGGTGGCTCAGCCTCTGGGAATTGTTGTGGCGGAAGGCGAGACCCAACAGGTCCCTGCTGAGTGCAGCAGGAAGGCTCTGACAGCACAGGTAATTCAGGAAAACCCACAGCTCATCCCTGCCCTGGGAGTCTGTGCAGTGCCAGGGGCTCCCAGGGCTTCCCCCTACTCAGGTGGAGCAGGAAATCCCCCCAAGTCCCACTCCATTCTCTCCTGACTCAGTTTTTATTTTTTTTCTGGGACAGATTTGTATTGTTCTCATTTTTAATTAGGAGAGGTCTCAGCATTTCAAGGTCTCAGCATTCTGAACTCTCAACATTCTGAACTTTGAGCATTTCGAGGTCTCAGCATTCTGAACTCTCAGCATTTCCAGGTGACAAAAGGAAGATGTTAAGAGGGAAATTCCTTGGGGGAGCATTCCCAGTTATACCCAGCAAGCAGGTAAACAGATTTCCCCCTTACTCATCCATTATATGCATATTAAAAAGGCCCAAACCCTCCTAATCAGTTCCATGTTGAGTTTGGGATGCTTTTTTCCTCCCTCTGTTTTGTCCTAACTTGGGTTGATAATTAATTACAGAAAAAGAGTCTTTCTCCTGGAAGTTCTGCCTTTGCACTTGTCAGGAATGTTAATTACTCACTGTGAGGAGCTGCAGAATTGGGCTTTGGTGCTGCAGCTCATCCTGGCCCTGGGTGAGTTGGCTCCTTGTGCCCCAGGGCCAGGGGCAAGTGCAGGGGGACAGGAGAGCCACACACACGTTTGGAAAAAAAGTGATGTCTGTGACAGGAAAGTTCCAGAAACATCTGGAAACGGGCAAGGTGAGAAATCTTTGTGTAAAGATGCTTCTCCGCTCGTGGAGAACCCAGACCCCAAATGAATCATGAACAAAATGAGCTCGTTTTGATTATTTTGGTTAATTGGCAGGGGACACCCAGAGAGGGGATGCCCTCCTATCCCTGGAGGTGTCCAAGGAAGTGCTGGAGGTGGCACTCAGAGCTCTGGGGACAAGGTGGGGAGCAGAGCTTGGACTCGGTGACCTTGGAGAGCTTTCCCAAGCTCAGTGCTCCTGGGATTCTGCTCTCCCAGTTCCCTCTCCCAGGCAGAAGACAGCTCTGCACGGCTCTTCCTTAGCAGAGTGATCATTAATTCATAAATCTGGAATCCTTCACCTTCCTGGTGAGATCCAGAGCTCCTGTGGGCCCTGGGGACAGGAGCTCCTGCAGTCCCCCTGCCTGGGGAGCGGAGAACATCTGGCTGCTGTCCTGAGCCCCAGAGCTGCACAGCCGGAACCATGGAGCCATGGAATCATGGAACCATGGAATCATGGAACTATGGAACCATGGAATTATAGAATCATGGAATCATGGAACTATGGAACCATAGAACCATGGAATTATGGAATCATGGAACCATGGAATTATGGAATCAGGGAACCATGGAACTATGGAACCATGGAATTATAGAATCATGGAATCATGGAACTATGGAACCATGGAATTATAGAATCATGGAATCATGGAACTATGGAACCATNGAATCATGGAACTATGGAACCATGGAACCATGGAATCATGGAACCATGAAAAGATGGAATCACAGAATTATGGAATTATGGAATCATGGAACCATGAAACCATGGCACCGTAGAAGCATGGAATCATAGAATTATGGAATCATGGAATCATGGAATAATGGAACCATGGAACCATGGAATCATGGAATAATGGAATAATGGAACAATAGAACCATGGAACCATGGAACCGTGGAATGGTTTGGGTTGGAAGGGCCCTCAGTGATTGCCCAGCTCCAGCCCCTGCCATGGGCAGAGGTGTCACTCTCCAGATCAGGTTGCTCCAAGCCCCATCCGGCTTGGCCCGGAGCACTTCCAAGGATCCCTTCTCCCTTCAGAACCTCTTTGCTCACCTTGTCCTACCTTTCCATTCCAAATTTATCCAAATTTGGGTCATTCCAGGAGTCTCCCTGCTTTTCCTGCCCTTCTCAGGTTCCCCAGCAAATTGATTCATCACCTGAAGAATTCCAGCTCTTCTTCCCAGAACATTTTGAGAGGCTTCCCAGTCCTTTCCCACTCCCCACCTCCCTGATGCTTCTGGAATCCATCTTTTCCTGAAGAAAAAAGGGATAACTAAAATAGTTTGGGTTTGCCACCTCTATACAGCACCCACAGAACAATTGATTCTCATTTAACACCCCTGTGACCCTTGGAAAAATATTTAAAACCCCTAAATCTTGTAGGAGCCAAAATTAGAGCTGTTTAATCGTGGAGCAGAAGAGAATAAACCTCTCTGCAGACTCACACAGTAAATCCTTTAAGAAGCTTGAATGCATTTATTAGAGAAAAGAAAAAAAAGTTATGGATGTTTCAGGGGTCAGGAGAAAATGCCTGGGAGACCCATTCCAGCTGATCCATGGAGGTCACTGTTTATATTTTTTGCTATTTATGTGTGAAATGTTCTCTGAATGAAGGGCATTATCTGACAATTTACTGCTGGTTTTCTCCAAAAGGTGGGAAAATGGATATTCCAAAGGTCTGCGTCTCCAGGCAAGAAAACGCGACTGAAATAAATTCAGATTTTTTGCTTTTGTGCCCTGGATTCCTCCTGGGAGTTGTGGATGGGTTTTGTGGGTGAAAACAAAGGAAAAAAAGAAGGGATGCAGCAAGAAAAGAGGGAATTCAGGGATGGGGATTTCTGCCTGAGGAATTGTGTGGGGAGGACACTTTTCCTGTTTCACAACACTTCCTATGATGGCCAAAAACTGCTCCAGATAACTTCTGATTTCCCTCTGTGCATCCCATTGATGGGAATATTTGGGAAGCAGGAATGGCAAAGCTCACAGCAACGTGTGGAGGGGAAGAGCAGCAGGAGGAATCCTGCAGAAATGAAATTGGATTTTATGTTCTGCCGAGGCAAAGCCCCTCTGTGTTAATTAATGTTCATTATGGACCCAGGTTAAATAATCTCAGGGAAGCAGGGATCTGTCTCCAAATCCTGCAAGATCCACTTCTAAATTTCATCTGCTTTCAGATAGTCCTGTTTGAAATAAATAAATAATAATAAATGATAACAAAGAATAATAAATGATAATAAGTAATAATAAATGATAATAAATGATAATAAATAATAATAAATGGGAAGGCCAAGCCTGGGAACTTTGGGAAGTTTCCCCTTGGGATATGGCAGGGAGAGCCCAGGGAAAGAACATTTTGAGGAAATATTCCTGCTTTTTTCATCCTCAAGGAGAGGTGGGGGGGGTTCAAAAACTCTGAATTTTGCTTGTATATGATTTCCTTGTATTTGTATTTCCTTGTATATGTTTTCCTTGTCTACTCACCAGTTTTTGGGGAGATTTCTGTCAGAGTTGGGAGTTTGGGTCCTTCATACAACGGGGACATGGAAAATCTCTGCTGAGAGAGCTTTTTTCCCTCTGGAATGGGAAAATGATGTAGGTTTCTAGATGGGGTCTTACATTTCAATCATAACAAACCTTACAAGGTCCTGAATCCCACAGAATTGGGACCAAATAAGTGGGAAGAAAGTTCAGAGTTTTCTGTTATTTTCTCTGATCGTTTTTTATAGGAGCATAGTCCTTTATAAACTTTTGGAAAAGTGATTTTTGAAGCAAAAGGAAAAAAACCCCATGTTTGGACACCTCGATTTCTTCTTGAAAGCATTCCAAATCTCTACTTTTAGGTTGCTAAACCAGAATAAAAATAATTATTACACACGACAATTTGCAAAGCTTTTAATTAGCAAAACTACCAGGAAAAAAAAAAAAAAGAAAGTGAAGGAGGGAAAAAAAGCAAAAATCTCAAGAAAACTTGCAACAGGTTTTCTCTAAGCATGGGTGGAGTGGAAAAAGTGAGCCAAGATAATTACCCACACTTAGTCATAAGGAGCAGGAAACACAGTAAAAGAAAAAAAAATCTAATTGGGGCTGTTTTTCATATATATATTAAGGTGTTAATTTCCATCACATCATACAATGCAGGAGCTCAGGGTTTGGAGTGCAGGATCCTTTGCCTGCAGATGAAATGACAGAAGAAAAAGGCAAATCCACGTGCAGATGTTAATGTGCACACAGTTAAATATCTACCCAGCAGCTCAGTTTGTGCTCCTGGAGGTGTTTGCTTCTTTGCTTTCAGACAAAATCTGCTGCCCCTTTGACACAAAACCAGAGGAGGGACAAGAAAAAAGCAAAAGCCACCAGGCAGAGGAGGTGACAGGAGAGAGGTCCCCAATTATCACAGACCAGGTGTGACGAGGGGTGAAACAGCCACAAACCCTCAGGGTCACTCAGAATGGCCACAATGAGCCTCAGCTCCTTCAGAAAGGAATGGGAAATAAATCTGTGTGCCACAGGCATCCCTTTTTCCCCACAGGGACACGAGCTGGACATGCTCCTCTTTGGAGAGCCCCAAATCTGTGTTCTGATGCTCTGCAAGAATTTCCTTGTGAGAGGAGTTTGACCCATCAGTTGTTTTCAGTCTGTGCACTTTAATATCATTATCAATAAACACAGATCAGGTGGCTGTGACCAGCTGGAACACCGAGAGGAGATTTGGGAAGGCAGAACTTAGGGAAGGACTTTTTTTCCCAGTATTGTTCAGGCCCCTGGAAGGCAGAAGGGAACTGAAAGCAGGAGAACTCAGGATTGCTCCAGAGGAGGAGGAGTTCAGGAAAAGCAATGGAGGGTGAGAATCTGAGGCTTTCCAAGAGCTAAACCTTGCTGCTGGTGTGGGGTGATGCCTGATCCAGCTGGGATGGGAGCTCGGGGTGCCCGGGAAGCCACGCTGGCCAGGCAGGGTGCTGGGCTGGCTCGTGCTTGTGTCATGCCAGTGATGGCTTGGAGTGGCACCTGGAACAGAGGCTGGACAGTGTTAGAGAATAAATTTATTAAAGGCCTTGGAGTGGCACCTGGAACAGAGGCTGGACAGAGTTAATAAATTTATTAAAAGCCTTCAATAGCTGCACCTTGAGCAGTGCAAAGCCTGGCAGAGGCTACACCCAAGGTGGATGATGGTCACAAGTTTTTGGGGCAGATGTAAGTTTGGTTTATTTGCATATCAGAGGTTAATTCTTCAATTACAGCTTCAGTCACATTCCCCAGTTTGCTTCCCCCCAGATTCACTTTTGTTTATAATTTTTGGGGCCTGAGGCAGAGTGTCCTTGGGCCTCAGGCCTGGAGGGATTGTTCTGTCTGCCCAAAATGTGCAGGGAGCTTGCAAACACTGCATGGAGCTCAGAGCTAGGCACTGATGCAGAGCAGGATCTGAAAAACAGAAAAGCTAAAACCTGAAGGCATCACTCTGTCAGGGCTATGGGGCTGACATGTCCCCAGGGCTTTGTTGCTCCAGAGGCTGGTGGTGCTCCAGGAGAAATCCCTTTGCAGAGATGGCAGCTGGAAAGTCACCTCTGAGCGAGCGTGGAAAAAAACCAGAGGTGAGCAAACAAAAAATCAGAGGTGAGCAAACAAAAAACCAGAGGTGAGCAAACAAAAAACCTCATCTGTTTGTGCTTGCAGCACAGGGCCTCTCCTCCCCTGGTGCTGTCTGTGCTGCAGGACAGCCTTCCCTGGCTCCTGGGAACGTTCTGGGTGGCAGCACGGAAAGCTGCTGGCAGAACTGGTGCCAGGGTGAGGAACTGGCTTTGCCTGGGCACTGTCATGTCAGAGACAATTCCTAAACTGTTCCATGAGTTCATGTCTCCCTTCCCTTCTCCTCTCCCCTCTGTTCCAGCTAGAACGAGCACTCCCCAGGGCTGGGAATGGCAGCAGGTAGCTGTCAGGGACAGCAGAGGCCTGGCTGGCTCCAGGGAGGCTCAGGAACACCCTCTGAGTCACCGGGCTGCAGATGCCAATCAGCCCTGGCAATTAGGGATCCTAATTTCCCTCCTATCTGCTCCACTGAGCTAAGGCAGAAAGGGAGGGGATTTTCCACTGTTGTATTCTTCATCTTCCACCCCAACAAAAGGAGGAGGATGAAACCAATCCAGATTTGCTGCAAAGCAACAAACTCCCCAGACTGTCTTTGGGATGAAGAGAATCCCTTTGCTAGAACGGCCACGAGAATGTCAGCAGTGACATCTGTCAAAAAACTGGGCCTGAGGAGGTGAGGATGTCACCCAAACCAGTCTCTAACCTGGCCTGCCATTGTTCTCCAAGGAATACCTATGTTGTTTAGAAAAATACAGACTAAATGGATACCTGGATGGTACAGCAAGATAAATGGATGGAGGAGGATTGAAATCCAGGCCATTTAGGGGTATCATCCCTTTCTGAGCCCCCACACCCAAATCATCAACACAAGGTTGCCCAGAGAAGCTGTGGCTGCCCCTGGATTCCTGAACTGTCCAAGGCTGGATGGGGTTTGGAGCACCCTGGGGGACTGAAGCTGTCCCTGAGGATGAAATGAGTTGATTCTTCAGGTCCCTTCCAACCCAAACCACTCCACGATTCCCTAATGATTTATTCAGGGCTTTTTGTTGCTCCCAAGCCCAAAGCTGCCAACAGAAATGTCAGAGAACCCCAGCGTGCTCATCCCCAGAACCCCTGAGCCTCGTGGTGCCATCTCCTTTCCCTCCCAGGAATCCTGACAGCCTGGCTGGGGCTGGCCACAAGCCCCTCATTCCTGCTCCTCCTCCCGAATCAGCCACGCCACTGTGGGGTTTTTATGGGCCATAAATCCTTTATTGGCCAGATTAATCTGATTTAAAGAGTTGCACCCAGTAAACACCGTGAGCTGTTTGCCTGTGGAGAAGGACAAGCTGGGGATGGGAATGGCTGGAGGAGGAAGGATCCCAGGCGGGCCCTGGAGGGAAGGGACTCTCCCTCACTGGGGGAGGGAGAGAAAGGAACACTTTAAAAAAGGAAATAAATGGGTGCTGTTTTTCTGGTGGTCTCTTTTTCATTGCTTGTGTTGCTCTGCCTTTGCTGCAGAGGTCAGAGCTGCTGGGTATTGCCAGAGGGTGCAGGGCCTGGCTCCCACCTGAGGCAAATATTGGCAGAATTTGGGTGGAAAAGGCACATCCATGGAAAGATCTGGATGTGTTTGTAAGGACAGGCATTCCTGGCCAGAGGGAGAGCAGAAAACACCAAGTGACTCCTCCAAGAGTGACGTGAGAACAAGTGAGCAGGACAATGTGCTGAGGCCTCCCTTCCCCTGCCAAAGGTTTGTTCACAACAACAACAAGAAGGAAAAAGTGACCAGCAGGGACTGGGGAGGCTCATTCCTGACAGAGCTGCCACCTTCAGCCACAAACCTGTCTGGAAGAGTGGCCTTGCTGTCCCCTGGGGCCATCTGTGCCAAGGGACACACCCGCTGAGGGCTGAGGGGACATTCCACATCCTCACTCTGCTTTGGCACCACGTGCTTTGTGACTCCATCAAGTTCTCCAGCCTGAGAATATTGTTGTGCTAGCCATTAAAATACCTGTTAAAAATAAAAATATCACAGCAAAAAGGTGCTTGCAGGAGCGGCCAAGCACGAGCTCCTCGTGGCACAGTGAGGAAGATGCAAAGCCTGCAGTGCACAGAGGGAAGGGTGATAAAATATTGCCATCTGTTGGCATCCTGAGCAAGGGGATCTCTCCACATTCCATTGACCTGCTTGTGGACAGGGAGAGGAGAGACGGGCCAGCAGAAAGCCCTAAAAAGGAACCATTTCAAAAGGCAACACTCTTTTTTTCAGGTTTTTTTGTCATTTTTTACTTGGGGATTCCAGGCTTTGATCACCCTCCACTCCTTCCCACCCATGGTATGTCACCACGCAGGTCTGGCCAAATCCTGAATCTGGATTTCCAGGTTCAGGCCCTGCACTTGGGAAGTTGTCTATCCAGAAAAGAGCCCCTCAGGGAGAAGCACTTTAATATCATGATCAATAAACACAGATCAGGTGGCTGTGACCAGCTGGAACACTGAGGGAAGATTTGGGAAGGCAGAACTTAGGGAAGGGCCTTTATTCCCAGTATTGCTCAGGCCCCTGGAAGGCAGAAGGGAACTGAAAGCAGGAGAACTCAGGATTGCTCCAGAGGAGGAGGAGTTCAGGAAAAGCAATGGAGGGTGAGAATCTGAGGCTTTCCAAGAGCTAAACCTCGCTGCTGGTGTGGGGTGATGCCTGATCCAGCTGGGATGGGAGCTCAGGATTGCTCCAGAGGAGGAGGAGTTCAGGAAAACCAATAAACCTCATGCTGTTCCTTCCAGTTGGAGATGGAGGAGCCCCTTTGTGCCAGACACTGCCGTGACCTCAGAGCCTGGAGTGCCAGGAGAGCCTTTCCCACATCCCTGGGGGCTCCCAGCATGGGAGGAGCTGGAGCTGCCACGGGGACACCTCGAGCCCGAGGTGTCCTTTGGGTGGAACCCCAAAGATCAACAGCACAAAGCTTGGGTCACATCCCAGACCCCAGGCCTTGGCTGCTGAGCCAAATCTCTCTGGAGTGCCTGAAGGCACCACGGGGCCTGCTCTGAGGATTTGCAGTGGAAGCTGAAGATGGGAGGACCAACCTGTGAGATTCCATTTGAAGTTTTGTTCATTGAGTGGGAAAAACACCTGAATGCTCCTGAGCTGTGGCAGAAGCTCTGGGACAAGCCCTGCCCCATGCTGGCAGTGCCCAAGCCAGGCTGGACGAGGCTGGAGCACCCTGGGGTAGTGGGAGGTGTCCCTGCCCAAGGCAGGGTGGAATGGGATGAATTTTAAGGTCCCTTTTATTCCATGATCCCATGAAAACTTGAGCTGGAGGGATCCCTTTGGTTCTGCCATCTCTGCCACGTTTATTCCAAGCATTCATCCACCCTCAGCCTCTTCCATCTGAGGGCTCCACACTGCTCCTCACCCTCCCTTGGATCCACGTCTCCAGGAGCTCCAAACTCTGCCTGCCCAGCTCTTCCAGCATCACCTCGAGGAGAAAATCAACTTTCAACCCCAAGTTCCTGTTTGAATTGGAGAGATGAAGGGTGGATGAGGAAAACAGCATCATCCCCCCAGCCAAACAAAGTGAAATTGTGTTTTAATCACAAAGAAAGGCAAAGGTTTCAACTCTCAGGAACAGAGATTTCGGTTTGATCAAAGGCCCAGAAGAGGCTGGAGGTGTCTCACTCCTGGCTGGGAGTTATGAAAATAATGGGCATGCACAAAACCAATTGCATGGCAGAACAGCCAAAATAGCAAAGATTCACATTATTTTTTTTAATTAAGATTTTAAAATAAGAGTTTTAAAACATGAACAGAATATTTTTTATTCCATTGTTTTTTAAACACTCTGAGTCAGACAAATAATGCTCCAAGTAATGAGGTTGTTGCAGTGAAAGTGATAAAAGAAAAATGCATTGCAATTGGTTTAGGCAAGAAAAAGTTGAGAGGTTTAAGTAAAACCTAACAAATCATTGGTGGTGCTGACACTGATTTTGTCCTACAAAATTGGTGTCATCAGTTTGCTGAAAAGTTTTAAAAAATGATTCTTATCAATTCTTGCAGCCATTTCCCTAAATTCCATTCTCAGCAAAATTTGATGATTTCACCATTCCCTCAAAAAACTACATAACCTCATCTCCTCCATCTGCTTTTAGTTTGAGCTTAAAATATGCCTAAAACAAGAAGAGTGATGCCTCTGAAAAAAAATATTCCTGAAGCAAAAAAGTAAAAAAAAAAAAAAAAGAATTCTGGATAAAACTCCAAGTTGCCTGAAAATTTTCCCATCCCACAAAAACTTGAGATTTCCAACACAATTTTGCTGTGCAGTAGGAATAAATTTTGCAGAGAAAATGAAAGACCCACCCAAGAACATCCAATAACCCCGTGGTGAAAGCTCTGATCTGGGATCTGAGCTTTCCAACCCAAATATTCCCCCTGTCTGCTGGAGATGATTCCTCCTGTCCAGAGCCAGGAGCTGCCCTGGATCTGGGAAGCTTTGCTCCAAATGGATGCATTCCTAAAAAAAAAAAAAAAAAAAGAAGAAGAAAAAAAAGAAGAAATTGTGGTTTTAGTGAATCATGATGAAAAATTGTCCTGCAGAATTTCTCAACTCGTTTAAAGTTGGGGATTAAAGGAGCTCAGGGTGGCTGTGCCATCCCTCGGGGCCAGGAGCTTCCCAGGGAGTTCAGGAATGGGATGGGATTTTAGGAATGGGATTTAAGGAATTGGATAGAATTTTAGGAATGGGATAGGATTTCAGGAATAGGATGGAATTTAAGGAATGGCATGGGATTTAAGGAATTGGATAGAATTTTAGGAATGGGATGGGATTTCAGGAAGAGGATGGAATTTAAGGAATGGGATGGGATTTAAGGAATTGGGCAGAATTTTAGGAATGGGATGGGATTTCAGGAATGGGATGGGATTTAAGGAATTGGACAGAATTTTAGGAATGGGATGGGATTTAAGGAATTGGACAGAATTTTAGGAATAGGATTTCAGGAAGAGGATGGAATTTATGGAATGGGATGTCAGGAGCTCTGCTGCTTTAGGGGAGGTTTGGAAGCCCCAGCTCTTTCCCAAAATCCACCCAGTGAGGTCCCACAGGCTGAGCTGGACCACATGGGCAGAACTGGAGTTAAGATCTCACCTAAATAACCCAAATTGTTCAGTCTGGGGCATATCTAGGCTGACCCACAAGGAACAGCAGCAATAACCTGACACCTGCCCCAAAATTCAGCTCCAGCAAATGCAAACCTAAAGGTGAATATTCTCTGGATAAAACTCCTTCCAAGGGAAAGGCTGTGCTGTGTTTTCCCAGCTTTCTCTACAAAGGGATGATTTAGATAAACCAAATTGACCAGAAAATTTACCAAGTGAATCCCAACCCCCCTCTCTTTTTAAGAACATCGAGTAGCCATGCTCAGAGAGGGTTGCAAAGTGAAATAACCACATTTATATTCTGAATTTTCACCGTGGGTGTCATCCTCACTGCAGCTTTATGGACATGGAATGAGATCAGCCTTGGGCTGGGGGTTAAGGTGGTGGGGAGGGGCAAAAATGTCAAAATGAACAAAAAATGCACTTTGTGCATTCCTGGAGCTGCTGCCACCTGTCCCACTGAGCTGTCCCCAAACTGGCTGGGTGGCTCCAGGATCCATCCTGTCCTTGGAGTAATCAGCACTTTAATAAACATTAACGGTGCTGAGCACAGGCTGGGGCTGGAATTCCCGATTTTTTCCCAATTTTGATGGCACTTTGGCTTTTGGGAAGCTGGCAGAAGATCTGCAGCAGGGGCTGCAGGTGACATTCCCGTTTTTGATGGCACTTTGGCTTTTGGGAAGCTGGCAGATCTCATCGGGCCGGGACTGCAGCGGGGTGTGGCTGGGCTGCAGGTGACAGGCACTTTCTCCCCTGCTTCCCTTTTATTTTTAGAGCCATCAGCTGAAATGTCACCTCCCCTGTGAGCCTGGGCTCTCCTCGCTGGCAGCAGGGTGGGATTTTTTCCTTTTTTCTCCCGGCTTTGAAGTCAAACCAATAATTAAGAAGGAGGCTTGACTGCCTGTGTCACTGCTGTGCTGGGGCTGATGATGGGATGGGGCTGCCTGCAGAGGGTTCTGTGGGATCCCATCCCATCAGGGATTAACTCATCACCCTGCCTGAAAAACAACACCCAGAGAAGCCCAGGGCCCTGTCCAGCCTCATCCCCTGAGCTGCTGGCAGAGCTGGAAATGCAGCCTGGGAGGTTTTGGGGCTGCATGCAGGAGGAATTCAGTCCCATGCTAATTCCCTGGTGTTTAACTGGGATCTAGAGGCTTGTGTTACACTCCTTAAATAATGCCCAAAGGCAGAAAAGCCCCTGGGGACAGTGTTAGAACCCCAGCCACTGAGAATTTTACACTTTCTGTGCTAACAAGCACTAACTAAGCAGTTAGTTATTAAGTTATAAGTAAAAATATTTTTTTTTTTTTTACTTTCACAACTCCATTTTTTAGTTTATTAAAATGCTGTTTACTCCAAGGACAGGATGGATCCTGGAGCCACCCAGCCAGTTTGGGGTCCTGCAGGACAGCTCAGTGGGACAGGTGGCAGCAGCTCCAGGAATGCACAAAGTGCATTTTTTGTTCATTTTGACATTTTTGCCCCTCCCCACCTCCTTAACCCCCAGCCCAAGGCTGATCTCGTTCCATGTCCGTAAAGCTGCAGTGGAGATGACACCCACGGTGAAAATTCAGAATATAAATGTGGTTATTTCACTTTGCAACTCTCTCTGAGCGTGGCTACTCGATGTTCTTAAAAAGAGAGGGGAGTTGGGATTCACTTGGTAAATTTTCTGGTCAATTTGGTTTATCTAAATCATCCCTTTGTAGAGAAAGCTGGGAAAACACAGCAGAAAATCAGCTTGGGAGGATGTGGTTATCAGGGATAATCAGGCCCCGGGGAATGCAGACACACCTGGCTCTGCTGTGCCCTTGAAGAATCACGAAGTGCCTTCCACCCCCTGCAGGAATCACCGCCCGCCTCTGATTCCTGCACTGCAGCACGGAGACATCCCCAAAACAGCTCCTGGGGAGGCGCTGGGCTGGCCACGGCTCCCGAGCAGCAGAACAGCTCCCGGGCAGCCCGTTCACACCTGAGCTCGGCAGCGAGGAGCAGGCAGAGCTTTTCAGGCGTGCAGGGTGACCCAAGTCCCCAGGCTGGGGTGGTAGGAGCTGCCCTGGAGCAGGGGATGGCAGTGACAGCTTCTCCCTGCCCGGAATTCCGCACCGAGGTCCCTCTGCCTTTGAACTGAGGGTGCTGTGAATGCTTTACCTGGCCAAAAATCAACCCCAGAGCAAGCAAATCACAGCTCCTGGGTGAGCCACGGCTGAGAGAGATCTGGACTCATCTAGAGACTCTGGGGGAGGGATAAGGAGGAATAAGAAGGAATAAGGAGGGACAAGGAGGAGGAATAAGAAGGGATTCAGAGGAGGAATAAGGAGGGATAAGAAGGAGGAATAAGGAGGAGGGATAAAGAGGAGGTACAAGGAGGGATAAGGATGAGGAATAAGGAGGGATAAGGATGAGGAATAAGGAGGAGGAATAGGAAAGGTTTTCTAGCAATCTCAGCCTCTTGAAGCACCAAGAGTTACACCAGGGTGGGTGAAAAAGCCCCCAGACAGATCCATGAGGAGCAAAGCAGAGAGGAAGGGGCAGGGAGAGGGGCGTGGAGCATTGGGGTGTTTTGCCATTGCCCCCCACCTCCTTTTTCCAAGGAAAACCCTGGCTCCCTGCAGCACGGCTGCTGCTGGCACCAGGCACGCCCCCTCGGCCTCTGGAAACGCAAAGGGAAAATATTTTCCTTGGAAGGCGGCAGCTGATAGCTCAGCAAGGTGGAAGTGGATGTGACACCTCCTGCCCTGAGCCCTTGGCAGGGGCAGCGCCTTCCTGCCTCGGCGTGTCCCAGCCCGTGACAGCCACGGCAGCTCCCTGACCCATCCTGCCCCTCCCTCCCGGCACAAGAGGGGATTTGGCTCCTCACCCTCTGGGATCCGTTCCAAGGGGGAAGGGGAGCACATCCAGGCTGCTGTGGCCCAGCCCAGACACCTGATGGTGTTCACTGAAGCATTTTCCTGCAAGACCCATCCTGAGCGATTTGGCTCTTCCACATCTCAGCCTCCCCCAGCTCCCACCCTCCAACTGCCACAGTGTACTTTGGGAAGCTGCCAGATTCTATTAATTAAACTATTATCTTCCCTCACTCTCTTTTTTTAAGTTTTTTTTTTTAATTTTTATTGAAGATCTTGTAGCTCTGAGGAATCCATTGTTTATTTTAATTAGTAGCAAGGATTTGTCTGGAAATCCCTACGTGAGGCTGGCTGCATAACCAGGCTGGAGTTTTGTACTCTTCCCAGGTGAACATGGAAATGTTGCTGGCTTGAAATTAAGGGCACAAAAGTATCTTTCATTTTAGCACAAACCTTAAAAAAAACCCCAAAACTCTGAAAAGCTGAATCTCCAGGTAAGGGAAAAGTGAATATCAGCCTCATTGCACACACGTTTATTAACTCAAATTAATTCATGAAGGAATAAATGGATTCCAGGACACAAGTGCACAATCCCTGCTACAAACTGAACAGGATTCCTTTGCTGATTTGACAGATAGAGAGAAAAAAATGAAGGCAGTGCTCCAGCCTGGCTGTCCAGCCAAGACTTTTCACCTGCTGCAGCTTCTGACTTCAGGAGAATGCATCACTCACCCTGAGAGCAAAGCTCCTCTCTGCCTTTGTTATTCTATAATTAGACAGGTTAATTAGTTATTTATGGGATGTTCAGAGCCCTCCTCTCCCTCAGATGCCCAGGTCAGGTGTGACACAGCTCCTCTCATCACTCCAGGATGTCTCTGTCCCACCTGTCAGGCACAGAAGGGATGGACACATCCCAAAACTGTTCAGATCATGGAATCACAGAGCCATGGAATGGTTTGGGTTGGAGGGACCTTAAAGCTCATCCCATGCCACCCTTGCCATGGCAGGGACACCTTCCACTGTCCCAGGCTGGCCTTTCATCCAGGGCCAGCCACAGCTTCTCTGGGAATTCTATTCCAGAGCCTCCCCATCCTCCCAGGGAACAATTTCTCCCTGATATTCCATCTAATCCTACTCTCTGTCTGTTTGAAGCCATTCCCCCTGCTCCCTGCCCTCCAGGCCCTGGTGAAAATCTCTCTCCATCTTTCCTGTGGGTTTCCCTCAGGGAAATGGTTGGGATGGATGCAGAGAATTCAGGACTCCAGCTTCCCAATCAAGGCAGCCCCTGAGGGCAGACTGAGACTGAGCTGTCCCATCCCATCCCCAGATCCCAGTGTTTCCCTAAAGATCTGTCTGGTTTTGGGATCGGCTTTAGAGTTGAACTGACAATTTCCCATCAATCACCTTCTCCAGTTTTTAACTCCCCCTCCCAGGGAAGTTCACCTGGGGGTGAGGAACTCCAAGGAAACCTCTTCCCCTCACTTATTTTTTCTCCTCCCTCCAAAACACGGAACACTGATGGAGGAAATTCTCTGCAAAGCACAAATACACTTCTGAAGAGTTCCATCTCCTCTTAGTTCAGTTTGAACATTTCAATTACCAGGGAGAAGAAAAGAAAGAGCTGGAATGAAAGATTGCTCACAGTGCCTGGGCTGGGAGGGCTTGGATCTGTGTCTCTGGGAAAGGACAAAGGACTTACAATTCTCAAAAAACTTCAGCAAGCTGCTGCTGTTGGACATTTACCCACAGTGTCCACCAGCACAAGGCTTTGTTGGGAGTTCTCCAAGCCTGTCTGTCCCTTTTCCTTCCCTTGGAGGGGTTCGAGTTCTGCTGGGGGCTGGAACAGAGGGGATTTTGCAAGGCAGGGGCTGCTGTGAGACCAAGGAGTTTCCCTCCACCCCCACCTCTGCCTGCAGTCAGTTCTGTACCTAAAACTCTTCCTGAAACCCTCTGGGATATTCCTGGGAGGATTCTGCCTCCTGCAGTGCCCGTAGTGACACTCAGGGATTTATCTGGGCTCCCCAGCAGGAATTTGCCTCTCCCAGTGCAGCCATTCTGCTCCGGATGGAAATTTCAGCCTCCCTGACGTCAGCCCTGTCTTCCCTGGGATGGAGTCCGTGCCACACACAGCTTCTGAGGAGGCTTCCCAAAAACTGGGATGCTGCTCTTCTGCTGACTCATCCCCAGGCCAGCCCAGGTGGGTCCCATTAGCTGCAGCTCAGGAAGTGCAGATCTGGAGAGCGTCCCCGCAGCCAGCCGGATGCGTTTTGGCAAGGAGAAGCCCTGGCAAGGAGCCAGCTCAGGAAGCAGCTCGGGATAAGGAGCTTTAGGTTTGTTGGTGGAGCAGGGGAGCAGCCCAAGGTGCAGTGATTTGGGTGACTCCATCTGCTCCCAGTCTCCCAAGCCAGGGTTCCAGCCCCAAACTGGTTCCAGTTCGGATCTCACCCCCAATATCGAGTTGAAAATGCATATTCAGGGATTTAGAGTCACCATTAGAGCACATAACTTGCAAAAGAAGATGAGAGAAAGTTGTTCCCTTCCGACCACATGGCCGAGAATTTGATTCCAGCAAACTCTGGGGTTTTCCTATCGTTTTTGTGAAAGATCCAGTCGCTTTTCTTGCAGCTGAAAAACTGACGACTAAAAATGAGCTGAGTGCTTTTCCTGAAGTCACTTGGCCAGATGGAAAAGAAGAGCAGGGAACTTCCCAGACAATGAAGAAGAATTGGGAAGGGTCCAGAAATAATTTTTTTTTGAGAAAGTATATAATGAGGTAATTATCTATAATTTTTTTTGAGAAATATTAGAATAGTTGGAGATGAAAGAATTGAGTACAGCAGCCCAGAACTCTGATTTAGTGTTTTCTACTCTCAGACCACAAGAATTTTGCAAAGCATTCCTCAAGAGCAAACTCTGTTAGATGAGAGCCTGATGGAGCAGAATTGAGGACAAAGTTCCACTGCACCCTGGCTGCCCAGTGACATCCTGAAATTTCCACAGCTAACGATGGAAACGAGAGGGAAACAACCACAGCAGCTTCTGAGGGCCTTTATTGGACAGCCCAAAAGGCAAAGCTTTGGGCTGAGATCCAGAGTGATCCTGGAAACCTCATTTTTTAACCCAAAGCAAGACATTTCCACTGGCTCGTGACCATGCTGCATTAATAACCCTGAGCTGCTGATAGGACATCCATCCCTCCATCCCTGGGAAGTCCTGGGAAAAACAGGGATGGATGTTTGTGCCTTCCTAGAGCACCCCTGGGCCACAGGCTGAGCCCAGCTGCCAGCCACAGGCTGAGCCCAGCTGCCAGCCACAGGCTGAGCCCAACTGCTGGCCACAGGCTGAGCCTAACTGCCAGCCACAGGCTGAGCCCAGCTGCCAGCCTCTCCTGGGACTGGCCTTTCCAGCTGGGCTGCAGACACCCAGGTGATTCTGGAGCTTTCACTTTGGCAGTTTCAGGGGTTTTTTTTGCTCCCCTGGCTGTTGAACGTGGCTATTTAGGGAATTATCAGCTAAACAGTCCTAAAAATGCCACTGGGGTTGTTTGTCCTACCCTTCCAGCTCCTGTGTGATGGGAAAGCTGGAGAATCCAGATCTGCAGGACAGGCTGAGTTACCAGAAATAGCTGCGAGTGTCCCAGTGACACCCATCCCACCCAAAACCCTGCTCAGGTCCTGGCAGGAATAGAGTGTCCCAGTGACACCCATCCCACCCCAAACCCTGCTCAGGTCCTGGCAGGGATACCTGAGAGTGTCCCAGTGACACCATTTGTCCTTAGTCCCCAGCTGGAGCAGGAATTGTTTTGTCTCCCTGCTCTGTGCAGAGAGCTCACCATGCCCTGCTATGAAGCTCAGACCCACACACTAAAGCAGCTCAGAATGTGAAAATAGAAAAGCCAAACCTGAGGCATCATTTATAGAAAAGCCAAACCTGAGGCACCACCCTCGCTGTAAATCTCCAGCCCCGATTCCCCCCAAGGGGAAAGCCGCTCTCGGCTCCTAAAGCTGAGCAGAGCAGAACCAGAGCCCAGCTCCCCTGGAGCCCACGGGCTGGGACTGCAGCAGGGCACGAGAAAAAACCCAAAATCCTGTGGGAAATGAAGGATGTGTCACACAGGAATTGCTGCTTGGTAAAAATCAGCTTTTTCTTCACTCTCAATGTGATAGTCTTCCACTTATTTAGAGTATTAAGCTAGGAAAAAACCAACTTTCAAGACTGATTACAGCAAATTGTCTGTTCCTTCAGTCTTTTAAATTCAGGCAATGATTTTTTTATTTTTAATTTATAAATTAATTATTGTTTAGTTTAAAGTTAATAGCAAATAACAATGGAAATTCTATTAATTATATTTTAGTAATATCTATCAAATATATGTACATATTATAAATAAATATTAAAATATAATTAAATAATAATAAATATAACACATATATTGAATATATTATATGTATAATGGAAAATATAATATATATTATATAGTTATATCTATTTATAATATTTATGTAATTTTTATATTTTAATAATATAATTACAACAATGAACTGAATTAAATTATTAAATTAGGAATTTCTTTCTTTCTGTGGTGGAAGTGTGTTTTTAGTCTCTCTCTTTAAACGTTTCTGCATTGGCAGCTCTCTGGAACGTGGGTCTGGGGACAGTGTCAGGGTCTGTCTCTGCTCCTGTCCCCTGGCAGGTGGCAGTTCCCACCCCGAGCTGAGGCTCAGGCAGGATTGACCCTGGGCAATCCCGGACTCTGATTTTCCCCACTTCCCAAAGCGCTGCCCTCAGCTCCTGCAGCCAGCCCAGCCCCACGCTCCCCTCCCAGGCAGCTTCTGTCCATCCACACAATTCCCTTTTCCTGTGGCTTTCACTCTCAGCTCAGCTCTGCCTTCTCCCACCCTTCTGGCAACCCCAGCTGCTTCTCCAGCTTTTCCCAGCCCCAAACATCTCCCCCCAGCCCTCTGCACCCCCGGGCAGGGGCTGTGCTTGGCTTTGAAGCCTCAGGTGTGGAGCAGGGCTCTGGGGGGTGTTGAGTGCTCCGAAATGTGGGATGTGTTTTCCTAAGGGCACCTGCCAGAGCCCTGCTGACACATCAAGGCAAGGAAAATATTTGCCAGCAGCCACCTCTCGCAGCCTTTCCCTGCCTTTGTCGGGGATGTTGGGTTCAGCTGGGGCTGCAAACACAAGGCTGCTGCAGCCAGGCCTTCCCAAAGCTCCTGGAGTCAGAACAGCCAGGAGTGGGAGAAGTGTCAGGCCTTGCTGATGCCTCAGGTTTAGATTTTATATTTTCACATTCTGTGCTGCTTTGGTGTGTGGGTCTGGGCTTCATATCAGGGCATAGTGAGCTCTCTGCACAGAGCAGGGAGACAAAACAATTCCTGCTCCAGCTGGGGACCAAGGACAAATGATCCAAATCTCAGCCCAGGAGCACAAACAACGTGGGCTGGAGAGAGAAAAACAAGCAGGATGGGAGTGCAGAAGCTAAAGCTGGAATTGGACAATGAACTCCAAGGTGCAAATGGAGCAGAACTGATCCCAGTGACAGAGCCCGTGCCCGGGCTGCATTTTGTGCCCATTTTGGTTCATTTTGGGCTACAGCTCTGCCTGTCTCCCCTGGGCTGCAGGAAAATGTCCCAGAAGTGCCACCAGGGAGAGGCTGAGCTGTTTCAGGTCTGGACTGTTTTCTCCAAAGGCTGCCTTGAAGCTCTTCCTGAATTGCTCGGGCTTCTCCTTCCAGAAATTCAGAAATAATTATCCCCAAATTCATGGAATCATGGAATGCTTTGGGTTGGAGGGACCTTAAAGCCCATCCAGTGCCACCCCTACCGTGGCAGGGACACCTTCTACTGTCCCAGGCTGCTCCAAGCCCTGTCCAGCCTGGCCTTGGGCACTTCCACAGATCCAGGGGAGTCCTCAACCTTTCTGGACAAAAATTCTCCACTTTAAACTGTGTATGGCTCTGGAATTCCTGGTGGAAATTAAAGATCAATAACAATGCTTAGATTTTCCCATTTAACTTTCCTACAGCATGACTATTTTTTCCTTTTCTTCCCCCCCTCCACTGTGATTATGATTATTCCTGGCTCCAGCTTGGAGTTTCAGCCAAGCTAAAATGAAGGAATGTCCTCTGGACTTTTAGGTCAATAATCTGTTCATCTTCTGACACCTTGGTGAGGAATCTTTTCCCACTGTGAAAAAAATTCACGATGCAGAATTTTAGGTTCATAATGGGACCAAACTCACACAAGGAAAGTTTCCTATTGATTAAATAAAGATTAAATAAAAAAATATTTTAATTGATTAAATAAAGATTGAACAAAGATTAAATAAAAAATATTAAAACAAAAATGAAAACTAAAGATCAGTTACAGGAAGAACCCAACCAACCAAAAAGACACAATAAAACAGAGAAAGGAGGTGGGATGGCTGGGGATCAGGGATTGAAAGGGAAGGAGGAAAATGTCCCTGAGATCTGAGGTTTATCTGAGCAGGACCAGCCCAAGCAGGGACACAGGAGAGGTCACGGCCTGAAGGCAACAAATCTTCCCTGGAAAAGACAGCCTGTCCCTCGGGGAAGGACTTTTTAAAGTGAAGCTGTGGAGATTGAGGTGATAACAGCCACATTTTCCAGTTCCACTCCAAAGAAAAGCCGGGATGCTCCGAGGTTGCTCCCAGCACACCGCAGCTTCCACGAGGGCTGGAAATTCCTCCGTTTTCACCTCTCACCACCCTCAGCTGGAGCTGCACACAAACCCCAGAGCAGAACCGAGACCACGACGTGCCTGCAATTGTCTCCTCTCCTCAACATCTCAATTTCCCCCGGCTATTAACAGACACATCTCCCCCTCAGCCGGCAGAGCCCTGACATCTGGCCGGGATTTTCCCCTCAGGAAAGGCAGGATGCCATCCCCGAGCCGCGATTCCAGGGTTGTTAAACAGCAGGGATTATCGGGCAGGACAATATTAAGTGGTATTTAACAGCAAGACCAAAGTTCCTTGTCAAACGCTTGACTTAGTGTTCCTTGATTGTTCGCATCCCAGCGCCGGGACCTTTTGCACTGAACCATTTTTCATTTTGACAACAAACTACCGCAGCTCTCCAAGGCTGCCTGGCTGGAGCTGCCAGCAAAGTATTCCTGGGGCAGAAATATGGCCAGGGAGAGGGGTTTGGGGCGGCAGGAGAGGAGCTTTCCTTGCGGGGAGCAGCGGCATTCCGAGCAGTGGGTGTCCGAGCCGGAGCCCGGCTAATGCGCGCAGTAGGATCCTCTGTCTAGTCATAACAATGGGGGGAAAAAATACCCAAAAAGGGAGAGGAAAAGAGAAAAATCGAGGCTCGGTGTGGTTGTTGAAACTCCTGCCTTCTTCTGGATGCATCTTAATGAGGATGTGTGGTGGGAGATGCGGGGATGGGGAAGGGAAGCTGGATTAGTGATTTAGGGGGGAGTTTCCAAAAGGTTTTGGGGCAACCTGAAGGGCCTTTAAAGCTCCACCAAAGCTGTTTTTATTAAAGCACTAAACCCGGGAGTGCTTATGAAAGTCAGAGTGTGATGTGAGCAAAAGGCAGGAAATAAAGGGGAAAAAAACGGGGGAACTTAATGAAGGTTTAATCTTCAAGGGAATACGGACTTGGAGACTGTAAATCTAAAGGAATGGCCCCATATTCCAATGTCAAAAGCTGCCATCTTATGCCAGCAAATTTAACATTTTCAGAGGAGAAATGGAGTTTTAAACCCAGCTCTTTCTGCTGTTAAAAGATGGGATGTGGTAGCTGGAGACAGCTACAAACCCAGCTCTTTCCAAGGGTCTTTGCTACTGACAGATTTATTAGGAAATTTACCACCCCCTTTCCATCCTTTTCTGTCTGTACATGCTCCCTCTGTGCTTCCAGGCTGGAAAATTTCCATGAAAAATCCTGGAAATTTGATTGCTAGCTACTCTGGACCCAGCCAGGAAAAGAGATTGGTTTTCACTGCAGGAGAAACAAACCTTGGAGTTTGCAATCTGCATTTCTGATTTTCATTTCAAAATTCCTACATTTCCTCAGTTTCCCTTTTCTCCATGTTTCTTTTTGGAAAGGAGAGCAAAACCCCACCTTAAATTCACACTTTGGGGCCATTCCATACTCTTTTAAAGGAATTCCAGCAAGATTCCTGGAGAAATGTTGCATTAATTGCAGAAATTAATATTTGGCTTTATTTTTTACTTCACTCTGAAGGGAACTGGGCATTTTTACAGATTTCTGTGTACAGGACAGCATCATTTAGCACTCCAAACCTTCTTGGTGCTCCGTCTGTGCCCTGAGCAAGCCCCATTCCCAGTGTTTCTGATTCACCACAAAAGATTAAAATGTTTGCTCGTGGCTTTCCAGATAACATTGTGAGAAATGCAGAAGATCAAATGTAATCCCAGTTTTATTCATCCCCCCACACACTGCCATGGATTCCTCTTGTCAGCCTGACAACAGCAAAACTGCAGGCTCATCTTAACATACATTTCTTCCAGAGGGTCTGATCCAATTCAACAGAAAGCTGAAAAAAAAAATCTCATTATTTGGAACAGATAAAAAGAGGATAAAAACTTTGAACTGCCCTGAGAATGTTGCTAACCTCAGAAATATGCAAAGCTTATTAATTATGAATTATTAGCTCAGATGCTACAGCTTTTTTCTCTTTTCTCATCTATCCATGGCCTTAAATCAGATGGGACAGAATTTGTTATCTGATTTCAGATTAACAAACACTGAAGGAGGAACATAAATAATAGAAATAAAACCAGCTCAGGCAATGAATTCCTCCCCATTGCTGCTGTAAAAGAAAGGAGAATCCTCACCAATAAACAAGAGGGAATTTGAGAAGAGAATTTCTATGTTTTCATGTCTGAAAAATGACACCAGGCTTGGCTGGGTGTAATGTGACTCAGAATTAAAGGAAAATAATCTGCGTGCACTTTAAAGCTGTAATAAACCCTACAAATTTGTACCTAAAACACAGATCTCCGATGAAATTCTCCTTGAATTCCTAGGAAGTGATGGGAGGGACACCAGGCTGTGATTTTAGCTTGTCATGGAGTGCTCTGTGCCCCTTTCCTGCTCCCTCACACACAAAATAATCCCGGCCCCTGCCAGGATATTTGGCTCCCAAAGTATCGCTCAGCTGCTGTGGGAGTTGTGGAAAACTCTTTGTTCTCAAGCAATTAAAGCTTTTCAAATGAAATGGTCAGGCCAGCAATAATCATGCCTGGCTAAAAATGGATGAAAATTAACACCTTTGCTCCAAGGATCCCAGAATGCCGCGGCCTTTTCCTCTTCCCACTGTTCCAACCAGGGCTGGGAGCTGCCCCTGCCTTCGCTCCTCAAAGGAGCAAACCTAAAACTGGTACCTCTAGTTCGTGCTATTACAATTAGAAGCTTTTTATTTCTTAATTACAACACACTATAAGCCTATTTTGGTTTATTAGCTTTTTGCTGTAGATGCCTTAAAGCCAATCATCTAAAACTACCCCTTGTGGGTCCTACTGCAGTGCATCCTTCACAGTTCTATTTCTCCAGAGTATCCAGTCTTATTTGCAAAGCCATCCTTTGAAACTTGTTTCTATTTCTCTCACAGCAATGTCTGTCCTATCCCATGGCATTTCTAAATCAGCATTTCTTGTCTCAAAGTTTGCATACAGATGAACTGAGAACTCTCCACAAATCCATTTCCCACATGGNCAAACCTAAAACCTGTACCAGGATAAGCCTGGAATTAGGGTGGGCTGAGGTCTGGAGCAAACCTAAAACCTGTACCAGGATAAGCCTAGAATTAGGGCAGGCTGAGGTCTGGAGCTGTTGGACAATGTATTTTTTTTTTCTAACTTAGAGATGGAGTAACTGAGAGGTGTTTTAAAAACTTTTATTCTATTTTAGTTTCATGAGAAGGGTGAGACAATACAGATGTTCTAATTCGTGCTATTACAATTAGAAGCTTTTTATTTCTTAATTACAACACACTATAAGCCTATTTTGGTTTATTAGCTTTTTGCTGTAGATGCCTTAAAGCCAATCATCTAAAACTACCCCTTGTGGGTCCTACTGCAGTGCATCCTTCACAGTTCTATTTCTCCAGAGTATCCAGTCTTATTTGCAAAGCCATCCTTTGAAACTTGTTTCTATTTCTCTCACAGCAATGTCTGTCCTATCCCATGGCATTTCTAAATCAGCATTTCTTGTCTCAAAGTTTGCATACAGATGAACTGAGAACTCTCCACAAATCCATTTCCCACATGGAGCCTGATCAAGGTGCACCCTCTGTGGTTTGGGACCCTCTTCCTTCTCTCAGCCCTTCCCTGAGGATGCACTTGTTTTGGGATGCTCATTCCTTGCTGGGGATATTCCCAGGGAAACCATTCCAGCAGCCAAACCATGGGATGACTGCTCTGAAACCACTTCAAAATTCCAGTTTCTCTGATTTTTTTTATCTCCCACACCCAGAAACTCTCCAAATGTTGTAGCAAATCCCTCCAGATTCCCAGGACAAGGGAATTCCTTATGGGACTGTGCCTAATTAGCCCCCAAAGGGACATGAGCTTCCTGCCTTGTTCCATCCCTGGCAAAGCTCCCATCCAAAAGCTGAAAGAACTTCAAGACTTTTTGGTCTCTCTGTGGCAGGGGTGCAGTTAAAAGTTAAAACAATTCAGATGTGTCTTAAAATCCCAGGTTCTGCAGGGCAGCTGTGGCTGCCCCATCCCTGGAAGTGTCCACGGCCAGGCTGGAGCACCCTGGGATGGTGGAAGGTGTTCCTGCTCATGGCAGGGGTGGAATTAAATGATCTTTAAGGTCCCTTCCAACCCAAACCATTCCAGGATTTGAAAATTCAGTCAGAATTCTGCCATTCCCTGGTGGATGATCCTCTCTCAGCCTGGGCACATGTGAGACACTTAATTTGTAATTTAGATGACTCTGGGAAACATTCAGCTCCAGACACCCCCGGGCTTTGTCCAGCCTAGGAGTGCACAAATCCAACATTGCCCACGGAATTTCATAGGAATAATGAAACTCCTTCCTCTTACAAGCCATGCTTACAGAAGAGAGGAGAGTTAATCATAAATCCCCTGTTTTCTGCAATCCCCTGTGTCAGACCCTGCTGGAATGGTGCAGGGGAAGAAACTCAGCTGAGCCCCCAAGGTGATCCAGGGAGGGAGAGGACACACATGTGCCTGGCAGCTGCTGACCCATGAGCAGCCTTGAATTCCATAAAAATTCCACAATATTAATATTACTGATACCAATAATATCAATATTATTGATATTATATTATCAATAATGATCTCAGACTGGAAAACAATTGGGACAGAAGGGTGAAGAACAAGTTGTCACATCGTGAGCTACACAAGCTTCAAATTCTGCTCTGCTTTATTTGCATTTAACCTTAAATCTTCTCCACCTGCAGGCACACAGGTATAAGCTCTGTAAAAGTTTACTTTGAGTGAATTCAAGACAAAATGTTGCAAATATTTAACAGTGGCTGTTCAGTATTTCAGGTGACACTGGCAATGAAGAAACGGCCTCGCTGCACGCGGTCACGTCCAGCCCAGAAATGCCTCAGCTGGTTCTGTTAAAGCACAGACTGTTCAATATGCAGAAAATGAAAGTGCAGCTTGTGCAGATATACAGGGAAGAAATATGGCTTCGTCAGAACCCCAAAACCCTTCCATCAATGCAGCTTCTTCTCAGCAAAACCTCAAGATATCACAGGGACATTTATAACTCCAGCAGCCTTTGATCAGCACAAAAACCCTCCAGAAGGGTTATGTTCAGCAAGAGATCCACAAGCATTAACAAAACAGATGATCCATAAATCTGGGACAAGTGCTGGGTGACAGCTGGGGCTCTTCTGACATGAATTAAAGACCAAAGGGTCCTCTCAACTATTTCTACCTCCTGTCCCCACCCCAAGCTATATTTTTTCCCTTCTTTGCTCTGAAGCCACAAGTCTGGAGGGTTCTCGGCGTGAGCTGCGCCTCTGTCAAAATCACTTCACACCCGCAGGAAAATTTTTTAATATGAATTGGGCTTTAAAAAACTTTACCTTGATTTAGTGAGAATATAAAGTGGGGCCACAGTCAATGTGTTTTTTGTAGGAACCCTGGAACATGAAGGGTCTCTGCTACCAAGGCAACGTTAAGCACTAAGTCCCATTTAAAAAGCTCCCAAAGAAGCTCTTTATTCAAGGCAGGGTTTTAAAAACGAGGAAAGCAACGTTATCTGCAAGCAGAAATTCAAAATATATATAAATACAGGAGGGTTTTGGAGCAGCACACTTCCAGAGATTGCTGCAAGTGATGTTGTTTTACTGCTGGTC
This sequence comes from Irena cyanogastra, assembly GCA_013397155.1. Lineage (NCBI taxonomy): Eukaryota > Metazoa > Chordata > Aves > Passeriformes > Irenidae > Irena > Irena cyanogastra. The sequence goes on from VWZV01016781.1 coordinate 94,204, forward strand.
AGGAGGCACAAGCTGAGAGCGGGAGTTTAGGCTGGGCTCAGCCTGAGTGGGAGTTTAGGCTGGGCTCAGCCGGAGCGAGACAGTGGGGACATCACTGCAGTCACCCAGCCCAACGGAAAATTGCAACTTTTATTTCCATTTGCTACAGAAATCTGGAGCTGCTCCTGTAATTCCCAATCTTTCAGCTTCCCTCACACCATCACTTTAAGAACCAGAGGGGGGGAAAGAAAAGGGAAAGAAAAGAAAGGTAACGGAGATTTTATGGGCTGCCAACTGATTGCTGAGCTCATGCTCTATTGGCTTTGAGTGCAGGATCCATTACAGATCCCTCAGCTACATTTTATCCCCGAAGTACATTTCAGCAGCATCGCAGCTCCCCGGCTCTGCGGGGGCAGGGGGGGCCGGTTCTCCTCCCGAGGAGCCGGGAAAGGCTCCTGGAAAAGACGGGAGTGTTTTATCTTCCTGCACAACCACACTCTGAGCCCAGGGAGACTTCGGCTGCTGATGCAATTGGGAAATCACGGCAGAAAGGGGATTAAAGTGCAGGTCCAGGCTCTGCTCTGCCTGCAGTTCTGGCTGGGGCAGCCTCTCTGGATGGCTCCGTGTCACATAATACACTCAGCAACGGCCTTAAACAAATAAGTGGCTTTTGTGTACAATGGGATGTGTGTACAGACCTGCAAAACCACATCCATGCAAGAGCAGCCAGCTATTCTTCAACCCCGAGTGAGTCCTTTCCTCACAAAATCTTCTTAAAGCCCTTCCTCAGCGTTATTTCACTTTAATAAACCTGGCAGCACAAACTTTTGTGATATCTCTGTCTGGCAGCTGGATGGGCTGAGGGGAGAGGGAATTTAGGTGCCACCTAAAGGGGATAAATTGGGAAAAGGTCCGGCTTGCTGCCTTGACCCACGAGCTCTGGCCAACATCTCCGGGTTATCCTCCTCCCGTGTATTCCCAAAGTCTGGAAATTCAGAAAACAGAGCTACAAAGCGATTCCAGCTTTCCAGGGAATGGTCAGAGCTGCGATTCTCCCCGCGTGCCCGGTGGGAGACGCACGGGAATATTTGGGAATATTTGAACCCATCTCAGCAGCTGCCCGATTTCCCCATAGCTCCTGCAGGGAATTGAGACGTCTTTCCAAGGCGAGAAATCTCCCTATTTTAAATCCCGCGTCTCTTTCCACCTCCTCAGCCGCGCACCTCGCCTCGGAGGTTACCTGGCCACTCACCCCATAAACGCAGCGAGGCATTTCCCCCGCAAGCCGGCATTTTTGGGAGTTATCTCCCTTTCTCCCCAGCTTTGATCTCGTCCCTTTTCATGCCTTTGGGGCGGCTCTTTGGAGCATCCCCGTCTCTCAGCAGCATCCTTGATGTGGGGACAGCGGGGGCTCCGCGCCAGCGCAGCGCCAACAGCTCCTGTTAGCGCTGCTGCCGCCGTGCCACGGGGCAGGGATGCTTCGCATTCCAGCCTTTGATGCCCCCCGGGCCCCGGCTGAAAGATGCGGTGGCTCCGGGAGCGCTGTGGAAGGAAAGGGACTTCGCAGTCCTGGAGCAGCGAGGAGGTTGTTGAACAAATTAAAGGAGAGCAGTTCTCAGCCCAGCTCGTTAAGAGGTGCAAATGGCAAATATTTTTTTAAAAATTTGCTCCCTTCTGGTTTATTTTGCCTTCGCGAGAGCATTGTTAGGTCAGAAGTTGGGGCTGAGCAGACAGCGGGTGTTTCCCCTGTATCCCAGATCCTTTATCCACGCTCGGGCCCCCCCGTCATTAATGAACCTCTGCGAGATGAAAACCAATTAACAAAGCCGCCCAGGCGACCTCCAGCCGTTCTTCCAGCACTAATTTCTATTATTTGCCACTTGTAAACTCCACGTTTTAAACCGCGCAGGTAGGAGACATCCAGCGCTCCCAGAAAACATTCGGGATCGTTCCCTGGCGTATCTCGTGGATCAAAACCCACTTATTGTAACAAAACAAACGCCTTGAGAGATCTCCTGTGCTTATTCAAACAACAAAAAAAAAATAAAACAAAACAAAAACGAGCTGCTAATTAACCTCGTAACGACTTATTTTCTGCCCCCTCCCTCCCTTATTTTAAATAAAACCTGATGATGCAAAGTATTCCTTGGCTTCTCGCTCCGTAACCAACCGGCTCTCGGTGGAAAGAGCTTCTTTTTTTTATGGCTACGTATTAAAAGTAAACCAGCCCATGCCAGGTTTGGATAAAAGGCTATTTATTTTCAACCAATTTGATAGCTGCAGTTTTCGGTAATTGAATTTTCTGTGGTTGGAGAAGCAGTAATCTTAGAAACCAAATAAATATTTTTTAATAAAATGGAACACTGAGAAACCCTATAATAATGTCAAATATGTAGCCACTTATGGATGGATAAATATTTTAAGAAATTTACATCTCACCCAATGCTTTAGGCCTTCAGCTTCCCTGGAAATTTCAAACAACGCTATTTTATTTTGGGGAGGGGGCGGGGGGGAACGGAGTGTATTTAGATCAAGAGCTAAATACTGATCCTTCAGTGGGCAGCGGGTTTGATTCCCAATATTTATGCAAGGAAAGAGAAATCCAAACACGCTTTCTCAGGCCCTTTCCCTGGCACGTGGCGGTCCCGGGGATCCAGCTTGTCCTGCTCCAAAAAAATGACCAGTTCTGCCAGAACCACCCCAAAACCCCTGTGCAGGGCCACAGCTCGTGAAAATAATGGAATCTGGGAGAAAATCCACTTTTGCCAAAGTCTCTTGTGATAATCTTTGGACAGACATTGTTGCTGGTGGTTTGTGCAAATGGGGAGAGGTGGGACTGAAATCCTCTGCACGCCAAAGGGGAGAGCAGCAGAACAAGGAGATCTCACTTCTGCAATGATCCCCAGAAAAAATCCCAGGGAGAGCAGCAGAACAAGGAGATCTCACTTCTGCAATGATCCCCAGAAAAAATCCCAGGGAGAGCAGCAGAACAAGGAGATCTCACTTCTGCAATCATCCCCAGAAAAAATCCCAGGGAGAGCAGCAGAACAAGGAGATCTCACTTCTGCAATGATCCCCAGAAAAAATCCCGAGGAGAGCAGCAGAACAAAGAGATCCTCACTTTTAAATCCCAGTGAGAGCTCAGGGCACACCTGGGAGGGGCTCCCTGAGCTTTGCTGCAAATATCCGGGTCTGAGGAGCAAACACGGCTCAGGGCACACAGGAATTGTAAAGGGGGAAAAGCTGCGGGTGCTCCCGGCTGCTGCAGCCCTGGGAATCGTTGGAACACAGATCCAGAGGCCTCTGCCATTCCCAGTCCTCACCCACTCCCCTGCTGCCACCACTTCACAAAATCCCTGATAATTCTGCCGAGCTCCTTTCCAAACTCAGACTCCCCTTTGCTTGGGAGTCTCTTGATTTTTTTTTTTTTTCCCCCAGGCCTTTTTAATTTCCTAAACCAGTGCTAAGTCACTGTGGAACGAAGGAGATTCCACGGGATGCAGGGCAGGGACAGAATTCCTGCGGAACAGCCAAGCTGGAATTGGAATTATCGTTCTCTTATGGTGACACCTGCTGGCAAAGGCAGCCTCCTGTAACAGCCTCTGGAAAACGATCAATCCCAAAAATCATCCAGATTGGTGAGACCAGGTCAGGGGTTTTGGGGAATGGGGCACAGCAGAGTGGGAGGAACTGGAGTCAATCAGCCAAAGTAAGGAAAACCAGGAAAAACACACATCGGGTCTTGAAATGCAGGGAATGCTGCTACAGAGGGCAGAAATTCCATCTCCATGGATAAGACACCATAAAGGGTCAATGCACATCCCACTGAGGCAACAAAGATTTGGGCAAGACCCTGTTCAGTGCAAGGTTCCTGCCTGGGGAGGTAATGCTGGGAAATCCCTCACAACCCCTGCACATCTGAATCCCCAGTGGGGTTTTTTCCAGCATGGATGCTCATTCCAAGCTGACGGATCAAGACTGATCCCAGCTCAAACACAACCACCACTCTCAGCCCCCCTCTTCTTCTTTTACTCATTTTCAGTGTTGCTGAAAAGTGAAACCCAGGTGGTTTTCAGCAGGACACCGTGGAAATCAGGGATGAAATTCCCAGTTTATTAATGATATGCCAGAAAAATGACCCAGGAACAGCAGCTCCAGCACTGATGGAGCAATCACAACCACGTGTTCCACACCACAGGTGTCCCAAAGGACCAGAGCTTGGCATCTCTAGGGATTCAGCTGAGATCCCTGTGTTTTATCCCAAAATTTCAATCCCAGAAAGCAAGGATTCCAAAATGGAAGTGAAACCTGTGCTTGGTCACTTCTGGCATGGAAGAGCAGGGATGGTGGGATGGGGTTTGTCGGAACAAATCCCTTCGCTGGGTGTCTCAACAGGAATCCCTGTCAGCCATGGAGGTCAAATTAAGGTGATTAATTCATAATTAAAAACTCCGAGCTGCTCCCATACCTCTGGAAAACAGGGAACAGAGCAAGAACAAGCCAAAACTCCCAGGAGATGGCAAATCTTGTTCAACTGCCTTGAAAACTCTTCAGTACGATTTCCAGCCAGTTTATCTCCCTCTCAATAAAGTTCACATTTCCTTCTTTTCCTTTGTTATGGAAAATTCTTGGGATAACAGACAGCGTGGAACCAGCAGGACTAAGTTTGACGAAACCTTTTTAATGATGCATCATGGAAAAAGCAACTGCGGATTGTTCTGGCAGTGCCAAAAAAAGAGTTTCTGGTTCATGTGGGGAGTTTCTCCTCCAAGTTTCAGTCTCCACAAGCACCTTGGAGCACACAGTCACTAACAGCTTTTCCAGTCTTTCTCCTGGAGCCTCCATTCCACAATATTTGCCTTGTTCAAGGGGGAAAGATGCATCTTGGAGCCATTTGCTGGGGCAGCTCTGGGGCATCATGCAATATTTATATTCTGTTAATCTGAGAGCTCGAAATGAAAGATGGAAGAGGCCAAATCCAACCTTTCCATAAATGCCATTGATTTGGGAACAGCGTTGGATCAGGGCCAGTGTTTTCTCTCTCAGCCTTTCAGGATATTTGTGGAAATGAGGGGCAGGGTCATTTGGTATTCAGCCCTGGCTATGAATTATAATCTGGGTATGAACTGTGCAAAAATTTAAAAGGCAAATTTTTCGCCTAAGAAACAAACTTTTCTTCCAGCAGCCAAAAAAACCCAGGGCCAGATGCAGCCCCTGGCTGGCAGGAAAGGGCAGCACACAAAACACACACGGGGGGTTCACCAGGCCCCGCTGCAAAACCAGAACAAAATTAAAAGAATTCCACCCTGAGCAAGGGGGACAGCTTGGAAACTGTTCAGAAACCTGAGGGGGTTCACAAGATTGGCATCATCAAGGACATAAATTTCCATAATATCTACATCAAAAATAGAAGCGGGCCACCTTTATGTTCTGTACCTTGTTTAATAAGGGCTATAATGCAATTAAATCACTTTACAATTAATGTTTTGTCTCTGGGCCATTCCCTGGAGTGGCTGAGTCCTCCCCCTCGGAGCAGGGAGAACAATGGGGCACCAGAGGGGCTGGGCAGGACCTGATTCATGTGTGGGTCACCCTCTCCTGAAGGATCTGTATTTACTGGCGAGGTTGGACAAGATCTCAGATCCTAAGGATGTTCTGATTTCTTGGCTTTGCTATGAAACAAACCCTCCAGAAACACCTCAATCCTGCTGGATTTCACTGCCTTTCAGATCCCTGGGTAAATCAAACCTTTCAGACTCCTGCATGTACAGATCCCTGAAGGATCTGCATCTTCTGGGGAGGTTGGATAAGATCTCTGATTCTAAGGATGTTCTGATTTCTTGGGTTTGCTGAACTTGTCATGAGACCAAACCTCCAGAATCACCTCAATCTTGCTGGATTTTATTACCTTTCCAGCTCCTGGATATAGCAAACCTTTCAGATTCCTGCATGTACAGATCCCTGAAGGATCTGCATCTTCTGGGGAGGTTGGACAAGATCTCAGATCCTAAGGATGTTCTGAGTTCTTGGATCTGCTGAACTTGTCATGGCACAAACTCTTCAGAAGCACCTCAATCCTGCTGGATTTCACTGCCTTTCAGATCCCTGGGTAAATCAAACCTTTCAGACTCCTGCATGTACAGATCCCTGAAGGATTTGTATCTTCTGGGAGGGTCAGATAAGACCTTGGATCTTAGGGATGTTCTGATTTCTTGGATTTGCTATGAGACAAACCCTCCAGAGACACCTCAGTCCTGCTGGATTTCACTGCCTTTCAGATCCCTGGATGTACTAAACCTCAGTCTGAGTCAGTGCTTGACCCTGACCTCACCAGCTCCATTGCAGATGATAAAAGCCTGAACTGGAGTGACTTAAGCTGGGTTTTAGCCCTGGGATCAGTGCTCAGAAAAAGACTGAGGTTCAGGCTCTGTGGAATAGTCCAAACCTAACACCTTCATTGTGTAATTGCTTTTCCAGTTTGGAATTAATTCCTGCTCCACTTAAGTCCAGAGTATCTCCACACACCCAAGTTTTTTTTGTTAGATTTTCTCTCATAGATGCACTTTTATCTTAACTTCAGATTAATTCACCCTTCAAAATAAAAAATATCAAGAAAAGCCACATACTTCCTTTCTATATCAATAATCCCAGAATCACTGGGGTTGGAAAAGTCCCTCAAGTCCGTGGAGTCCCAGCTGTGCCTGATCCCCCCCTTGTCCCCAGCCCAGAGCTCTGAGTGAGTGCCTTGGACACCTCCAGCGATAGAGATTCCAAACCTCCCTGGGCAGCTCCAAAGCCTGACCACCTTTTCCAGGAAGAAATGAAATGAAAACCCAGATTTTCACATGAAAATCCAAACTTTCCACCTAGAGAATGTCAGCTCTGCCCAGGTGTCCTTTTCCATCCTTTCCCTCCATCAGCATGGGCACTTCCAGGAATTCTGTGAATTTCTCCAGAATTCTCTTTCCCAAACCCTGAAGCTCCTGGGAAGCATCAAAGGCAGGATTTGATGCCAGTGGCTCCTGGATGTGTTGTTAAGCAGGGCCAGGGAATGCTGGAAATGCTCCTGTGAGGATTCACGACAGGATCAAACTCTTAGGAACAGGAATGCTGTATTGCAATTGAATTTGCCTGAAGTTGTCCTGTGTGGAATTCTTCCCTGGAAAATCACAATGACAGCAGAAGCATCTCCTGCCTGTTTGTGTAAAAATGCTGTTTGTTCATAACTTTTATTCTCCTTTTCCTCCATGGAAAAGCAAAGCTTGTTATTTTACTTTTAATATTTAATTTATTTGTATTATTTAGGTTTTTTCAGTTGTTGCATGGACCATTTTGTATCTGAGCATGGAAAGTGCTGGGCCTTGATTAAACTGACCATCAGTAAATTGTTTAATTTGCTGAGATTTCTGACCTCTTCTAAAATAACAATAGCATTCTTTTCCTAGGGGAAATAGGGGTGGATAAAAAGGGAAAAACCAGCACCCCACTAATTTTAGCCAGCACAAAAGGAGCCTCCATCCAGAGGAACATATGGCATTTTCAGTTCACCTTAACCCTTCCCCTTGGCATTTCAAGGCCTATTAATAAACAAAACAAACTGGCCTCAGAAAACAGATGAGCAAACATCTTGGATGGCTGCAGCCCATTACTGAGCCCCTTCCTTCCTTCACCCAGCACCCCAGGCCTCCACGCTTTTCCTTGGAATATTTTTACCATGAAGGAGCAGTGTTGTGGTAAATATTCCCAAAAAAACCCCACGTGGGGAGGTCAGGCAGCGTTTCCTCAGCTCCACGGGACCTCCCCAGGCACTCAAACAAACCCCCTGTGTCCCAGGGAGGAGGGAGGCAGAGCCAGCCTGGCACCAGCAACGTAATTTAGTGTGCAGGTATTTGATTTGGTAAAAAACCCCGAGCTTAATTGGCAAGAACTGCATCTCTGGGTGCAGAAATGGATATATGGATGTGGATAACAGGCTCCTGACAGGGCTGTAATTCAGTGAGAGGGGCCAGACCCCAGGTTGGGGCTGCCATGTCACTCCAGGCTCCAGCAGCCCTGGTTTTCCACCACCCCTAAGAGGGTAGCATGTTGCAGCTGGCAAAAAAATAAACAAACCTGAGCTCTGTGCTAACAGGATTTTTTTCCCCCTCCTATGATTTATGCCACGAGCGAAGGAAAAACAGCGACACGTTTGTGAGGGGAGGTTCCATTCAGCCCCTCCAAATGTCCTGGGCATGGACAGTGGGAAATGCAATTTTTTGGGGTAGGACAGCCTCTGAAATGCACGTGCAGGACTTTATTTTTTAAGTTTTCTTTGTAATTTCCAGGGAAATTTGTGCCTCTGATGAGGAGAAACTCGTGCAGCAGTCAGTAGCACTTCTGGTATCACTCACTGAACTCAGGGTTTTATTGAAAAACTCCTCCTTTTTACTGGAGTCAGAAAACCAAATATATCCCTCTTCCAAACAGGATTTTCTGCTCTTGGCTACCTCGATGGGTTTTTCCAAATAGTGCCTTCAGAAATCAACTCATTTAGACCTTCCCCCATCCGTGGATTCAGAGCACAGCCCTGGGTAAGAGCAGAGTGCAGGGAACCTGGAGCTCCTAAATGAGCTCAGGGAAGGCTGGAAATCCCTGACTCCCTGTCAGAGCCTGGAGTGAGCGAGCACGCAGGGCTCAGCAGTGGTGACAGGGCACAGACAGCAGCCCAGGCCCCCTGTGCTCCCCCAGTCCCCAGGCCCAGCACTGGGATTCCCTTTTCCAGCTGGAGCCTGGGAAATGACTGAATTCCCTCTCCAGGCTGGCTCTGGGCTTTCTCCCATTGTTCCCAGTTTGTTTTTCTTTCCAGCAGGAACAGAGGGCTGCACTGTTGGGTTTGGGAGTGGAGATGACAAACACAGAGCATCAGGCCTTGCTTTTCACCTTGGCCATGTGCAATGTTTTACCCAGGAGCCAAAAGAACTCCGTGGATTTCTTCTCCCGGTCCTTTCTACCCCAAAAGTTTTTCATCACTGATCATTTTAAGGGAATAAAGGTTTTAAAGAGAGGTTTCAGGCCTTGCTTTTCACCTTGGCCATGTGCAATGTTTTACCCAGGAGCCAAAAGAACTCTGTGGATTTCTTCTCCCGTTCCTTTCCATCCTGAAAGTTTTTAATCACTGATCACTTCAAGGGAATAAAGATTTTAAAGAGAGGTTTCAGGTCTTGCTTTTCGCCTTGGCTATGTAGAATGTTTACCTGAGAGCCAAAAGAACTCCGAGGATTTCTTCTCCCGGTCCTTTCCATCCCAAAAGTTTTTAATCACTGATCATTTAAAGGGAATAAAGATTTTAAAGAGAAGTTTCAGGCCTTGCTTTTCAGCTTGGCCATGTGGAACGTTTTACCTGGGAGCCAAAGGAACCATGTGGATTTCTTCTCCCGTTCCTTTCTACCCCAAAAGTTTTTAATCACTGATCATTTCAAGGGAATAAAGATTTTAAAGAGAGGTTTCCACCAGATTTCACAAAATAGGGAATTAGATAGGGAGACAAAGAGGAGCTTCCCTGGCTCCAAGACAGCAGGAAAAAAGGGAGGAAAAGAAAGGGAGGGATAGTGAAAAGTGGCTTTTATTAAACCCTCTGCACAGCAAACACTTGTTTATTGCTCTGGGGATTTTTCTGCTCCCAAAATCCAGGAGCTGAGTCCAAGGAAGGGAACTGAGCCTTACATGCTCTGGTCCATAAAGTCTGGTCTGGGATTTGGGATCTCGGTGTCACCTTTCAGAAACAGAATGCAGAGGAACCTCTGAGCCTGGGCAGTTTCCACAACAACACCCAAAATATCAAACAGAAATATCTGTGCCCAGTGGCACTGGGCTTGTGCTGACAGACAGAAATTAGCCAATATCCTCCATCTAGAACAGCAGGATTTGCTCTTTACAAAAAAATATCACAGAAAAAAATCACAGAAATATCTGTGATATCTTTTTTCACAAAAATACAGAAATATCTTTTTTTTTTTACAAAAAAAATCACAGAAATATCTGTGATATCTTTTTTCACAAAAATACAGAAATATCTTTTTTTTTTTACAAAAAAAATCACAGAAATATCTGTGCCCAGCAGAGGGAAAGGGTGTCAGTGGGGTTGTGCTGAAAGACAGAAATTAGCCAATATCCTCCATCTAGAAGAGGATTTATTTTTTTACTTGTTGCCATCCAAGCTTGGTGCAATCCTCCTCCTCTTTACCATCAAGCACACAGAACCAGAATTTTTCCATCGTTTTTGTCCCTCCTGCAGAAGCAAGCCCCGCTCCCCAGCCCAGCAGCAGCCTGGCTTCACGTGCCTGAGCTTTATATTCTCAAAGTCTAATATAACAGCGTGTCAAATGTTTGCTTTGGCCATCCCGATGCCTCAAATCCCTTTTTTATACCAATATTTCAAATGGGAAAAGGCTTTAAAAGAATGGGTGCAAATTACTGCTTCAAAGGTTTTATTGGGCTTCCAGCTGAGCGCTGCTTCTGCTAAGAATGGGGATTTAAAAAAAAAAAAGCAGCATTTAGGCTGCTTTACTGGGGTTTGTTTCCTCTGCTGCTGCAGTCCTGAAGGAGGGAGAGGAGCAGCACAAAGAACAAGGAGCAAAGAATGATCTTTTCCCCCCTATAAATCACAATAACTCTGATTTTTTACAGTTCATAAAGACTGACCTCTAAGTTATCCCAATTTTGAGAACGCGGGGAAATTCAGCTCAGCAGAAGTGAGATGGGCTTCCCATCAGTGACAGCCACACTAAAAATACTCGTTTTTTAAAATATTATTTGATGAAATATTTAGGAAATTGTGGGCAAGCATTTTGTTGAAAATTCAGTTTCTAAAATCTCACCCGGCTCTGTTGTTTCAGCTCAGGGAGAGGCAGCAGAGCAGACAGAGAGGCAGAATTAGCCTGGCTGGAACTGAAGGGATTCACATGAGGGCACTTTGTGGGGTTCCTGGGACGATTTCCCTGATCTGAGTGCCCTGTCACTGCCCAGGGTTCATCAGCTCAGCTTTAAGAGTCTTGTGCCTCTGCAGGGCCCTGGGACAGCCAGGGCAGCCCAGCCCAGCCCACTGAGGTGCTGCTCCTGCTGGCAATTCCACCTTGAGCTGAGGAGGGTGGGGATCAGCCAGCTGTGCTCTGGGTGACACTGCCAATGTCCTGGGGAAATGGAGATAGTAAAGCTGGGACCAAACCTGCAGTTTAAATGGGATATTACAGAAATCCTTCCCTGGGAGGGTGGGGGAGGGGCTGGGATGGAATTCCAGAGAAGCTGGGGCTGCTCCTGTCCCTGGCAGGGTTCAAGGCCAGGCTGGAGCAGCCTGGGACAGTGGAAGGTGTCCCTGCCCATGGCAGGGGTGGCACTGGATGGGTTTGAGGTCCTTCCAACCCAAACCATCCTGGGATCCTGTGAGAACTCACTCGTGGCATTTTCTTCCATGGCATTTATTTTTCCTTGCCGTTTCCATACGCAAGGATTTGAGTGCACAGAAATCTGCTCAAACCTTGCTGCTGCTCAGCTCCCTGCACTTGGCCCCTGGCTGCCAGGTCAGAGCAGAGGCAGAGGAGCCACTGATCCTGGGGTGGAGAATAAAGAGCCCAGGATCTGCATCCAAAAGCTTTTCAGCTCAGTCCAGGAGCACCAAAGGAACTGCACTGCTGGAATCACCCATCCTTCCCTGCCAAGGAAGCACTTTTTAGTGGAGAACAACAGCCTGGGGAGATGGACTTGAGAACTGTGAGCAAGAGAGTGAATCAGGAGTTAACCCAGCCAGGTTTCACTCCAGGACTGCAGAGTCAAAGCACAGATCAGATGTCAAACAGAGATCAGTTGTCCCTGATCCCTGTGGTCTGTCTGAGCTGGAGTTCTTTGCAGCAGGAACTTCCTCGCTGGCAGTGTTATCACAGGTCCTTTTCCTCACCTGGGACCTCCAGGACCTGATCCCGCAGGGTGTGAAGCAGATCTGACCCTCTCACCAAGGAAGTGAAATTTCCATTTATTCAGCCATGGGGAACCAGGTCTCCACACCAGGGATTAAACAACACTCGGTGCTAAGGAGAAAAAAAGAAATAACAGCATTTCAGGTTTTAGAACCCCCAAATTTACCAGAGTGCTCAGACATTAAAAACCAGATTTATTTATAATCCCTTGCCTCACAATGGCACCTTTAGATGCTGATTCCCTGCACTTTACAGGGAGCTCATCCCCACGAATGCATCCTGCAGACACTGAAGCCAAAGCCACATGAAAGAGGGACAAAGATCAGAGGCAGCAGAGCCAGGAGTACACAGAAGGAAGAAGACAACTTGAAGAGTAAATCATGGTTTAAAATTCAACCAGCACTTCTCAGTTATTCAAGGCACTGTTTTGTTAACAAGGATTAGAAAATGATATTTCAAATGCATCACTCGAGCAGGATGACACCTTTTCAAATGAAAGATTTCTGTCGCTGCTCCTGTTATTCTGTCTGGACTAAAAGATGACTTTCAAGTATTCTGCCTATCATTTTTAAAGAGGGAAAAAAAAATTAGCAAGCCTGAAAGAACAAAGGCAACACTTCAAAGCCTTCAGCAGAGAAGGAAGTGCTTTCTAGCAAAAATCACCCACTTGTGTCAATGAAACCTTTGTCAGGCAGTTCCTCTCCTGCCTTGGCTGCTGCAGCTGAAGACAGAAAGGATAGAGAAACCCTGAGAGAACGAGAAAAGTCATGTCCCAGAAAATCCCGTGTGCGCTCTGTGACTGTGTGACAAGCTGTTCCTGAGAGGAGCTGAGGAGCACACGCACCTTCGCCTGCCCTGGAGAGGTTTCAATCCCTGGAAGTGTGGGAGGCTGTCTGTCCCCTCCCCAAGGAACTTCTGCAGAGGATTTTGCAGCAATAAGGAGCAGGAGTGGTTAAAAGCGAGGTCATTTCCAAAAGAACTGCACTTCTTCAGGCTCTGCATGTTTGTTCATGTTCCTCAGTACCTGCAGGAGGGAACCTCGCAGTTTCAGGGGGAATTGATCCAGTGATCCACCTGCCCTGGGCTCGGGATCAACCCAAAGCACCGGGGGAGGCCCGTTCCCTCCTGACCCTCGGGTTCAGGCTCACCTCAGCCAATGGAGATTTCTCTTTCCCGGCATCTGGAGTGCCACGGCGACTTTCCTGAGAAACAACTTTTTTAGTTCAGGTACTAAATTCATTTGGGGACCTCTGTTCCCTTTTCTAACGGGTTTTTTTGTGGTCACGTCCTCCTGTGCAGCTGTCTTGTACCACTCGAGTGCTCACAGCTCTCTTCAGGGCCCCGTTTCAGGGGGGCCCTAGCCCAGAACTCCCACTGGCAGTGGTCCCTCTCTCCTGGAATATTTGGAATATTACAGAACACGTTGTTAAACACGGCTTTAACACGAGTCAGTGCAGTTGCTCTGATAGCTATTACCCCTAACAAGCCTCCCCTCAAAAACCAGTCGCTTTTGACCTCCACACACCTGGAGACTTCACCCTCCCGCCGCACCTCTGACCTAGCCCCTATAATTGACACTGGGCAATTATCGGCAATTTGTTGGCTTTGTTTTCCTTAGCACCCAATTATGCAAATAATAGACCTGGAGTAGAGCTGCTGGGAGTTTGGAGCAAAGTGTTTCACGCCTGAGTGACTCTGCCAGCCCGGCCCGATGTGCGGGAGCAGGAAATGAGAATTCAGGGAATACTTATCCCAGGCAATCTCTGTCGGGGTGGCAGAAGGATATTTAATACCTTGTTTTATTAACTCTTAGGAGAACCTGCGGCCTAGATGCTGCCTGTTCCCATGGACTGCTGGATATTTCACTTTCCTGTGCTACTGAGCTTCCTACCCTGGCTGTACACCCTCAGCTTTTCTCCAGGTGCAGGGCAGGGCTGGGATATTGGCAAATGCCAACCAAGAAAACACATTTTCCAAACCCAAAGGGGAGGACTTCATCCAAACCGTGCAGAAGGAGAATCCTCCATTTCTTACTGCACACAGGGAGTGCAGCAGAGCTGTGCCCTGCCTGTGTCCACACTGGATTTTGAGGTTGAATCCAGTGTTTTGTCTTTTTCTTTCCATGCTCTGTCCATGCCCACCTTGGCTTTTGTGCTTGAATCCATCATTTCCCTTTTTCTGTCTACTTCCACCTTGGCTTTTGTGCTTGAACCCATCGGTTTCTCTTTTCCTCTCCACTCTGTGCAGTTCACAGTGCTGAAAGCAGAGCAGCTGATCCTATCCCGTCCTGCCCTCTGTGTATCAAAAGGGATTTTAACCCACAGAGTTTCATCTGCACCAAAGATAGGGACAAAAGCCACTGGAAAAAAGAACATTCTGGGCCCCTTTTCCCCACCTGGGCCCCTTTTCCCCACCTTTCTTCGCCCCACTTGGATCTGTGGGATGTGTCAAGATCAGCATTCTCCCCACCAGTTCCCTCTCAGCCTTGTGACCTCATCCACTTCCCTGTTAACAGATTAGAACACATTTTCAGATGTTTAGGGCTATTTTTAGACAGACCCAGAGACATGTGGGGAGGAGAGGGGCAGGAGGACTTTCTCCTCCACGGAACAATCTCTGGTGTCTGGAGAAAGCACTCGGATTTAATGTCGGTGCACAGGATTGCCCTGGGTACAGCTGGATTAGCTCCATCCCTCTGAGATGGCACTGCTGGGATGGATTCCCTCGGGCAAGGGGCTGAAAATGCACAGGGAGCTCTTTTCTGCACCAGAGGATGATATGCTCTGTCAGGTGTCCTGAAAACAGGAGCAGAAGCGGCGGGATCAGAGGACAGACAGGAATCTGTGCTGTCCGCTGAGAGCCAAGCTCTGCCAGGGTGGGAATTCTCCACTTTTCCATAAGAAGGGGACAGCTGAAGCACAGCCCCTCTGGAGACCCAGCCCCATCTCCAGGCTGCTCCTCACCCAAAGAATTTGGTGTTCTGTCATTCCCTCTGTCCTCTCCAGGAGCTCAAAACTTGAATTCCCATCAGGTACCATCTCAGGAGTCAGCAGGGAAGGAGGGCAAGAAAGACAATTAAACCAAACCCCCAAATCCCAGAATGACACATTAAAGGCATCACTTTTTCCCCCCCTGCAGAACAAAGAATATATATTTTATAAANTCCAGAAAGCCCCTCCCAGCTCTGCACTTGGTGATCTGCCCACCTTGCCAAGTACAGAGCTTGCTTCCAGCCATGCCTGGCACTTTTCCACCCAGGAACAGCACTCTGGACTCCGGAATGGCTCTTGCATGTCACGCTCGTGGGCATTTAGCCCACGGAGTGCTCTGTTACCCAACCCATAAATCCATGAAATCCAAGCCTGAGTCAAACCCGAGACATTGTGGAAACCGAGGAGGGCTTGAACGAGCTCCTGGAATAAAATTCGAGCCCCTCCCCAGGCAGAGCAGTATTTTTAGGAAGTCGATTGAGAAATGTTTTCCTTGCTCCATTTCCATGTTTACTGGGATACAACATTGTTACACTGGATTGCATCAGAAAACAGAAACAGCTCCACAAATCGATCCGGCCACAAGTTCTCCAAGGAATTTACTCCTCGTCTCCAAGGAGTTTACTCAGCACAAACAATGGCAAATACAGACAAGTGCTTCTCCAAAGAATAAATACTGGGATATAGATATGTTAGGGAATTTGGGGTGGATTTTAGGATCCTAAAACCTTGGATATGGCCATATATAAAAGTAGAGGATATAATCACATCTGAGTGAAATTTGCTGTATTTTAGGGAAAGGTCCTATGACTGAAATAATGATGGGACTGTCCCCTCCCTGGGGCTTTCAGTGTCTCAGGAATTCCAGGAAAGGAACTGGACTCTACTTTAGGATTTCCTAAGCCCAGAAATCCTCCTGAGGTCTGAACCTGCATCTCCAGCTAGCCAGAATCCCAGGGAATTGATTACCAACATAATGGGAAACATGGCAGCTTAAAAATGGTTGGTTTGAACTTGGGATCTCTTCAATAACAGGGAGAATAAAAATGTCCAAGCATTGCCTTTCAGACATCTGAGTGGCCTCTGCATGTAATCAATTAGAAACCAGCTCCATTCCACAGGAAAATGGCTCTGCCCTAGCCAAAAGATAATTTTTGTGAAATAGGTGAACTAATTTTTCCCAGGTCAAGCATATCCTGTGACTCCTTCCCTGCTCTCTCTGCTCCTTGCCTTGTCTTCCCAGTTCGTTTCAATTCATGAGTCCAAAACCTGTTTGAAAATGGCATTTCCTCTCCAAAAATAATAAAAAAATCATTATAAAACAATGATGGAAATAATTCTGATGGGGATAAAAAACCCAATAAAATGGCAGCAACAACCCTGATATAAATTTATTTGTGTGCAGGGATTTCCAAGTCCTGTCAAGTTTTTGTTTGTTTGCTTGAAAAATCAAAGAAACATTTTATTTCCATTTTTTCCCTTCAATAGACAGCAAAAGAATTGCATTGTGAGGCTTCCAGGTGGGGCAGGCAGGATGCTGTCAGTTCCATTTCCCCACGGAGCTGAATTTTTCTGGCAAAACAGTGGCAAGTTCCAGGAGCAAGTTTGATTTTGCAAAGAGATTATTTCTTATCAGAAAATTCTCTGGATGGAAAAGGGCCCAGCAGACCCAGTCAGTGAGAGTGGTAACACTGAATTTGACTGAATTTCAACATTTTCTTGTTGCAAGGCTGCTTTTGCCATTAGTGACCAAGCACTGTGTGCAGGAAAATCTGGGAATTAAGGGGCTTAATAACAGGAATTAATTGCCTAAAGTAAGAGGAAGTGTGGATGTATGAAGAATACGAGAGGTTGTGGCTGCCCCATCCCTGGAGATGTTCAAGGACGAGACTTGGAGCACCCTGGGGCAGTGGAAGGTGTCCCTGCCATGGCAGGGAGTGGGATGGGATGAGATTTAAGGTCCCTTCCCAACTCAAACCATTCCAGGATTCTTTGATTCTGTGAAATTTGGTTCTCGCTGTGAAGTCCTGTAGAATTAAAACCCCACGAAAAACCTCACAAAACCCCACAAAGAGAAGTGGTTCACTCAAACTCAGCTTGAAAAATGGGCTCAGAACCTCTGTCTGCCACAGCTTCGTAACCCAGGAGCTGAAACCACTCAGCTCTTGAGCTCCTCGTGCTCTTATCAGGGCTGTGCACGTTTTCAGGCTGAGCAAAGAGAGTCAGGGATCAAACACAGCCAGAGCTGTGAGTCCCAACACCACAAACAGCACCCAAAAATCAGCCCTGTGTCCAAGCTGCTCCCTGGGAATGCTGTCTGAGCAGGCAGCAGCCTGGCTGCTCCCAGAGGCTGGCACACCGGGATAATTCGGGAATACAGCACATGTCCAAAAGGAATCTGTTCCTCCTCCACCCTGTACGTGGCAGATGCTCTGTGAGGACACCCAGATGAACTTTTTCACCTGAATTAGAACAAAGTGTTTTGCTCTTCTCTCTCGGGTTTCCTTCTCCTCCCTCTCCACCCTTTTCCCTGTCCTTATTTTAATCTACAAACCAGGAATGGCTCTGCGGGCGTCCTGCCAGGGCACAGCTCGCATTCACCTGGCAAATGCTGGGCTCCTTCTCCTGGCTCCAATTAAAAACCAAGACAAAAAGGAGGAGCCAGGAGGTCCTTTTTGTGCCAAGGCATCCGCCCAGGGTGTCCAGACTTTACAGGAATTAAATTTATGGGAACTAAAGGCTCCTATCACTCCCTTGCTCTTTCTTTTCCTCTGGATGATGTTTTATCACCCTTGGTACTGGAGTAAAAATGTTTTAAAAGGCTGACATTATGAATATTATAGTATTATTTTCTTTTTGCTTAATAAATAAAATGGAAATATTTTAGAGATATGCATTTTAATGTGAGAATAACTTTTATTTCTGGTCTAACAGCTAAGTGAGAAAAGTTGAGAGGCACTTCAGAACACAGGGCCTGTGGGGCTCTCAAATCCAGCAGCATCAAGTCATCCATCAACTCATTCCTAATTGTCTTATCCCCACTAAATCAAGCACATTTGAACTGAGCACATTGCAGGTCTCACTGAGGAACCTGGGAGCACTTACTCACATTCTAAGGGCTTCTTCAAATGTGACACAGAGCCACCAGCAAGTCCTGGCAGCAGCATTTGGGGAGATCCTTTATCTGAGCCAGATGTGCAGCTGTGACTTGGATCCTTTACCTGAGCCAGATGTGCAGTTCTGTTTGGATCCTTTATCTGAGCCAGATGTGCAGCTGTGACTTGGATCCTTCACCTGAGCCAGATGTGCAGCTCTCATTTGGATCCTTCACCTCAGCCAGCTGTGCAGCTGTGACTTGGATCCTTTACCTGAGCCAGATGTGCAACTCTGATTGGTTCCTTCACCTGAGCCAGATGTGCAGCTCTGTTTGGTTCCTGTCTCTGAACCACCCTCACCACGACACCGTCACCCGCCCCGTCCCTCACACTGATTTCTTGTCCCCAGTTCTCCCCAGTCTGGCACTGTGCCTCAGGATTTGAGTTCCGGCATTTGTCAGCTCCCTCAAACCCTTTTTTCTCCCTGTTTCAGTCCCCAAACCACAATTCCAGCACATTTCAAGGGTGGAAGCTGGAAGAGCAGAGCCTTGAACTCATCCCTGGCATGCTCTCTGCAATGGAACTTGCCTCACGCAGGTTAGGTGAAGCCCTGAGCGCTCTCATTTCCATTTCAATAAAAGCAAGATGGGAATTCATCCCGCTGACTGACGTGGGAACGGCTCGAAGGGCAGGATGAAGAAAGCAGCGCTTCTTCAAACTGCAAACTCCTTTGGGCAGGGAAAAATGCCAGGTTCTGCCACTGCTGAGTGACTTGGATCACTCGGCAGGGAGGGAACGGGGACAGCCCAGACCTTCTGTGTGCCACAGGCTCTTCCAGTCCGGCCCGAGGCACCTGCTCGGTTCCAGCTGTGGGCAATCGCGTTAATTAATGATTAATGATGATAGGGCTCTTGGAAACAATTTTTTTTAGCCAAGCATCACAGTCGCAAATGACTCAGAGGAGTCAGTAAACACTGGGCAGCCGCCAGCAGCTCCAATGCACAGGAAGCAGGCTGCCTTCAGAGGATTGTTCTCGCACTCCGGGGGAATTAGGGATACCCGTTGGAATGCAATTACAAGCCCCGGGCTGCGATGGGATCAGCCCGCGGAGGATCAAAGCTACTGTTGAGCAATAATCGGCAATAATCCGGGCCCGGCTTTTCTGGGATGCTGCAGAGCAGAAAGTGAGGAGGAAGCTGCGTGTCCAGGGCCTCGGGGCTGAGAGAGCGATCACCAGGAATCACACCAGAGCAGATAAATCAACGTGAAATCCGAGCATTTCCGTCCTCCTGTTGTCTCCTTGTTTAACGTTTGGGGTCATTCCCTTGTTCTGGAGGCAGTGAGGGGCACTCAAGAGCACGAGGTTTTGCTACACAACACAGAACCACTCCCAACAATTTGAAAACATCCAGAGTTGTCCCACATCCTCATTCCCTCCTCAAGAAGGGCCAGAACACCTTATTTATTTATTTATTTATTTTTGTTTTTCTCTTTAAGATTTCCATCTTAACCCCCATCCAGATGTGGCTGTACCCATCAAAGGACTGGGATAACCTGCTGAAAACAGTTTCCCCTCAAAGCAGGGGTGAGGGGAGGTCGGAAAATGCTGGGGGACAGGGAGTGACTCACTGCATGTCCAGACAACCAGATTGGACCCAAAACGTGTCAGACATCACCTAATAGTGGAAATGAGCAAACCTAGATAAGATAAGTGCAAAGAGACTCGGTAACTCTGCAAGCTGCAACAGCCCAGCAGTCCAAAAATAAGATGAAACAAGGACCCAAAATTAAACAACACAAACTTGACAATGTCAAACAAAGCAGCAAAACAAGACAGAGCTCCCGGATGATGCCCTGGAATTCTGCCTCCCTCAGTTAATCTGCTCATGGAACCCGTCCCAGCTCCTTTCCCTGCTGGCTGTCCCTTATCTGGGCAGCAGGTCGTGTTAAAGGATGACAGAAAGGCTGAAATCAATGTTGGCTATTTCCAGTGTCCCCAAGTCCCAGCTGGCAGCCTGCAGGGGAAGGTGGCACCACAGGGGACACGAGTGTTGACGTCAGGAAGAAAATATGTCACTGCAGGATGCCAAACCCCAACTCCTGCCTACTTGTGCAAGATCCCGGGGCACAATTTGCAAGGCTGGGGGTGTCGGCCCTGGTACATTGTCCAAACCTGGGTTATTTATAACCACCCTCCCTAAAATACTGCTTGGAAAAGTTCCTTTTGTGTTCTGTCTGCAGGCCCAACAGCAGCAGGGGCAAGGCCACAGCAGCAGTGCCCCCAGGGCTGCTGGATCCTGGGCAGAGAAATGTCCTTTATCACTTACATCAGCACCTGAACACCCACACAATGAAAAGAGACTGATAAACAATAAATTAAAAAGGGATTTATTTCAATCCTAGACTTCTCACGTGTTTAACAACCCCACCTTCAGTCCCATTTTCCCCCATAATGCCCAAAATTCCACATCTCCTCCAGACACCTGGAGCTGTGGATTCCAGCTCTGCGTTCCCATGTTCCTCCATCACAGGTGTTGGGGTTTGAAGGATCAGGAACCAGGAATGAGCAATATTTAATTAATTTCCTCTCTTCTCATCATCTCTAATTAATTCTGAACAGTTGGTGGGCACAACCTGGAAGAGTGTTTTGCTGGGGAATATGAAAATTTTTCAAAATTAAATATTAATTCCAGTGCCCGCCAATGTCTCTACATAAAATAAATTCAAAATAATTCTAATAAATTCAAAATAATTCTAATAAATTCTATTTATTTCCAAAATAAACCAGTCAGAGCATGGGGATGGAAGGGCAGGGAGATCCTGAGAAGCAGGGCTTGCCAGCTTCTTGGGTTTTCCACTGATTTTAGCATAGAAGCCCGAATCCTCAGCATTGTGCTTTTTGCCATTATTAAATCAAAGCTTTCCACCGGTGCAGAATTTAATACTGCATCGCTGGAAGTGGAATCATGGGGAAAATTGTGTTTTCTTTACCTTTCAGATACAATAAATAGATAAAAGAGTGAAAAAGGAAAGTTATTCAAAGAACCAAAGGCTCCAGCTCAATCCAGCCAAGACAATGTACTGTGAGACAGATCTGGAAAAGAGATATCAGCAGAAAAGTCTATCAGCCAAAGTTAATATTTGCACAAAAATGGTGACTCATTTCAACTGGGATTTCCTCTCCTGGCCACTTATGGAATATCAACCGTGTCTCCATCGAGTTTGATGCAACAACTTTCATCTGAGAGTGAAAAATGTTCAGCTCAGGTGAGGAAGCTTTTATTTTTGGGCCTGGATTGTTCCCCTGTGTGCAGCTTCTGAAATGTTCAGGGAATACTCTTGTCACCCAAAATTCCATCACAGGGTATTGCTCAACTCTTTTTATGATGCAGCCACTTCCTGATCCCAGTGATCCCCCAGGAATGCAGCATGGAACCAACACACCAGTTCCACACTAAATTCTCAATTTGAAGTTCCCAAATAAAAGCAGAAAACACCTCAGGAAAAACAACACTCCAGATTTCTTCCATTTCCTTAAAACACAAATTTAATTCTCAGCTATTGAAGCCAAAGGGAGGCACTTCAGGGCAATTTCACTTTGTTCCAGGCTCGATTTTGGAGTTCTGAAATTTGCTCAGTGTCGCAGAGGTGGAACATTAAAAAGCTCCACCTCACAATGTCACAGAAGATACCTGAAGGTGTCCAAAACATTTAAGAACATGTCAGGCAAACACCCAGACTCAGGTGTAGCATGAGAAAACTACACCAGCTATTTAATTTCCTTTTGGCTCAAAATTTTCTAATTTCAGTATCACTGAATGTGTTTTATTCAGTGCATGAGGAGTTTTCCCTGCTCTTCCTGCAGCTCGCAGGATGGTCTTGAACAAAAAGGATTTTCATCCAACTGCATCCATGGAAAGGAATGATAAATAAACAATTAACAGGGAAAGAAAATCACTGCTGATTTAATTTATTTTTCTTTTTTTTTTTTTTCTTTCTTTCTGAAAATCCCTGCCAGGAGTGTGTTTCATGTAGAACAAGAGCACAACAGCTCTAGGGATATTTGCTGAAATAAACAAAAACCAGCTGAAAATCTGGCCTTGATAACTCAGAATTAACTTCTGAAAATTAGAATCTGCACAGAAATTAGGAGACAAACCCCTGCTGAGGTGCTGAGGGAGAAGCTCCGTTTCTGCCTTAGCCTCCCTGCATGCTTACCTGCTCCTTCATATTTTGGATTCTTCAGAGCAAGCACTATTTTCCAGAAGTACAGAGTATTTTAGTGCTCAGCTTGCTGCTCTTGGCACTGGATAAACACCGGGTCACCCTTAAAAAAAGCACATTATGCATTCAATCATGTCGATATGGAAAGAGTAGGATTTATTAAAAGCACCTAGATAAGTTCCAGGCCTTACTCCCATTAGCTTCCAGTGGTGACTCACCAGCTGGTTTTATGAACTGTCTGCAAAAATCCCTCTGGGATCCGACTGCATCTTTAAGCACATTTTGTAAATGTGACCTCAGAACAACGGGGGGATCCTGTGGGGATTTTAGGAATGACAGGAATATACCCAGTAAACCCGGAATACACCAAATAAAACCGGGATACCCTGCCTGAGGCACGCTCAGTACCCATCCAATTCTTAAATCCATTCCTTTCTGATTCTCTTTTTGTTGACATACTTGTGAAAACCCACTGCGCTCTTACTATTTCATTAGCTGTCTAGACTGTGCTGCAGGTAAATACGGGGGACTTTCAAATGGGAATTAACACAGTGAGGATCAGAAAAAAAAAAAAGGTAAATAGCGGAAAATAGCGAAGGTGTTGGCTTCTGCTGCCCTGAGCCTCTCCAGCGCTCGGTCAATTTACGTCGTTATTTAGGACGGTGCTCCTGTGATTGCTCAGCCAGAAGCAATCAGGAATCCCTGAGGATTATTTGATGCTTGAGAAGGGTGTTTGGAAGGACTGGTTAAGAAGTTACTCAGGGATGGAGTAACTGACACTGATTTTATTCCTTAAAACCGGCCCCACTCGCGGCCCCGCTCCGCCGCCCGCTCGCGCTCGCCACCGCCATCTTCGCGGCGGCGAAACGCCAGGCGCTGATTGGCTGCTGCGCCGCACACCGACCAATGGGAGGAGAGCTCGCTGTTGCCACGGCAACGGCGTGCGAGAGCGGCCCCGCGGCCTGCGCGGAGTTCTAGCGCATTAAATGTGAATTATAACGCTTAAAACGAGTTGTACCAGAATTATAACCGAGTTATACCTGAGTTATAACAGCTATAACTGAGTTATTACGGAATTGTTGCCCCGTTCCATCCGCACCGTTTAAATTTTTCCCTCACTAACGAATTCAGTAGCTCACCCCCCCAAAAAAAATCTACAGGGACTTTGTGGCTGTATGGAAACACAGTCATTAATAACCATACGTTCATAGATATACATATGTATATGAATAGCGCATAATTTTATTCCAGCGGGCCAATTTTGCTTTAATAAATAAAATGTTATGAAGGGAGGGTGGTCAGCTTGTTTGGAAGAACAACACTGGCCGGCGGCGACTCAGCTTTCCCTGGCTTTTTCACAGCTATGAACTGCTTGATATTTTTGGCTCGGCTCTATTATTATAATTTTTTTTCCCTTTTAAAAAATATGAGGCAGTAGGCTTCCTCCCAAGACACACTCAGGTGGGGCTGCTTCGAGCTGCTGACTTTCCCCTGGGGCACCTCATTTTGGTAAAAAAAAAAAGGGAAAAAAAATGGACAACTCCCCTGTGACACACTCAGTAAAGCTCAAATGGCTCCGCTGTCCCCTGCCCGTCTCTCCAAGGCTGTGCAGCCTCATTACATCCCTCAAAATGGTTTTAAAAGGCTGCAGATGGAAGAGCAGTGACATTTATCACTTGCAAATGAGGGCCCTGCCGTCACCTCCAAAGGAGAGTTACATTCTGTAATGCTCATTGCAGGGTATTTTTCTGCTGACTTTATACCCGGAGTCTCGGGGAAAATGAGCTCCCTGTGCTCGGTTTTATTGCTGCAGGCTTGCAGTGACTCCCCGGGGGTGGAAATGGAGCCCCCCAAATCTCGGTGGGATTGTTTTCATTCGCACACGTCACCTGGAACGAGCAGAATTCCGCCGCTGCTCTTCCATCTCTCCACCAGGAATTGTTTTCCCTGATGTTTGGCCTTTCTCAGACGAGAGTTTTATTGTATTTGTTCCACCTACGACTGTGCTGGGCCAGCCTGTCAGGTTGAGGTTTGATTTGAGTCAGACAAAGTTTTGACTCCAAAGTTTTAGTAAAAATGATAAAACTGTTTGAAACCAGTCCATTGTTGGGGAGCAGGGCCAGCTTCTGCTGGAGCCTGAGCTTTGTGCTAAGAGCTAGTGTCAGCTGCACAGTAAACCAGAATTTATCAAGAATGTTTGATCTCTGTTGTAGAGAACATTATTACCCCTGTTCGGGCATTCATTTCTGTTTTATTTGCTCTTTTTTTCATGGCACGACGTTTCCAAATAGATGGGAGTGTGAAAAAAGGGAACAAGCAGCTCTGTGAGAGAACATAAAACACCGATTGGAGTGCTGGTGTGAATGCAATTGGAATTAGGAAATTCAGGAAGAGTCACCAGATATAAAGGATGGAAGGCAAAATGTGGGGTTTGCTTTATCCTTACAGCTGGTTTGTTTGGAGCTGCAGGGGTTTTAGTGGCTCAGGTGATTCTTCCTGCATCATTTTCATAAAAAAAGTTTCAAACTCATTTACAAAGAAAGTAGTTGTTTTGGCTACTATCACTATCTAGATCTGGAAAACGAGGAGAAAGCACCACATGGAACAAAATTTTTAGGCAATTTAGGAAATTCTGAGCATTCTGGGTCCACTTTTTACCTTTTGACTGTAAAGCAGCTGAGTAGCCTGGAAACTTCTTTCCCAAAATACCTCCTGAACTGAGGTGCTTAAATATAGGCAGTGTGAAGAATTGCCCAAAGCTTGGTTCCAGTGGTTCCCAATCCCTTAAAAATGAAAATCCCTTGTGCTGCCATTGGGCTGTGGGGAGAGAGAGAATTGGAGAGAGGAGGAGAGAAGGCCCCAGCAGCTCCATTCATGGGGGGGATGCAGCCCCTGCCAAGTGTCATTATGAAAATTCTTCCTTTTCATACGATATTAAACTCTCCTCTTGGCAGGTCCCCTGATGCAGCCAGTGTTTTTAGTGAAAATACACGAGGCACTGAATTCTTTAACCTCAGTTCATTTCTCATTATATTACTCTGTTAATAGTCCTGGGAAATACACAAAAACCCCAGTGCTGTGTCTGAGCTCAGCGGGGATCTCTGTCTGTTTAGGGTGGCCCTTGGCAGCCAGTGAGCAGAGAAGAGGATAAAACATTTTTGCAATGGGGAGAAGGCTCAGGAAGGGTTGATTTTTCTGAATTTAATTGGGCATTGAAGCAAGGCCATTTGGATCTCATCTTTCTCTTTAAATGTCAGGGGTTTGAGGTTGGAATCATTATAGAATAAGTGCTGGGTTTGATTCCGCCCCAAATTTAAGATTTTATTTAGTTCTTGTAGCCAGCAAAGAGAGGGTTAACATGGATTAAGTGTGGAGTTTGCCCCCAAGAAGTTCCTGCCCATTGGGCAGAACCACAATAAATGACAAAGTCAGTGTTTCTGCTCTGTCACAAATATAAATCAGAGATGTGAAAGGACACATGGAAGTGTGACAGATCTCAATCCCCTGCAAATGGGGGTCACCAAAACTAACATGAGGGTGTTTCAAATACACCTGCTTGTGCTTGTTGTTCTCAGGAGCAGGCTCACAGTCAGCTTTTGTGGCTGAAGTCACCAGTAAAACTGGGCAACTGCAATAAATTTATTGCTTATGACCATGAGTGTAGCTGCAGGAGACTGGATGGTGATTTATGGTGGTGTGGCTATAAATTTTGGTCCTATCTCCTGGTCTGGGTGTATTTAATCCAGAAATATTTGATTAATAATGATTTTTTTTTCAAAACACCGGTTGATCTTTAGTTTTACTGCATCAGCCAAAGAAGTAGAAAAATTTCTAGAAGTCTTGTTGAATATTGTATTGTTTGCAGGTGAGCAGTGAGCATGGCCTCTTGACCAGGAACTTTTGCACACAAGTGTGAAAAATGAAGAAAGGAGGTGGAACGGTTTGCTCAGCGTTGGGCAAAAATCTGTGGCGCAGGTGGAAAACCATCCCTGGTGATGTTTGCCCAGTCCCTGTCATCATTCCTGCCCTAGCTTCTCAAACCACTTCTGAATTCGTAGGTTGTTGTCAGATTCTGTCACCCAGCTGAGTCCTCAGCATTCCCAGGCTGGCAGTCCTGCAGGGAATGGGGATCAGGGAGCTGCACTCACACAGAGCTGCCGAGGGGCTCTTCTGCCTCCTGTCTCCAACAAAAGCACTGCTCCTCCAGCATCTCTTCCAATTCCTGCTCCCACTGACTCTTGCAAATGGCTGTTCTGAGCCAGCACAAACTGAACAGATGTTTAAATGTTCATTCACTCTTTTTTTTGTTTTATTTTTGTCCTCTCATTTTGCTTTTAGTTCAGACCATGACAGCTTTAGATTGGGAGTTTTTAAGACCATTCACGGCTCTACTCGCAGCACCTCAAGCAGCACCACAACCTCTATTTGTGCATATCTCCAGAAGCAGCAGGAAAAAAGTTCCATTTTCCAAAAATTCCTCCCACTTCCTCTTCCCTGTGTGTGCCTCTAACCACTGCTGTATATGCAGTTAATTGAAATGGTGTTTGTTTTATCTTGAATAACCTTGTAATTGATTGAGGTGGTGGACAGCGAGACTCCAGAGTCATTTACATACCTGTGCACGGAGCAGTCATTTCTGGGAGCCTTTCCACTGCTTTTTTTTAAATTTTTTTTCCCCTCTGAAGAACTATAGCGCCCTGTCTGTGCATGTTTGCATACATCTATAGATACTCGCCTTCATATAGATCTCCCCACAGTCCATTCACTCTGGCTGCCACTGTCCATTTGCCGCTCCTTGGGATCTTATGTTACCTGGGTTGGGGAGACTCCTGGCACTCTTCCCTCTGCAAGAAAAACAGCCTGATTTGGGGAGTGCTCCTTCTGCACAAGGCCCCGATTGTGTGCGAGGGCCCAAAAAGTAACAAATGCACTTTAATTATGTTGGATGCTTGGTGGCTGGCTTTGCAAATCTTTTATTTGTTTTGAGAAGTGCCCCAGCAGCAGCAGCAGCAGCAGCACTAAATTTTGTGTGCATTTGGGGAGCCTCGTGGGCTTGGGCTGGGGGAGGGAGGACGGGCTAATTAACTGGGCTGCTGTCAAGCTAATAAACTAATGGAGAGCTTAAACAAATACAAAAATAAAGGAAGTAGACATGATGGGGAAAAATAAAGTGACTAGACATGAAGTCTTGTGCCGTGCGTTTCCAGCTCCCATGGAAAGGTGGCTGTGGGCACCCAGAATTCCCAGGAGGGAGATTTCTGTCTCCTCATTCAAGTGCCCCTTTTAGGAGGCAAAGGTTTAGTGGATCTCTCCAGGAATGAGTAACGAGAGAGGAGCTTTTCCCATCCTGCCCAGAAACCAATTCCAGCTCATCAGAGTTGTTCATTTTGGAAAGGAATCAGATTCACATTCATGGGACAGAGGGGAGTGGAAAGCAATCAATGTTTAAATCTTCTCTTTGCCAGGCCGAGATGTTACATAAGGTTGAGGAAAATGTTTTATTATCCCGACTAAGCCTGAAGTGTCAGATACTGACGGCGTTTTGGAGACAGGATGCTGGGCTTGATGGTCCAATAGTCTGACTCAGGCTGACAGATTTTCTCTCCCGCCCTCTCAGATTATTACTTGTTCTTTTTTGGTCCATTAGGTAGGAGGTGGTTTGAAATTCAAAAAGGTTAAAGCAGCACACACGTTACTTTGGGACAGGGCTGAAAGGACCCTCCCAGCTCTGCTCATCCTGGGGCACCAGACAAATATAGAACTTTGCTCATCCCATTTCTCAAGACCTGCAGCTCCCATGATCTCATCCTGAGGTGGTACACGCTGGGATGGGGCAGTACCTGTGCCCAGCTCCTTGGGTTTGTCTCATCTTTCTTTGGCTCAGTGTTATTCCATGAGACTTTGGGGTATCACATCCCAGTTTCAGTGAAATTTTCAACACTTTTATCACATCTGTGAGTACTGGTTGTTCTACCTGCATTTTCCAAGGCTTATCTCAGCTCTAGAGTTTATTTAAAAACTCACAGGGCTTTCAAACATTGTTGAACACTCAATTATCTGACCCAGTGGTTAACAAAACACACGGTGCTCCGTGTTCCTCTTTGGGAAAATATTTACCAGCCAATATCTGTGTTACTTGGCCACCTTTGCTTATCAAACACAGAGAAGCTTGTGCTGAATAAATCAAGGCAGCTATTGCTGGATAATAACTTGAAAACCGTCTTTTCAAATGCTAAAGAAAGGAAGTTTTGCATTTGGAGAGCTGCAGAAGATGCTGGGTGGTCCCAGCCAGCGTGGGACACGTATGGCTGGGATGACACAGCCCTGGAGCTGGGCCAGGCTCAGCTTGGAGCAGGCAGCCAATATTCCAGATCTCCTGGAAAAGCTTTGGAACTGCCCCCTGATTTGCCTTTCATTTCCAGGATGAAATATCGACCCAGAGGTTCCTTACCCGGCTTTGATGGCGCCTCCTGAGTGTGACAGCGAGTCAGAGGAGCAGAAAGATTTTGTGGTCTCAGAACAAAACCATCAAACCACATTTTCAGCAGTGATTTTCTTTCTGGAGATCTCGGCGTGGCCTGGTAGTTTCTTTTCAACTTGGAAAGGGTTGAAAGGCAATGAGGTTGTTGGTTGCATTCTTACAGCCCTCCTCACACATCCTCCGGGGCAGCGCGGACAGATTCTGGAGCGTGTTTCAGTCTGCCCCAAACCCCATCCCCTGCAACCTTCCTGAATCCAAGGATTTCCTTCAGGAGTGTGGTGGTGAAGTCTCAGACAGAGGCAACAGTCCCACAGAGAGCTGCTCCAAAGATTTGGAGGGAGAAAGAGAAATCAACACCAACATCTTCCAGGAAGAGGGTGGATTTTGTGCGTTTATTGTCATTTCTAAGGCACTTCAGGCTAGTTTTGGATGAATAAATCTGGCTCTGGGAGCAGCTTCTGGTTGCTTTTGCTTTTGCTGTGCTAGAAGATGCTGAGACACCACACAGATGACGTGACTAAAAATGTTGCCATGAATAAAAAGAAGTTTGGGGGTGGGGGATTGCTGGTGGCACGAGCAACTCCTGAAGATAATTGTTCTCAGGTCTGTGTAGCTGTTGAGTGAAAATTAATTCAAAGGGTCTTGTCTTTGTCCCAGTAACGTCACTGGAACAGAGGAGAAGCAAAACTTTCCATTTCACTCACAACAAAAGCTTTCATCTTCCTCAACCCAAACCTCAGAATATTTTCTTGCCTCAAAAGCTGAGCTGTTCCCAAGCTCATGACAGACAGAGAAGAGCTGCATGGTGCCCATTACTCATGGCAGTGTCATTTTCCATCATCACTCTGCTCCTGATGGCTGAGGAGCTCCTTCACTTGGAGCCCTGGCTCTGTCTCATCCTCTGCTGCTGCATCTGATGCCTCAGGTTTGAGCTTTTCTATTTTTCAGATTCTGTGCTGCTTTAGTGTGGGTCTGAGCTTCATATCAGGGCATGGTGAGCTCTCTGCACAGAGCAGGGAGACAAAACAATTCCTGCTCCAGCTGGGGACCAAGGACAAATGATCCAAATCTCAGCCCAAGAGCACAAACAACGTGGGCTGAAGAGAGAAAAACAAGCAGGATGGGAGTGCAGCAGCTAAAGCTGGAATTGGACAATGAACTGCAAGGTGCAAATGGAGCAGAACTGATCCCAGTGACAGAGCCCGTGCCCGGGCTGCATTTTGTGCCCATTTTGGTTCATCTTGGGTGCAGCCCTGGCTGGGCTCTTGTGCTGCCCAAGGTGGATCCATGGAGGAAATGCTTTTAATAAATCCCTGCTTTATTCTTTAGCTCTGTCCAGCCTCTGTTCTAGCTCAGCCTTCTCAAGGCATCACACTCATGGGCAATCTGACATTTTCCCATCCCTCCATGGAATACAGTGGCCTGCACAGAAGGAAATGGGCTTTACTCAGTGTTTTTGAAGCCCCTAAGGAAGTTTTATCCATGAGGATTGACCAAGGATTTCATCCCGCTGCAAGGCTGGGTGATGAATATTCAAACCGAGCTGGGAGCTCTTTACTGAAATCCCAAAAAAGTGACAAAACCCAAACCAAAATAATCAAACTCATCTTTGGCAGAGATAATTTACATTTTTCAAGTTCAAAAATTTTGAAGGAATTTAAAGCCTCATTTTAATCAGGAGATTTGAGATTGGCTCTAGGAATTATTGCTGATGGAAAGGCTTGAGTCGTTGGGAATAGCAGCAGGAAGAATTGTTCATTAAGAATATTGTATTTAATTAACAAATCCTCCTGAAGCCAGGCTCCCTGTTCAGTCCTGATCTCAATTTTTATCCCTGGTGGTTCTGGGGCGGATCTGGGTCTGGGAGCAGAGGAGAAGATACGGCTAAGCAGTAAAAGAATGGACAAGGAACTAAAAATACACTTCCAGAATTGACTGATTTAACACAGCCACCAACAGAAGGTCCCTGCTCAGTAACTGGGTGCTTTTATCAGCAGTTTCAGAACATCCAGGATATTCCATTAACTCTGATTTTCAGTCCAGCCTATCCCCGTGCCATGAATCAGCTTCACTCATGGCAAAAAGACGTTCACAGGGAGGTTTTGGTGTGTGCTTCTCACCTTTTCC
Organism: Irena cyanogastra; assembly: GCA_013397155.1. Classification (NCBI taxonomy): domain Eukaryota; kingdom Metazoa; phylum Chordata; class Aves; order Passeriformes; family Irenidae; genus Irena; species Irena cyanogastra. The sequence continues at coordinate 125,048 of VWZV01016781.1, forward strand.
CTCCAGGCAGTATGCTTCCAATTTATTTATTGTGGGCTTACACATCACCTTCCTATATTCCTGGGCTTTTTTCTGCATAAGGGGTAAGAGGAAGAATGGAGAGACTGAGACAGGCTGGTTTTAGGGCAGCTTTTAAACTGAACAGCACTTGAGGGTTTGGTGTGTTTGCTTGTGCAATCAACTACAAGAGGTTTTAGCCTTTTAGGATAAAAACTCCAATAGCATTGGAAAACATCATTTCCAGGTTTGTTTTCTCTCTGTGTTTTCGCCTTTTCTGAAGACAAATGATATTTTGAAGCATCTATCTCAGCCCTCTTGAAATCAGTGGATAGATCCTGCTCTGAAGGACTCTCAGCTGTGACATTATCTCCGTGACAGGTTCAGTGTAGTCAGTAAAAAGTTGCTAAAAAAACCACATTCAGAGTTTTTGTTGTTGTTGTTGATTTTTTATTTTTATTTTTCATTCATTTAAACATTTAAAAACCAACTTGCTCACAGATCCAGCCTGGAGTTTCCAGCTTGAAAACACAGATCAGCATTTGGTCTTGGAGTGAGGCACAGATAAAATTCCAGCGTGTAACACTTCATTTAGCAGGGTATTAACCCCCGGGGAGCACAGGGGAGCCCTTCAGTGAACAAAACTCCTCAGTGTGCAGCAGGTAAAAATATCTCTGCAGGATTTTTCCCCCTGTGTGTGACAATGGTGAGAAGGTGACCAGCTCAGCTCCAATCCATTTGTTTAACTTGCTGGGAATTAATCAGAGCACCCTGGGATTAATAATTACTTAATCAAATAATCGCTTCGTGACTCCAACACTTATCTTTTTTTTTTCCTCTGAGCAGGCTGGAAATAAGAGCCGTGAATATGTAAATTGGAACTGATTAGAGGATTAGGTTTCACTCTTTTTTTTATTATTTGGAATAAAAACAGCCTGCAGATCCCTCCAAGCCAAGCCGTGTCTCTGAATTACAGCACCAGCGCCTGTCGGCTGTGATAATTTCACTTCATTAAGTTCCAGATATAAATAGGGAATGGTTCTTATTTTTTTTTTCCATGCACCACCTTTAATAAGCAGGCCTGGAAACACAGGGGTTATTGATCCCTGCAGCCATCGGGCCTTCCCCAGCCTGAGCAACAGCAACGAGCACCAGAGCCCTTCTACCTGCTGCCTTCTGGAGCCAGGCACAATCCTGCTCTGTTGAATTCCTTGGAAAAGCAAAAAAAGGGTTGGAAAAGTGGAAGTGGTGCTGCCCTGATTGTAGCAAAGCAAAGTGAAATTATTCTATAGGCCCTGAGAGTAGGAAATGTCAGTGGGGATTGCACGGAGAGGACTCCGGTGTTCAGGTGACCTCAATAATTCCCTGGCACTGCTGAGCATCCTTGGTGTCCCCTAATCCACAGGGAAGGCTTGTGCCAAGCGCCCCTGGAAATCTTCCTGTCCTAACAAGGCCGTGATTTGGAAAAGTCCCATGCATAGCCCAGAATGTGCCCCCCAGGAGGAGTTTTAACCAGGCCATCCTCTCCTATCAAGGGGGGTTTGCGTTTGAGATTATGATCCATTGTCTGGAGATCTGTGGGATCGCTGCTCTGGAGTGGGGAGCTCACATCCTCCTCAGGAAAGTGGCCCCTTCCTTCACATAGACTTCTACATTTTTACCAGGACATGTAATGCCCAAAGTTCTTTATTGAAGCTCAGGAAAGAATTCAGAGGTGGAACAGAACCATTATTTTCTCAGGATTTAACAACTGTGTTATTTCATTTCATAAATTTGGGGATGATTCGTTGCTAAGGACGCAGAATAAAAGGAAGCTCCTAATCTTGCACTAAAAATTGTGCCATGAATAAAAAGAAGCTTGAAGGTAGGGGATTGCTGGTGGTACAAGCAACTCAAATATTCTCAGATCTGGGTAGATGTTGAGTGAAAATCAGTTCAGAGGGTCTGGTCTTCATCCCAATTAAATGCCACAGAAAATCTCTGTGGAATGTGGCTGTGGCCACGTGTGGATCACAGCCTTTCTCTGCCCAGGCACTGGCAGCAATTTCCCTGTGTGTCAGTGGATTTGCAGGTACCAATTTGCCTCTGTGAGGAAATTATAAAGTGCTGCCTCCCCTCAAAGGTTCTGGAGCTCAGATTTTCTTTTCCTCTGGTAAATGAGCCCTGGGAAGGCTGACAGCTCTGGGAGAGAGGTGCTAACTGAGGAGTGGGGAATGTGGAGGAGCTGTGCAAAGGAGGAGACTGAAAACAGTAAAATGAAATCTCTCAGTTTAGCTACAGGAAGCAAACATTACAATAAAGCAGCCCTGTGTCCTAAAAGCCCTGAGAACTATAATTAATGCAGAATGCTGTAATGAGGATTTTCAGTGAGGATTGATCCTGGTTCTGAGATGACACCATGGAATAACCAGCCTCTACCACAGATAGGCTGAGATTTGATGATTTTCCCTTCCGTGACCTGCTGGAAGTCAGGAATAATCCTAACCTACCTTTGATGCCAAGCAGGAGTTTATCCAGCAGCACACAGTGGGAAATCCAGGGAGAGAAATGGAACCACAAAATCATGGAATGATTGGATTGGGAGCCACCTTAAATCCATCCCATTTTACCCACGACTTCCCCTATCTCAGGGTGCTCCAAACCCCATCCCAGCCTGGCCTTGGACACTTCCAGGGACCCAGGGGCAGCCCCAAACCCTTGGCTGGATGCTCACATTGTGTAAATTCAAGTTTGAAAGCTTAAAGTATTTTTTTAATATTGCCTCACACGTGGGGCTCGTTAGGGAGCAGCGACTGCTCCAGGGTTCTTAAGGATTTAGGAGGAATTGCAATTTTGGAGTAAAACCTTTAGGCACTCCAGCTAATTCTTATAAGCACCTTGTGGGTCGTGTGTGCCTTCCACAGACATTTTCTGAAGAACTTGGATGGTGATTTCCTGAAAAAAAATGGAAATAGGGAAAGAAAAAGCCTTGCTGTGAAAGTGCAGAGCTGCTCAGAGAAACCTTGATGCCTTTACCAGCATTCCCAGGTACTTTCAGGCTAGGTGTGCTTGAAATTGAAGTCCAGGAATTAGAGAACATAAACTTCATTTATTCAGGAGCAACTGGAAAACGTGAATGCGTTTCCATGGAGATGGGGTGATTTCCTTTCCCACAATTCAAATCTTTTCCACAGGTCCTGTTTCATTCTGATCACCCTCGTGTTTTGTCGAGGAGAAGTTTTTGGGGGATTTTGATCTCAAGAGTTGGACGAGCTCCAGGCAGAACAATGAAAAAGAAGTAAATCACTTTAATAGATACAGCAAGAAGAAAAAAAAATAAGGCAGAGGAATGAAGGGACTGAAATCCAGCAGTCCCAGCACATCCATCAAACATGGAATCCTCTTCTTGAGGAACAGGAGGACTCTGCAGGGAAATAAAGTGCAGAACTGGGATGGTGCTAGAGGTGCTCTGATGCTCGAGGTGCCAGTCAGATTGAACGATAAAAACCACATGTTGAGAGTTTCCCCAAATTATAGCGCTGGGGATGATCACATTTGTAGAATCATGGAATGGTTTGGGTTGGACAGGACCTCAAAGCTCATCCAGTGCCATCCCTGTCATGTTCCAGGACACCTTCCACTGTCCCAGGGTGCCCCAAGCCCTGTCCAGCCTGGCCTTAGGCACTGCCAGGGATCCAGGGGCAGCCACAGCTGCTCTGGGTACCCTCAGGGCCTCCCCATCCTTACAAGGAAGGATTCCTTCCTTCTTCACTTGTGCCTTACTGATGGTTGGGAGTTATTTACACACAGTTTCTTGTGTATTATTTACACACGGTTTATTTATTATTATTTACACACTGCTTCTTGTGTATTATTTACACAAGGTTTATTTATTGTTATTTACACACTGTTTATTGTGTATTATTTACACACAGCTTATTTATTATTATTTATACACAGTTTCTTGTGTATTATTTACACACGGTTTATTGATTGTTATTTACACACCATTTATTGTGTATTATTTACTCACAGTTTATTGTGTATTATTTACACACAGTTTATTGATTGTTATTTACACACCGTTTATTGTGTATTATTTACTTACAGTTTATTTATTTATTGTGTATTATTTACATGCAGTCATTTATTTTGTGTTATTTACACACAGTTAATTTATTGTGTATTATTTACACACAGTTTATTGATTGTTATTTACACACCATTTATTGTGTATTATTTACTCACAGTTTATTGTGTATTATTTACACACACTTTGCAACACTTGGGTGGCTCTGGCTGCTGTGGCCACTTGCAGCTCCACGTGATACCAGAGGTCTGCAGCAGGTGCCTCAAAGACAGTTTGGTTGTTACATTATATTCAGACCATGCCCCTCTCAGCAAACCTGAAATGGGTTTGTAATAATTTTTAGCAATGTACAAGGGACCAGAAATTACAGAGTTTTAGTGGAGAATACTTTTATTGAAGACTTTCTTATTTTTCTCCATCTCTGCTCAAAAAGCACAGTATACACAACCTTTCTCCTCCAGAGCTGATAAATGGTTTAGCCATTATTTAAAGTTTGGGAAAAGGCAGCTACAGAAATAACATTTTAATGTATTCCAGCTTAGCCTTCATGCTATATTTGTAAAAAAGCCTTGTTTCCAGCGCCGCTTGGCAGGTCACTCGCAGGGACAATTACCCAAATAGCTCTTAGGATTCGATTGCGCTCATTTCCAGGCAGCGCCGGCTCGCCAGCGCTCGCCTTGGCTGGCAGCTGCCTTTGGGCTGACTTTTGGAGAAAACCACAAGAATTTGTCAGTCGCCTTGGCCGTAAGGGAGTCTCCTTGTCTCGAGGCTATTCTTTTTCTCTGCAAGGAGAGGAGGCGGAACATGCTTTGGGTTGGGTCCTCTGGCTTTATCTTTCACCTCAGTGGCAGCAGAAGACTCAGGTGTGATTCAGGTGCGAGAGCCCTCCAGCATTCATAAAAAGAGGAGGGACAGGAGGGAAAGAGCCAATGTATTCTGGAGGGGGAGAAATGAAAAAGAAATCAAAGGTCGTGTATTTCTTTTACTGGGGGAGGGAGCACTTAATGCCAAGCTAAATCAGAGTTAGCTGGGCCTGGAGACTCCTCTCTCTCTGCATTTTGCTAATGTGTAGCTTGGCAGCTCTGAATCCCCCTGGCTGCTGCAGGCAGGAGCTCGAGGCAGAGAACAGCAACTCCCTGAGAAGGGAAAAGAGCTCCTGGTGCCAGGGAACATGTTCTGTGCTGAGCTGATGTCATTGTTTAAGTCACACAGGCACTGCTCAGGAAGCTTTTTCATATTGAGAGATAAGGAGATTCACAATAGTTTGTGAATCTTCAAATAAGTGCAATTGTTCCCTTTTCTAGGAGAGAAATTCCTTATTCCTTATTCCTAGAAGAGGAGTTCCTTATTTATGGCCAGTCCAGCGTGGGTCCTGCTCGGACAGCAGAGAGCTGCTGAGTCCTGTCCCAAGTCTTATAAAGCTCATTTCAAGCCTTTAGATCACTTCAGTGATGATGCTCAGCGTTGTAAAATGGAGATAATAAAGCTGGGACCAAATCAGAAGGATCAGATGAGATATTACAAAGAATTTCTTCCCTGTGAGGGTGGGCAGGCCCTGGCACAGGGTGCCCAGAGCAGCTGTGGCTGCCCCTGGATCCTTGGCAGTGTCCCAGGCCAGGTTGGACATTGGGGCTTGGAGCAGCCTGGGACAGTAGAAGGTGCCCCTGTCCATGGCAGGGGTGGGGTGAGATGGGATTTAGGGTCTCTCCCAGCTCAAACCATTCTGGGATTCTGTGATAAGTCTGACATTGTTAAATGAATTTATGAAAGGTGATGTGCTGCTTGTGACAGCAGAGCACCTGATAAAGGCTCCAAAGCTCCTTTGCTCTTCTCTGTTCCTACAACCAGATAAAGGTTTTGGGTAAACACAGCCCAGCAGCTGCGAGGAGGGGCCAGCACTTGTGAAAAATAACTCTCCAAACTCAGTTTCTCAGAGGAGGAGAAGCTTCAGGCCTGAAACATCTTTTTTTTTTTTCCATTTCCATGTCATGAATAACAACTGCATTATATATACATTATATACACACACACACACATATATACACATATACATACATACATGCACGTATATACACATATACATATATATACAGATATATATACATATATATATACAGATATATATATACACACACACTTCTTATATATATACATATAAGAAGTGGTTATTGTANAGCTACATTAAAGCATTTCTATATATATTATATATATCTAAATGCATTTAAATAAAGTATATATATTATATAAAAATATATATCTATAAATAAATAAATAAATATGCTGTAATGTAGCTGCACGTTAACAACTTCTTCAAACCCAGAAGCTGACAAACACCCCGGCAATAATCCCGCTGCAAATAAAACCATTCAAACGACAAACCCACCACAGACCCTTCATTAAAGAATCACCCCAAGCTCTTCTGTGCCCTCCACCTATGTGCCCCCACCCAGACGTTTCCGTGGGGTGACCCTGCCCCACTGAATGCTCAGCAGTCCCTCCGTGCTGGCTCTGCTCCAAAGCCACGACTGCTCCAGAGGGGCTCGGGCAGCTCCTGCCAGTGGAGCAGAAAATTGCTTCAAGGCTCCAGCAGCAGCGCCTCGGCGGGGCAGGGGCTGCAATCAGCAGCAGGGCAGCACCCATGGCCAATGGGGCCATTGTGCCCCACTCCCACTCTGCTCCTGGTGCCGAGGGGAAACGCGTGTGTGAGGGGAATGAGAGCTCAGAGTGCTCCCCAGCCAGAGGGGGATGATGAATGTGCTGCAGTTGGCATAAAGTGGAACCCGTGCCAACGTGGGGCCCTCCTGTTCCTTCCAGTCCCCCCAGCTACGGTTCTCCCAAACACCACATTATATTTTTAGCATTTTTATTTTCTTGGAAAAATATATAAACTGCAGTTATAAAATGTGTTTCAACAAATGAAATGGAGCTAGCAGGTGTACAAAAAATGGCCTAAAATGCTTCCCAGAGCTGCAGTTAAACAAAAAAAAAGTAAACTTAAACAGTTCCATAGTGGAAAAAATAATCTCCAGGTAGAGTATATAAATGTCTTTTTTTTTTTTTTTGGCACTACACTCAGTTTCAGTTTTGATTCCTAAAAGCCACTTAGACTTGTTCTTGGGTTGGATCATCGTGTCTCACCCAGATTAAAGGGGTTAATTCTCCAGAGGTGCCACTATTGTAAATTCTGAGATCACACAATCCCAGGATGGTTTGGGTTGGATTAAATCCCATCCCACCCTGCCATGGCAGGGACACCTTCCACTGTCCCAGGCTGCTCCAACCCCATCCAACCTGGCCTTGGACACTTTCAGGATCTCCCACTTCTGTGGGCAGCAGCACATCCCAGGGGAAGCTGATTTGCAAATCTGTGGCTCTTTTTGGTTATTTTCTATTTTTACCATCTCCCTGATGAATCTGGAGAAGGCTTTGGTTCAGTTTGAAAATGATTTCTGTTAATTTTTGATAGAATAAGGTTGCATTTTCCAGCTTAATCCAAACTGAAGGCCTGCTGGCAGTGCACTGAGAAATAGAAGTGTAGAGAGGGAGATTTGTATTTGGATGTGTGGATATAGAGAGGATGTCAATCCAAAATAATTTATAATCCAAATACACCCTTAGCCAAGAGACAGGAGGCTGCGTAAAGAAAGAAAATAATTCATTCTAAGTAGAGCTGGAAAGAGAGTTTTATATTGTGCTTGTGCTGCCTGGCTTGATGGAAATCCGATAGGAAAAGGAGGTTAAAAATCAGTGAATTCTGACTTCTCTGTGCCCCCCAAAGGCTCAGAGGAGTCAATAGCCTGAATTTTGGTGTCACCCATCACTATCTCCTCGTAAGAATTGCTGAGCACTTTGAGCACAGTGAGGGAGGAGTTAGGCTTTCATTTGACAAGAAAAGTGACATTTTTATGGGCCTGGCTCTGAACATTTTTCTCTACTTTCTCAAATTTTGGTGAACTTTTGGTTCTGTACCAGTCCTACAGGCGACTTTCCTTTCAGCAATCAGGGCTAGCAAAGTACATTATTTCTAAATGAACAAACCCTCATTTATTTCCAGGAGAAAGCAGTAAAATGTGCCACGCTCCTATTTCCAATCTTTCTGAAGCACTTTGCTTCTCTAAGTAAAAATTTTAATGCATAAATTTAATGCAAGATCAAAAGATATTAAACCCCACTTTGGCACCTTTGTTCATTTATTTTAGCCTAAAATATTATCTGTAACTCTGACAGAAACATTGAAGCATTTATTTTTCAAGAATAAGTTTTTAAGTCATTCTATGAATTATTAAATAAATATTGTTGTCATTGCTACTGTTTTGACTAATTAGAACTTGTTAAACAAATACCAAATTTGAGCTGTGTATCTGAAAGGATATTCTGGATTATTCCAGCCCCAAATGTTTGATTCAGATCCTCAGTCCTGACCTGAAGTAAAATGCACCCTCACTCTGGTTTGTTAATTTAAGTGTGATTCTCCATCTCCACTCAGTATTCCCATGAATTCATCTGCGATGCTGACAAATCCGTACGGATGGATTATTCCCACTTCTGTGTCCAATTTTCTTTTAATGGGTCATTTTCCTCTGAATGGGTAATTCATTCCACCTCTGCTCTGCAGAACTAGACCTGGTTTAAATCCCCTCTTCGCTGTAGAGTGATATAAATTGTGTGAGTTGGTGGGGCGTCATTTAGAAACTGAGGAGGGAAAGAAATGGAAAACAGGAGGGATGGTTCCCTTGTCTGACTTACAAAGGTTCTGGCTGAAGAGTCAGGCAAAGACAATTTAAATTAAAACATTTTTGAAGGCAGAGAGCTGTTGAAAAATGTTTGGAGATGTCTTCTCTTTATCATCGCCATCCCAGCTTCTTGTTATCCCCATCTCTGAAGAGAATTACAATTCTAACCAGCAGGAATTGCTTCTGAAAGTCTGAAAGCAATCCAGATTTATGTTCTGACAGCCCTGGACATGTGGAAAATCTGTTTTAACTCCTGATCCATGTGAAGTTTAACATCTGAAGTTTAATGTGGGAAGCTTAACACATGAAGTTTAACAGGTGAAATTTAACATGTAAAGTTTAATATGTAAAGTTTAATGTGAAATTTAACACGTGAAGTTTAAAACATGAAGTTTAACATGTGATATTTAACATGTAAATTTTAATATGTAAAGTTTAATGTGAAATTTAACACGTCAAGTTTAACACATGAAGTTTACTGTTAAGTTTAACACCTGAACTTTGATGTGGGAAGTTTAACTTGTGGAATTTTACATATAAAGTGTAACATGTGAAGTTTCACATGTGAATTTTAAAGCGTGAAGTTTAACACATGAAGTTTAATACATGAAGTTTAACGTGTGAAGTTTAACTTGTGAAGTTTAACATGTGAAGTTTAGAACATGAAGTTTGACATGCAGAGTTTAACGTGTGAAGTTTAAAACATGAAGTTTAACCCACCAAGTCTAACATGGTTTGCAGGGAGGCTGCTCAGAGCGCTCTGTACTCGAGCCCGTCCGTGTGCACAGACAAGTGAAATCTTTTCAAACAAACAGGCTGGAAATTCTTGGCTTCTCCAGGAACCGGCCTTATTTCCAGCAGATCGTGGTTTGGATTCCCATCCTGCCCTTGGCATTCCAGTTTTCCCCCTGCTTGCCACAGCTAGATTCTGTTTGCTGTTTCTGGACCGAGGCGCTGAACAAGATCCCGGTGCCTCAGGTAGGCGATGTTTTACCGTGCAGGAAGAAATCCCTGTCTGAAGTCAGGGAATGGAACCTCCTGGTTAACAACTGGCAGACCTACAGGAAAGGGATTGAGCTGCCGTCAGTAGGTAACTTATTAATGGCTGGTGTTTAATTTCTCAGGGTAAAACAGAAGAATCTGGTGGTCCTCACAAAGTGGTGTAAGTACAGACAGGGCTGTGTAGAAAGGTAGCGCCGTTTCCTTCCAGCCACCATTAAGGGCCTCGCAGATCTGCCAGAAAAGGGAAAATCAACCTTCTGTGGAAATCCAGCAAAAGGCCTTTTCCCCTTTAAATCATTGCAGCAGAACTTAATGGTGCATCAGCGAGCAGAGCGTGTTCAGGCCAGATGCACACGGGGTTCTTGGATGGCTGCTCTGCAGACACTGGAGCTCCCCATTTCCTCCACAGACTTCCCAGACTTACTGGAGATGGAATAACTGCATTTCCCTGGAGCTCTGAGCTGGTGAAGCCCGGAGGCTGTTGGGATCAGGGATAATATCTGTTGCTGAGCTTAGCTCTGCTGTACCCAACCTGTGCCAGCTCCTCTGAGCATGGCTGGGAGAAAAACCAGCACCAAGGAGAGAAGGAAGAGTCAGAGACAACTGAAGTGTGGCTGACAAAACCTCAGTGAGGCATAAAGGGGGTGGGATTATGCTCAAAATGAGAGTGACAAAAAAAAAGAAGAGAGAAATCCTTTCTTTTTAAAGACCATTTTAAATGCAAAGACTCATCCAGAGCAAACAGATGCATGGAAGGAGAATTTTCATTGGCTGGAGACCAAATTAGGGACAATGCTGTACATGAAACTTGCTCGTTTGACCAATGTTATGCTTCATTTTCATCAGTGCTGTCCATGGAATATTAGATATTCAGGCAGTTATTTAATAAGGCCAAGGCACACAAGGAGCCCTTTAAGGTAAAAAGTAAAATAATCTCTATTTTCTCTTCAGGAGGTTTTGGCAAATGGGAGAAGATGGAGGAGAGGGAATAAGAAGTGTATGTGAAACAAAAGTTTTAACAGTCTGTCTAACCAATTGGGATAATTAAGTTTTACTTCAGCCCTCAGGAAACCCCAGGGAAGTTTGCGGCATCCCAGTTCATGTGCATATTAAGTAGGGGATCAGGTAACCTTCATGCAAAGCTGGAGAGGGCTAGATTTGAAGGAGCTGTGGCCCTCATTTGGAGCTGTATCAGTCTGAGGCAGCCATGTTCATCCAGGACTGCACTGAGCTGCACAAAGTTGGGTTTGGATTCACCAGAGCTCTCCAGATTAGAAAGGGAGGCTGTGGAAATGTAGGGGAGAACACGAGCTGAGCCAAAGGGATGGAAACCCTGCCCAGACACCCCTCAGAACCAGTGGGACATCAGCAGGGATCCCTCAGGGGCTGTGGAAAGCTGGGAGAGAGTGAACAATGTTCTCCCATTGTCCCACACAAGCCCAGTTCCCATTTTCCTCCCTTCTGACTGCTGCAGGACACAGACGATTTTTCATCACTGTTGGTGAAAATCCTTGAGTTGGTACCAGAGGTGCTGGAATTAGACCCCACTTTATCCCCCCAAGACATTTCTGTCTTTAAAATGAGGTGGGTGCCCAAGGAGGGCACGGAGACCCCCAGGATCAGCTCAGGGGGTGCTGAGTGGGGTCTGCCACAGCCCCAGCTGTGACTGCGTGGGAGCTGGGCTGGAAGGAATCAGGATAATTCCTTCAGATTCTCATTAATGGTGTCTCCCTGTGGAAAAGTTGGAATGGGAGAAACCTCTCCAACAAGGGCAGCTTTGTCCCCTCAGCAGCTTGGTTGGCAAAGCAGCAATTTCAGCTTCTTCCAAACATTCTTATCTGCCAATGCACCCAAATCTGCTCACCCTCACCCTTAATCCTTAATCCAGCTACAACATAGGAGCCATTCTCAGATCTTCACCCAGCCCTTCTTTAATACTTAAAACTCTCACTTTACACTGATATTATTTCTTCCATTCAATACCTGGGTATTGAATTTGATTTACCTGAGTAAATCCTCAGCTGCTGAAATCAGCCCTGTTCCACAGGATAAAATTCACATTGGGGGGTTTTTCCAGATAAAAAAAAATATTGTGTTTTCATTCTAACTGAAGAAGAAAACGTGAGAAGCTTTTGTGTACAAAGTGATTCATTACAACTTTTGTGAGGTCCCTGAGTAGATCCAACCAGGTGTAGGAAGAGAAGGAAAGAGGACGGAGGAAAGAGACTCATTTTAACACTAATGAGGTCCAAAGTCACAGCTTCCAACTCTTCCCTCCTTTTCCCTTCTTCAGCCCTCAGTCCTCCAGCAGTCCCAAATATGATACAGCACTTCAGGAGACAAACATTCCTATGGCGTTTCAGGAGTGCTGAGGTGGGAGAGATTGATTTACCAAGGCCTTACAGCCAGGGGGGATTTTTTAGCCCCCCAAACAATGCTGTTATAGAACATGTCCTCACAAAATATTCAACCCTTGCACATTTCCATTTTGGGCTTGCAACCAGGTGTGTCTGAGCTCTCTGCAGCAGGGTTTTTACCCAGCGTGGTTCCTGGAATTAAAATGCAGCTTTATCCCCGTGTGTTTTCTCCAGCAGCCTCAGTTCCTGGACAAGCAGTTCTTGCCTTGCACGTAGGTCACCTCCATGCTGGAAAAAACCTGCAAATAGCTCACCTCATGTCCTCCAAAACACACAGGCATCTTCCCTGAGATGTTTCTCTTGGATTTCTTGGCTTGGCTGTCTCCAGGGTTGGGAATGTGCAGACTGTGTTACCTGTGCTCCGGCTCTTCTGACAAAGCAGTGGCAACGGAAGGATGAAGGTTGTGGCACCCTCTGAGCTCACTTCTGAGGGATCCCAACCAACAAAACTGGGAGCAAAGAGGACATTTAGCTCAGCCCCCCAGCTCAGTGCTCTGGCCTGCAGCAGTGAGTCCAGCCCAAGGCCACAGTGGTTGTCCCCTCGGCTCAGATGGCAGCTGGGATGTGTCCCAGGCTTGCTATCACAGGTGACTTTCTGCCACAGCAGCACTTTCCCAGCTGCTCAGTGGCAAAAATGGAGCATTTCATGAATTAGCTGCTCTGGAAGAAGCTGTTCAAGCTGCTCTGCAGGGGCTCCCGTGGAGGGGGGGAGGCACCTGCCAGGAGGGCTGGGCTTGGTGTGATCTTGGCTCTCAGAAGGGTTTTGGACTGGCTGCTTCCTTGAGCCCCCTCCAAGCCCTATCTTGCAGAATCCTGACCATCTGTATTTTCACCCCCATTGCACCCAAAACTTGTCTTTAATCCTTCCCCAAGCCCTCAGCGTGCTCATCCCCGCTGAGGAGCAGAAAATTCCAGTCCATGCCGAGCCCTAACCCACCCCACTAATCAGAGAAGGGTTAAACCCACGATTGGTGGGCAGGGCCCCCCTGTTCTCTGCAAGGTTGGTTGGAATTGTGACTCGAGACTGACAGCTTGCCTGAGTGTTTGTGGTTCAGCTGGAAACCACAAGAGCCAGAAGCACATGGTTTAGATTCAGGGTCTCTCTCTCCAGCTAACATGAACAAGTTGTTCCAGAAGCTTGGCTATCTCTTGGAGAAGAGTTTTGCACCAGGATCAGCCTTGATTCACCCCAGACGGCCCTTTGCAAACCCAAAGCAAAAAAAGAAAAAAAAAAAGAGAAGTTTCCTAAACAAAGCCCCGCATTTACTTTGTCTTGTTTATTTTTGCAGCTTGTAAAGGAGCTACTAATATCCTGGTTGTAAAAAAGAAAAAAAAAGGGGAAAATAAGAGAAAAAAAGAAGAAAATTTGAAATGCCAATCAAAAGCAGCGCCAAATTAGGGAGTGTTTACTTCAAAAATATGGTTTTTGTTGCCTTTTTTAAGGCAAATTCCTGTAATGTAGTAATGTCAGGGAGGGCATGGAAAGATGAGACTTAATTGACTCAAAAAATATATTTAGACTAATCTTTTTAAATTTGGATGGGTAAAATGAGACAGAGTAGGGCTAAGGTTTAGTCAATGAGCTTGCACATAAAAAGCATTAAATATACCCCTAACACTGGTCACTGAGCTTAATTCCACTGTCACAGAGACCATAATCATTGCTTCTAATGAGCAGCAGGAAGGATGGAAATGAAAATGCACAAGGAGGAATGTCCAGGTGTGGTAACTCCTTCACAAACCAGGTGAAGGCATCATCACCCAGCTCCTGTTGGAGTGGGAACCAGGTGGGGGTCAGTGTTTAAACCCCAGGTTTGTTGTCCTGTCTCTGAGCACAGATTTAGCACATCCTCTCTGTATTTCTCACGCCCTGGCTGAAAGCAGCTGCTCCCAAGAAGGTGAGACTTGTCACAGCGAGGTGTTACATGTGCAGAAACTGGGCAAACCAACAGCTGGAGAGGCAGCAGACCAGGCAGCGAAGTCACATCAGCAAGGCAGAATAAAGCCATGCACACGAGTGTGCAAGAGGCTGCTTTGCTCTGATAATGTTAATTATCCACTCACACACACTGAAATGAGGCAACGTCCTTCAGGCCCTCTGAAGTGAAGGGCAGTAATTCCATAAATTATTGTGGTGAGGAAAGAAAGCCAGTGCTCAGTTACCCCAGATCCCAGGTATTAGGGCTGAAATGAATTCTCCTCTAACAATTTCCCATCACCCAACCCCTGGGATTATTTGTTTTTTATCCTCCTTGATATAAAACTGGTTCCAAGCTATTACATTACAACGTGGAACCACCTTCTGTCCTCAGAGGTGAGGAGCTTGAAAGAGAGAAAGAATCCTTCTCTGCTGTGTCTCTCTATCTCCTAGTTAGGAATAAGTGACCATAAAATCTGTGGATGTGTGAAACCACAATATATTCCCCTGTTCTGCCATTAAAAGGCACTCAGGACACGAAGGTGAATCAGAGGTGGGAGGAGCGTGTGATTCTACACCAGCAGTTTGCTTCCAAGAACAGATTACATTTCTGGGAATTCCAAATACCATATATTTTATTTTAGTATTATGGGAATTTTCAGAAGGCTTCTAACGTTACTGCTCTTTAAGCTGCTCTATAATCGCAGGGTAATTTTTATTAACAAGAAGACTTTATACCTTGAGAGCCACACAGGGGCTGGGGCAGGGCTGATGGGGCGAGCAGGAGGCTCTAAGGGCTGAGATGCTCTGTAGGTGCATCAGAGCTGCCCTGGCAGGTTTAAACCTGGCTGGAAATGCAGGTTTAAGGTGAATTTCTGTTGTTTCAGCCGTTTGGTGGGCACAGGAGTGGGGCTACACTGACTTTTTCACAACACACACACACACACACACACTTAGAGACCCTCCTTCTTTTCCACTTCCCTTCTGTTTCTTCAGACCTCCAAAGGCTTTCAGCTCTTCACTTTCATGATCACATTTGTGAAAGAGAGGCCTAAAATAATGAGGCTTTGCTCCTGTGGTAAAAAGAAATAGTAATTAAAATTAAATTAATTAATTGAAAGCTAATGGTAAAAGCAAGGTTTTAAACTGGCAGAGGGCAGAGTTAGGTCAGATTTTAGGAAGAAATCCTTTACTCGGAGTGGGGTGAGTTCCTGGAACAGGTTGCCCAAAGATTTGTGGAATCCTCATCCCTGGCAGTGTCCAAGGCCAGGCTGGACGGGGCTTGGAGGACCCTGGGATGGTGGAAGGTGTCCCTGCCCATGGCTGGGGTGGAATTAAATGATCTTCTTAAGGTCCTTCCAACCCGAACCATGATGGGACTCATTCCATGAGGATGAGCTGGGAAGAAGAAACGCTCCAAGCTCTTGATCCCTACAACATGATGGACACTGAAATGCCCAGAGTGGGATGATTCCTGTTCCTGCCTCAGTGTGCTTGGGGTGTGTGGGAGAGCTAGGGATAGCTGTGCACAGGGAAAGGAGTCCCCAGAGTGAGCAAAGCAGTGCCAGGAGCGTGGGGATCCCTGGGGGAAGAGTGAACGTTCCAGAAGTGTCCATCTGCCGCCGGGCGAGGAGTGGGGCGGTAGCACTGAGAACGTCCTGCCCAATTTGCTTTTAGATCTGTTTATTTTATTTCATGGGGACTTTTTAGTCCTGCCCATTGTGAGTGTCTTTGGTTACAGTGGGTTTTATTTCAGAGATCAACCCAACTCTGGGGAAAAGGGAAATGCCATGAGCTGGGGCCATAAACAACCCACAGCACCACCAGAGCCTTGGCGAGGCTCACAGAATGTCCTGAGGTGGAAGGGACCCACCAGGATTGAGTCCAGCACCCCAAAATCCCACCCTGGGCATCCCTGGAGTGCCTTCCAAACCCTCCTGGAGCTCTGGCAGCCTCGGGGCTGTGCCCATTCCCTGGGGAGCCTGGGCAGTGCCCAGCACCCTCTGGGGAAGAGCCTTTCCTAAAATCCAACCTAACCTTCCCCTGGAGCAGCTCCAGCATTCCCTGGGTCCTGTCTCTGTCACAGGGAGCAGAAGATGGGTTTGTTCAGGAGGTTGGTCCTGTCTTGAAAAAAAGAAGGAAAATCCTTGAAGAAAAGTGAAAATCCTCCTTCCAGAGGCAGAATTTCCCTTCTGTAGAGTCCCACAGAATGACAGCTTGGGCTTCCACCCTTGATTATTTTGCTTTAGATTTACAGAACATCAAAACACACCAAGAGCCTTCCACCATGAAAGGTTTTTTTAAAGCAAAAGCAACAAAATTGGTTAATTCTTAATTCTTCTGTTTCCATTTAGGGTGCTTTGTTTGCAAATGTGGCTTCCAGTGTCTGGGATTATCAGACTCCTTTTGATGCCTGATATTATGACAAGTTACTTCTCCCATCTTTTCTACTGGGACAAATCATGTTTATGGAAACACAGAAGGGAGGGAACGATACCTTCAGGTTTAGGTTTTACTTTCCTATAAATAAAACCATCTGAACTGCGTCTTGTTTGGGAACGGAATGATTTTCTGGAATAAAAATAATAATAATAAAAAATCAGAGTGATATTGTACCAAAATCAAATTGAAACAAAACAGTATTAAATTAATAACATTAAATAATACCACTTTTACCAGAATGGGAAACTTTTGCTCTTAAAAAGCTGAAATACCTCGGTGTTAGAGCTCTCAAGAGAGCACAGAATTTTCCCTAATTTTAATGGAAGTGTGATAACCTCCTGTGGATAAGCATCAAGAGCCTGGTCTGCGATTTAGGACATTTTCTCATGTGAATACAATTAATTCACTGCTTTGTGCAATCTGGGGGTGGCCCACAGAAACAAACCCAATAATTATTTATGAACACTCTGGTCTTGGTTTGGCCTAAATGTGGAGCAGCTTTTTCCACCTGGGATTGGGAATTGCAGCTGTGGTTGGGAAGGGGCTGGGAGGGGACACAGCTGGGAGGGACATGGCACCAGGGGGTCCTGCCCCAGCTGAGGAGCCAAAGCCAGGGAGAATTTTTTACCTGACTGCAGCCCTCGTTCTTAGAGAATTCTTAGGATAATTAAGGTTGGAAAAGACCTCCAAGATCATCAATTCCAACCTTTGGCTGAATCCTGATGTTCCCACTGAACCCTATCAGATCTTCTCCAGGTTAAGGCTCCATGGGGCATGTTGGGTTGGACTAGAGGACCTCTGAAAGTCCCCTCCAACCCAAACCACTCAATGATTCCATGATTCTTCACATTCCTGCAGGCTTCTGTCTGTCCCTCGTGCTCCATCCCCTCCCTTTGTCACAAGACACAGTTTGGACTCCAGCCTGGAATATGATGGAAGCTTCATCCCTGCCCATCATCAATGGAATATTTTATTTCAGGATCACACAGGGCTTGGAGGAAAGGGCATCTCCATCAAATGCAGATCAGCAGCAGCAAAGCCTTGAAGAGCCAAGGTGGAGCTTTGGGGTTGTGCAGGAGCTCCAGTGGAATGGACGTTGTGGCCTTTGTGGGGTGCACAAACAGCAGAGAGGGTTCCAGGAGTGTCAGTGACCTCAGCCAGCCCAGACACACGCTGAGTCCAGCTTACAGCTGACTGGAATCCTGAGGTTTTACTGGCCCACAGCCAGTTTGAAACCCACTCGAGCCACCCCGGTATTTTATAACATTGTAAAGACTTTATTGTTTAAAACATTTCAAAAATTCTCCACACAACCTGGCAGCCTCCCAAAACCATCTTAAATGAGCCAAAACTATCAGCAGCCACCCACCTTCCTGTCCATTATCCTCTGATTAATGACATTCCACCACCAGGGGCTGACATTTGGGGTCTCCCTGCTGCAGGACCTCTGCGTGGATGGGATCCCTGAGACCTGCAAAGTGTCTGTGGGGTTGGCAGCTGTGCTTAACTGGGGGTGGCTCTTTGGCATGGAGGGCTGTGCAGGAGGGGGCTCTGGGGGTGCAGGGAGACTAGGGCTGGCAGCATCTTGGAAAACCTTCACTGGACATGGCAAAGCAGGAGAAACCAAAACACTTGGAAGTTTCTGTTTCTGGATCATTTCAGTTTCTGGATTGGTTCTGTTTCTGAATAATTTCAGTTTCTGGATTGCTTCTGTTTCTGGATCATTTCTGTTTCTGGATCCTGAGATGGTTTTTGTGCTTTTTGCCCACTCATCTTGTACCTTCTGAGGCAAAACAACCATAAGAACAACCTGAACAAATAACTACCAGCCAAGCTCTTCAGCTGGAATTAATTACTGAATTAGCTCCATCAGGAAAAAGAACAGCAATGCTTATGTCCTGTTATAGATACAATGCACAGATGATAATTAGTTAAAGGATTAATGTGGTTTAATGAGGGTGGGTGCCCAGAGAAGCTGTGGCTGCTCCTGGATCTCTGGCAGCACCCAAGACCAGGCTGGACAGGGCTTGGAGCAGCCTGGGACAGTGGAAGGTGTCCCTGCCCGTGGCAGAGAGTGGGAATGGATGAATTTTGAGGTCCCTTCCAACCCAACTCAACCCATTCCAATTCCATGGTTCCATGGTTCCATGATTCCATGATTGATTCCACGATTCAGGCACCTTGCTGAATGGCCATGCTGCTCCCTTGTGCTGTGGATGCAGGAGTTTTCCAGGGAAGCTGCATTTCTGAGTAAAACCATGAAGAAAAGACTCAGCGCTCTGGAGTCAGAAGTTCCCACCTGTGCAATGGCTCCGAGTCCCCGCGTGGCCTCGCGCACATGACAGGAGATGAGCAGAACATCTGCTCTGTGGTTCCACCCACAGCTGGGCATCCAAACAGCTTTGAAATCTGGATCATTTCTTCCTGAGAACTGACTTCCCAAAGATTAATTCTGCTGCAAAGTAGGCACAAGGGCACGTGCTGCTGTGCTGTGTGGGTCCTTCAGCAGATGAGTTTTTATTCCTGGCCTCTGTGCTCACCTCCACCCAGAATTTGGTGCTGTTTTTGTTTTATGCACAAACATTTCTGGCCTCATTCCTGCTTGAATCTTTACATGTACGTGTTTATTCCCATGTCTACACCAGTATATAGCCCAAATGGGGGTAGGAGCCCAGCAGATGATTTTTCAGGAGGTTTTATTTCCATGAGAAGCTTCAGAGCACATTTTCACTCAGCACTGACTCATCGTTCTCTCTCTCTTATTTTTTTTATTGCTGCCTAATCCAAGAAACTCTGACTAAGTCAGCTCTGCCACGTCCCGAGTGTAGCAGGGATTCCTTGATGCAAACAGAACTGGTAATTCTCCTCAGAAATAGCAAGAAATTGCTATTTGTGGGCTCCTGCTTTACGCAATGCTGACCTTGGCTGAGGCAGCCCCAGTGGAAAGGGCCGTGGTGCATGAAGTCAGTGCCACTGTGGTAAATAAAGGCCCAATTTCAACATCTCCTGGCACAGCAGGCAGAGCTGGGCAGGGGCACTGAGCTGGATTTTCTGAGCAGCAGTCTGGGAACCTGATGGCTCTGTGTCATGGGGACACAGCCCAGCTCGGTGTCTCGGCCGGGTGTTTTGGTGAGTCCTTCCTGAACATGCAAACCCTTTCCATGTTCTGCACAGCCATTCAAGAGAGCTGGCAGAAAAACTGATGGGCTGGGAGCACCATAAGAGGGTTTTGTCAGTGGCCCAGGCTGCTGGAACTTCAGAGGGTTGCAGGTATTGACTGAAAAAAAAAGAGAATAAAAATATGAGAGCCCATTTCAGCACTTCAGCTTGGCAGAAAGAAATCACTGAGTGAGACCCGGGCTAGGCCATGATTTAAGCTCACACAGACCAGTTTAGATGGCAAAAGTCAAATTAGGTGAATACCTGCAGCCCATAAACCCCAATGACATGTGTACATGTTTTTAAAACAAAACACAGCTCAGACTCCTGAAAGAGGCCAACTGCCCTCGCTCAGCTTGCCCAGAGCTCTGCTTTGGAAGACTGGTCCATCTTTTTTTCCCTGTAAATCCTTAAATAACACCATGAGTAGCCAGTAGCCACCAAATTCCCTTAGCTGATCAAAATTAAATTGCAAAATCAGGCTTGGAGAGCCCCAGATCAGCCTTTTGCTGTGGATGTACAATCCTCTTCTCAGGAGGGGACCAGGAACCCTGGGGCTGTCCCAGAGCTCCTTGAACAGGGTCATTTCCCTCCTCCACATTCCCTCCAGCTGCATTTTAACTCCCAGGAAAGAGTTGGGACCATTTCCCTGCTGGATGTGCCCCTCCTTTCAAGGCAGTGTTTTCACCCCAACCCCTTGTGTGACATTTAAATTGATAAATCCATGGATCTGTTATAGCTTGATGAGCTCAATTCCAGTGTCTTCCAGTGGTGTTTTCCCTCTCTGACATTTCCCACACGTTTGCTGCACAGCTTCTTCCCTGCACAGGCTGGATCCTCGTTATCACATGAAATCATGTTTTATTGGGAGAAATACCACCTCAGAAACACACTGGAGGTTCCTGAGCTGGCTGTTTCTCCCCAAATTCTCAGCTTTCTTTCATCAGGATGGTTTTGTTGAGATGATATTGCCTCTCCTGGGCGCCATTCACGGGAGCTCCGTGGTGGTGATGGATAAAACAACTGTGGCCAGACTGCAATAAATTAATTGCAGCGTTTTATGTGACTAAGAGAATGGGCAGGAGAGCTGAGACTGAAACCCAAATCTGCCTCTGACTCGGGATCCGTGGTTGAAAGATTGGTCTGAAAAAGAGGAAAGATGTCAGAGTGGGAAGAGGGAGTTTGGGGGGAAAATAAACCCAAAGCAGCCCAGCACACTGTGGTTTCTAACAAGCAATTTGCAGTCTCCATTTCCAGCCAGCCAAGTACATGGAGGATCTGAATTTCTAATTTAGCAACTGCATGTTATGTTTTATGAGATGCAGAAAGTTTTTTATGGATCTGTGTCTCTGCCTTTTATTGGCTGGAAACTGATTGTGGAGCTGCATTTCGGGAGTCCTCCAAAAATCCAGGGCCAGGAGGGAGATGCTGATCTCTCTCTCCAGGTTTAGTTTTGGCCCAAGGAGGATCTGAGTTCCAGGTCTGCTGCTGCAGCTCGCAGCTGGCACTGCCAGATTTCACCTTCCAGGTGTGCTACAGCTCCCAGTCTTGCTTTATTAAGCACTACTTTAATCTTAGTCTGCAGTGGGAAAACAGAATTTTGTCCAGTTTAATGGAATTTTTAATGAATTAACCAATCACAAAAATTGAAGCCATGTGATGCCTCAGGTTTAGCTTTTCTATTTTTCAGGTTCTGTGCTGCTTTAGTGTGTGGGTCTGAGCTTCATATCAGGGCATGGTGAGCTCTCTGCACAGAGCAGGGAGACAAAACAATTCCTGCTCCAGCTGGGGACCAAGGACAAATGATCCAAATCTCAGCCCAAGAGCACAAACAACGTGGGCTGAAGAGAGAAAAACAAGCAGGATGGGAGTGCAGAAGCTAAAGCTGGAATTGGACAATGAACTGCAAGGTGCAAATGGAGCAGAACTGATCCCAGTGACAGAGCCCGTGCCCGGGCTGCATTTTGTGCCCATTTTGGTTCATCTTGGGTGCAGCCCTGGCTGGGCTCTTGTGCTGCCCGAGGTGGATCCATGGAGGAAATGCTTTTAATAAATCCCTGCTTTATTCTCTAGCTCTGTCCAGCCCCTGTTCTAGCTCAGCCTTCTCAAGGCATCACCTGGGTTTACAGGATCCTCCTCCTGCTCAGGCAGAGCAGCCAGTCTGGTGTGGGAGCAATCCTGGGAATCCAAGGTGGGAATTGCTTCAAATCTCACCACCAGCCCTAACTCATGGGGGTTTTGGCACAATAAGGTTCATTTGAGGAGATCCCTGTGGTTTCATGCTGGCACTTGCTCGCCCTGCAGGGAAATCCCTTTTGTGGCCAGCAGGAACCCTCAGCCTCTCCCCATCCTGCACGAACCAGGAGGGAGGAAATCCAGAGCAAAGCGTTTGTTTGATAATCCCAAATTTACTTACAGATATTTACAAATGATCAGGTCCATGGCTTTGCTAAATGAAATTCCAACTCAGTGCTGTCAGTGAGCACTGGGCAAGGAAGCCCTTTGCTCTGGGATGTGCCATGACTCTGAGTCCTGAGTAAATCTGGGCTCCTGTTGGGCAGTCAGGGTCATTTTCCAGAAAGGTTTCAGGGATTAATTGGCCTGGTAAATCCTGTGGGGTGGGAACCATTTTACAGCTGTACCACGGCAGAATATTAATTTATTAATTGCTTTTGCTGTGAGAGGATAAACAGGTTTGCTCTGCTCGCCTTTCTTCAGACCTAAAAAACAAATTTTACATTCATTTTTAAAGGGAGGACATGTTCCAAACTATATCCTTTTTAACATTGACATATTCATCTGAAATATTAATATATGCAACATTCCTAGGACAAATATTGCTGATTATTCACTGATTTTCCAATCAAGGGTAAAGCCCACACTGCTATTTTTAAGCTATTGATATTTTTACCTATTAGGGCACTGCCAAAATCCAGAGTTTTAATATGGATATGGCCACTATTTTAGATATTTTGAATTTTGTGTCTAAACCCTGACATTTGACAGTTCAAGTGAGCACATGAAATTTTTTCTGCAGGATTTATCTGTGAATAAATCCGAGATTAATCTGTAAATAATTCAGAGAATCAGATACAGTTCAGTATCTCACTGCCAGACAGGGAAGAATCCATGTCCTCAGCTTCCCGTAGAAATAAATCAAACAAATAAACCAGAAATGTGGGATTTGAGAGGGAAGAAAAAGCCTTGCTTGCTCCAACCTTTCTTTTTTGATTTTTAAAGCCTTCCTGAGCTGACTGGCCAATGCTTTTCCCAGCATTTGGGGCCAGTCTGAGAATTTGGGAGGTGGGATTTGGTCCGGGGAGTTATGAAGTGTGGCAGCAGTGATGATGGGCAGGCAACAGCTCCTGGTGGTAATTCCAGGGCTGGAGCTGGGGCTCCTGGCAGGGCGGCCGGCCCGGAGCTGGGATGGCAGCACCGCATCAGCAGCGCCTCTGGATTACCCGGGATCGCTCCCGGCTCCTTTTCCAGGGATCCGGGCAGGGAAACCTCGGGATGAGGGAGGGGAAAAGGCCCAGCTGGGAGAGGGGAGACGGGCCGGCACCGAGCCCCAATCCCAACACCACAAACTGGAGTTTGAGGGGGGATTTTGATGTCAGGTGTTCCTTTCTTTGGGTGGAACGGTTCAGGGAGTTACAGTCCCTGCAGGGCATCATCCCAACCCTCCTGCTCTGCTCCAGCCTCCCTTTCCCCTCAGTGCAGAACTTCCTTCTGGAGAATCCATAAAGAAAGCTGTCCTAGAAAGCCAATTCCTCCTCTTTTGGGGGAAAAAAAATAAAAACATCATAACTTTCTTTCTCTTTCACAGCAGGAAGCCTGTCCTGTAAACACAAGGCAGGCCTGTGGAAACATTGGGAATAAGATTTTATCTATTTTCCTTGGATGTTTCCCCCTGTGCCCCCTCCTTTGTGGATCGTGGTTAAAGTGATAATGAGTAAATCCTGGGATTCCTCCAAAAACTTCAGCCAGTGCTGGAATTGTGCACAGATACCCAAAAAAAATCCACGTGCACAGATTGTCAGCACCCCGAATTGAACAAAAAATAATGGTGGGGACCCCCTGTAAACATGGAATGAAAAAGGGAATGTTAAATGGGGATGGTCTTATGTTTATACAGAGCTTTTCATCCCAACTGCTCTGGAAGTCACTGCTCATGGATAACCACGGCACAACTGAGGGCAGGCAGGGAAAAATCCAAAATTCAGTTGGAAAATCCAGGGATCCCCCAAAAATAACCTGGTTACAAGAAGCAAGGGCTGAGAAAGCTGGAAGCTGCAGAACGTGCAGGGGATCATTTACAGAACAGATGATTTCTGTGACAGAGAAACTCCAGGGAAGACCAAAACAACCCTCAAGGATTGAGGGGATGAGGGAATTTTTTCCAGCCCCACTTGGATATGCTGCCTGTGCTGTCAGAGCAGCGAGGGCTCGTGCAAGGACAGTTTCCACTTGTAATGTTAATTTAGCCATAAATCCTCCAGCTCCAATCCCATGTGCCATTCCCTCATGGCAAATGTTCCCCAGGCTCCAAATAGCCCAAGGTTTGGTGGGGGTCATGGAAGGGGAAGGGAAAAGAACATTCTTGAATTGGCTGGGTTAAAACTGAATTTTAACTTGTTGGAAAAGGTGAAAGGTTGGTGGTGTTGAGTTTGGGGAGCTGCAGTTTGGGTGAATTAAAGCCAAATTTTCCCACCTTATCTTGGGATATCCCTTCCTGGGAGCCCCAGTTTCCCATCCCACTCACCCACAGACCAAAAAGGAGACAACTGAAACACTTTTCCAAAATCCATGGAGATTTTCCTTCCAAACAGATTCTTTTTAGGCATTAATGAAATGTTTTAGCTTTCAGTAAAGACAAGCAACCTTTAATGTTTCCCAGGATTTATCTTTTATTTAAGAAAAACCTGATTTTCTCCTGCAAAACAGGCATTTTGTTGGGATATTTTAATTTTCTCCAGCCCCAGTGTTTCTGTCAAAGACCAGCCCTGGTTGTTTAGTGGAAAAGAAGCCAAGGAGTGCTGGGGAGGCTTAATGGGATCAGTTCTTAGCCCAGACTTTGCGCTGAATGTTCCTTAAATCAGTTCTAAATAACACTTCAGGGCAGACTAATCAGCTATTTATTTATTCATTGATTCCTCTTTAAATAAATCTGATGGAAGTTGATAGAAAGTTATTTTTCCTCCTCTTATTCTGTTATATATTTGTAGGAACATCTTGCTCTCCTGTGGCACCCCAAAGAACACATCCTTCACTTCTATTTCTCATTAGGACTCATTACTTTTTTTGGAAAAAACTCCATGTTCCTCCCTGCTCCTTCCCCTTTATTTTTTAGGAAACTCAGGCACTTAAAAGCAAAACAGAGGAGCAAAGCAAAGCATGCTCAGCACTAATTTGGAAACGGGGGAAAGGCACGAAAACAGCTTTTATTGTTGAAAGCTCAGCCTGAAGTTTTCCTCCTATAAAAAAACCCAAACCTCGGTGACATTTGTTGGAAATTCTGGGAGTGAGTGGCTCATGAATTCCATTGCAGGTCTGTAAAACCAGCCCAGCTCGAGCTGCCACGGAACCAGGGCTCTGATTCCCACTTGGACAAGTGGGAAGCTCCACAATTCCAGGAGCTGCCCCAGAGATCTGAAAAATGTCAAATTCGGATTAAAATCACGGCGGGCTGAGCGTGCTCTGAGAGGATTTGGAGCTCCTGGCCTGGAGGGTTCCATTGGGTGAGGAGGATTTGCTTCGTGGAGGAAAACTTTAATCTGCTGGAGGTGTGAAAAAGTCCTAATAGAGGTCCTCTGGTCCTGGAAATCACCGGGTTTTAGCCCATTTTGGTGGGACCAGGGTGGGTTTTGGCCATGGAGTGTAAGAGCCACTGGGGTTTGGCTGCCTGGCAAAGGAGAAGCTTAAAAAAATTCAATCAAAAATTCACACAGTCTACACAATCTGTAAAATTTACACAATCCATAAAATCCACAAAATCCACACCATCCACACAATCCTCACCATTCACACAACCCACATATCATCCACATCATCTACAAAATCCACACAATTCACACAATCCTCACCATCCACACAATTGACACAATCCCACACAACGCACATCATCCACAAAATTCACACAATCCACAAAATCCACACCATCCACACCATTGACACAATCCCACACAATGCACAAAATCCCCAAATCCCCACAATCCCCACCATCCACACCTCCACACCCAGGGGTTCTCTCAGCTCCCCACTGCTTCCCTCTGTAGGACCTGGCTGCTGATATTTTGGTTGGGAAAGCCTTTCCCCATAATCTTACCTCAAAAAGATACCACATTCTGTGTTTCTGCTCACTGTGCAGAGTTCTTTGTCTCTGTGGCATTTCCAAAACTCACAGAGAGTGAGGGGCATAATTCAATGCTCAATTCACATCTCAAACTAAAATAATTTCATTTAGGAAGAATTGATATGGATTCTTCCAACCATTTCAGTGCCCCCTCACTCCTGCTCCAAATGGCTTTGTTTGGATCCACTCAGAATCTGTCCTTTTGTAAATTTGGATTTAAGGTAATAATAACAATAATAATAATAAAGTTTTAATCATTTAATGTTTTCTGTCAGTCACAGCAATGTCTTGTGTTTAGTTTTGCAGACATGAAAGTGTTTGGACATCCCTTTGTTGGACTCCAGCTGGGTGCAGGTGACCAGATTGATCCTGGTTGGTGTTTTCAGTGCCCACAAGGTGCTTTTTGCTCCTGAGGCAGCTCCAGCAGCTGGTGGGGGAGTGGAATTGTTCCCCAAAATGTGTCCTTGCTGGGAAAACTCCACACCAGGAGCTGCTCTGCTCTCTGCTTCAGACCCAGCTGGGAGAGAGGATCAAACCCTGAAGGTGATGCCTTGAGAAGGCTGAGCTAGAACAGAGGCTGGACAGAGCTAAAGAATAAAGCAGGGATTTATTAAAAGCATTTCCTCCCTGGATCCACCTTGGGCAGCACAAGAGCCCAGCCAGGGCTGCACCCAAGATGAACCAAAATGGGCACAAAATGCAGCCCGGGCACGGGCTCTGTCACTGGGATCAGTTCTGCTCCATTTGCACCTTGGAGTTCATTGTCCAATTCCAGCTTTAGCTTCTGCACTCCCATCCTGCTTGTTTTTCTCTCTTCAGCCCACATTGTTTGTGCTCTTGGGCTGAGATTTGGATCATTTGTCCTTGGTCCCCAGCTGGAGCAGGAATTGTTTTGTCTCCCTGCTCTGTGCAGAGAGCTCACCATGCCCTGATATGAAGCTCAGACCCACACACTAAAGCAGCACAGAATCTGAAAATAGAAAAGCTGAACCTGAGGCATCATTTATACAAAAGCTAAAACCTGAGGCATCAAAGGCAACCTGAGAGAGAACATCCCAGAAATCAGCCTGGCTAAGGAGCTCTCAGAGCGCTGAGATGGAACTGCTGGTGAAATAATAAATAAATCAAGCAATAAATGAGGGAATAAATACCCAAATAAATCAGAGAGTAATGAAAGAAATGGAGAAATAGGCCTGGTAGCTCTCCACCAGCTGGGTAACCCTGAGGCACTCTGGATGTCCAGCAGGGAAAGCCCAGTTTGGAGCTGGGATGGGGGAATGAGGAGGCTCAGCTGGGTGTGCAGGGCTGGACTGGTCAGAAACCTGATGGAATCTGTCACATTTTTCAAGGATGAGGGGAAGAATAGAAACCACGAGTGAAAGTCTACCCAGCACCACAAATAACTACAAAGGGAGCCCAACCTCAGGGTTTTAGGCTGTCTCTCCCCTGCCCTAAGTCCTTTTCCTGTTTGCCTCAGCTTAGCCCCAAAATACGTCAGAGGTTCCCAGGAGACTTTTCTGCCCTGGAATGGCCTCGTGCTTCCTGCAAGGCTCTGTCTGCTCCCTCATCCTCAGGGCCTGAGGGTTTGTGCTCTCTGACTCTGCCTGTAAATCCCCAGTTCCCCAGGAATACATCTCAGGCAGGCATTTGCTCTCAGGTATTCACTTGGCCTCCTTGCCAGGTGCATTTTTTTGCATGTAATTATATGAAATTTGTCGCTTCATTCTCATTTTTCTGTCCTGCAGGAAAGCAAGTGCCCCTCAGCATCAGGTAGAGAATTTGGTGTCCCCTCCTCAGCCCAGGGGTTTCTCTCCAGACTTATTTATTTCTGTTCATTTGGGTTCATTGTCCCAGATATTCCCTGCCCCTCACATGTTGAAAACAATAGCGATGCTTCCAGTAGGGAATCACTTCTGGAACAGCTTGGGAATTTTAGCAGCCAAGGTGAACATTTTAGAGCACCAGTTTTCCCAAAGCCAGGTATTCCTGTGATTTTTGAGGGGAAAAAAACCAAACAACCCGGGTCTTTTATCGCAAGAATTGTTGTTTTCTGCACCGTGGTCACTGTCTGGTCCTCAGCAGGACTGGGACACTTGGGAAGGGTCGGATTTCCTGGAATTCTGTCAGCACTGCTGTGATTCCCCACACATCCCAGGATCCCAGTGCCCTGCAGCTCTCCTGGAGCTCCCAGGGTATTTAATGGAATGTATATAATCCATATAAACCTTCCAGATTCGGGAAATCTCCCATGGACTGGGGCTGCCATTGTTCCACTCAGACTCACCACAAACCTCACAGAGTCTGTGGCTGATCCAGCCCGGTGCACTCAGACGTGTTCCTTTCCAAGCAGCCCTCGGACATTCTGGAATGCACAAAATTCCTGAGCTGCCCTTCCCAGGAGAGAGACCTCGCTCACCTGAGGAGCCCTGGAGCACCTCAGCTACCCTGAAACCCAGCTGGGGATCAGGTGGAGTTACTCTGAAACTGGAAATGTTAGAATGGACTCTTTATCTAGACCCTTGGATTATTAAAATCCAAAAATCTGCTTCTTAAAAAAATAAGATGGTTTAGAATAGAAGGATTTAAACAAATTGGGGATTTCATTTATAAAACAGAACGATGTTTAAATTCTGTGCCTGCAGACCAGTCCAGGACCAAGAGAAATTTTGCATGCCTCAAGTCACTTGGAAGCAGAAGAGGCTGCAAGTCTGGGAGTTTTTCATCTGAGCATCCCCACTGGAAGCATTTTTATCAGGTTTTCTTTGTCCAAGAGCGTTTCATGATCAGAGTGAAGGTGCAAATACCTGACCCTTAAAAGAATTGGATTCTGTTTGCTTCCCCCATGAAGTACAGTAGCAAGTGGATCGATTTGGCAGCTAAATTCCAGCCTGAGTTGGGAAACTGGGGATCTTCTCTTTTATTTCCTGCCTTCTGTGCAATACAAAAAGTCCTTCTCCCCCTGCATTCCCCACCTGTAAAATCCAAGTGTTTTCCTGGCAGCTTTGTTAAAAACCACAGGCTAAAAACTCCAGAGGTGCTCAGGTGGTGTTGTAAGGCAGGAATGGAGGTCCTGCAAACCTCAGGTGGCCAGACAGAAATTGGCCTTGGGATAACAGAACCTCAGGAAGCTCCTGGAGCTCAAATAAACACTCCAGAGCAGTTGCTTGGACACCCTCCTGCCAACCTGCAAAACAAGGGTGGGAACCTCGTGAGCTGCTCCGTGCCCAGGTTAGAAATAGGAAATTCTGCTTCATGGTGTTACAGCTCCTCTCCTCATGACCATGACTCAGGAGAGCAGCAAAAAAACCCCATCAGATGGGGGGAGAGAAGCTGGACACCCCTCCCAATAAAGGGCTTTAAGGGGTTCAGGGGTGAACTTGGGCAGAAATCTTGGAGGCTGAGGCAGGACACCAAGTCTCTCTGCTGGAAACCTACACTGGTTCTTCCTTATCACAGCTGACCTTTTATTTTTTAGGTCCTCCAGGATTGAGTTGCTGGGTTTGGAGCAGGAGGTGGGACCTCCATTGCTACTTAGTCTTTCTAGGAAAACAGGCACGATATGAAAACATTCAGATCCTTAATTGGCCTCATCAAAGGCTCTGGCCGTCTGGACCTCACTCATTCTAATTAGTCATCAATAGGGTGGTGATTTAATTGTGAAAAAAAGGAGAAAAAAAGCCACCTCCACTCTGTCAGCTCTGCCTTTACTCAGCTCCTACCCACCAGGCTGGAGGGGGGGATGTGCTCCCAACAGCAGCTCTGCTTTTGGCAGGGTCACTCCACCCCAGAGCCGTGCAAGTGTGGAGAGCATGGAGCTAAATGTGGCAAAGAAATCAGGAACATGTGATCACCCCGCCCTTCCCTTGTCAGCCAGGCTGGCATCCACGCTTCCAAGTGTCATTCCTGTGCAGAAAACCTTGGAGAGCACAGGGAGGAGGCTGCCAGGGGCTGCTGGAGTGCTATTGGAAATCTGGGGCTCTTCGCTGGCACCCCCTTTGCTTCCAGGCAATTCCCAGCTTGCTCTTCCCACAAGGACAGCTCAGGAGAGGAGGAAAAGGAGCTGAGTGAGTCCTGCTGCCTCTTTGAGGATCTCCAGATTCACATGTTCCATGTGCTGCCTTTGAGTCACCCAGTTTTTCCCAGTCAGAAGCACCAGGATACTGCTCCAGGCTGGAGCCTCCCCGTGTTTGTCCATCCTGGGACAGCACAAGCCCAAACAATCCCGGAAAACCACAAAAAGGTGGCTCAACAAGGATAAATAAGAGAGCCTGGAGCACAACATTTGCAGCAGTGGGTGGGCAGGACTGGGGAAAAATGGCCAAAATTGGTCCCTTCAGCACTGGTGGTGCATCAGGGGGTAAATCACACGTGGGTGGTCTTAAAAGCTGAGGAACTGCTAAGGTCACATTCCCAAAGCTGTCACATCATACCCAAACTTATCACAACTGCTTTGCCTCTCAAAATCTCACCCTCCTGCTCCCATCTCCATGTTCTTGGATGGTGACATCCTGAAAATTACGTGTTTAGGGATTGTATCTGAAAATAGTGATGGAATATGTGCACAGGCCCACCGTAGGCAGGTGAAGAGAGATTTACTGGCTGCTTTTTAGAACTAAATGTCATGATTTTGTACAGATTGTGCTGGGGTTTAATGAGCCTGAGCTCCTATGACCTGGCTGGGTCCAGGACATTCCCCTAAAATTAGTGACAGCAAGATCCAAACCCAAGGTCTGGTTACAAACAGAGTTGAGGAAGGCCGTTGAACCAGAAAAATAATCTGGCTTGGCCACCCCATATATTTGACAGTTAATTTTGTATCTGTATTGAGGAAAAACACCCCAGAAAACTGGTTTTTATTGGGCCAGCAAAGGCTCTGGCTTCTGGGCACCTTATTAATAATTTTCTTCTGCAGGAGAGGGACGCAGTTCTTTATAAAGATTTATTGATAGTCATTATTATTTGCACAGGAGCTTTAATGTGCAGTAAAAGGCCTATAAAGACTAGCAACCAAAGGAACTCTTCGATTTCACGCCGATCTGCACTAAGAAAATACTTTTTTTTTCCCTCTGTCTTTTTTTTTTTCAGATAATAATAAAACAAAGAGCTTTCAGGAGCAGCCCCAGCAGAAGGCTAATGTAAAGTGATATATTTGAGCCCCAGGAGGATGGTGTAAGTTACTCTTGCCTCTGAGGCCTGTTTATTGTGTTTGTCTGGTTGCCCTGGGAACCAGCTCACGCCGTTTCACTTTATTTTCTAATGTTCCTGTAAATGTTAGGTAAGGCCGGGATTTATTATCCACTGTCAACACCTCCGGTGGAACGCGCCGCTCGCTGGCGTTTCCTTGGCACGGAGCCCTGCTGCTCCCTCCGACCAAAAAACCCCTTTTTCTCCCACTGCAACGTGCGTGAGTGTGAGTGTGCACACGTGTGCGTGTGTCTGGGCATCCCCATCCCAACGGATAAATCCCAAACTTATTTATTTATCCAGAAAATCCCAAAGGCTTTCATAGTGGTGGCAAAGGGTGGCACAGCCACGGTGCTCAGCACGGGGGAGCTGGGTGGGGGCTGTGACTCATTTTTGGGGTGAGGTGGATATTTAGGGGCTGGGGAAGGAGTGTTTACCAGGAGTGTTTGTTATCCCAAAGGCAGCAGCGGGATCCTGCTGCTCCTGTCCCCAAAGAGCTCGGGTAATTCAGAGCGATGAATCATCAGAATTATTAGGGCTGGAACGAGCTGCTTTCCTTTCCTCTCCTCTCCTCCTCCAGCAGTCCCTCGGCATGACAGGGCACATTTGGTGGCAGACTGGTGGGTGTGAGGCTTATTTTCTAATTTGCTTTTTTTGCCTTGGGTGGTACCTCCCAGTCTAAGAGCCGGTGTTTCACTGGGGACTCTCTTAACCTTTGAAATGTCCAACAACAAATGCACTCCTGACTCCCTGAAAAGTGTGGCTTGGATTCTCTCTATCTTGTCCTTAGTCCTGCTTGGAACTGCAGCCTGGTCTCTCCTTCCTGTTGCCCTGGGGAGGGGTCTTGCCCACCTCCCACTTTCCTTTACACAGGAACACGTTCCTACTCCAGTTGCAGACAGGAATTCTCATCCCCTCTCCATTTGCCTGTTACAGTGCCCTATCTCCCAGAATTTCTTCACCAAATGGATTGTCAGGCTTTGGAATGGGCTGCCCAGGGAAGTGGTGGAGTCACCATCCCTAGAAGTGTCCAAAAAACCTGTGGATGTGGCACCTGAGGACGTGCTTTAATGGTGACCACGGTGGTGCTAGTTAAAGGTCTTTTCCAACATGAATGATTCCAGGATTCCGTGATCTCCACCAACTCCTCTTTGCCTCGTCCCCAGCAGGGTGGATTTGGGCAGTGATTTGGTATGGCTGCAAATGCCTCTGTTGCCAAAAAAACCCCTCAATTTGGACATTTGGGCTCAACTTTGCTGCTGGTAGGGTTTGCCTCCACTTTTACAAAAGGATTTGGATCCAGCAGTGGTGGAGACTGGGTGAAGAGCTGAGCTGGATCAATCCATGGGGAAAATCCAAGAAAAGTGCCTTTGTTCCTCCCCAGTCCTGGGGCTGATCCTGCCTCCCACTGCCCAGAAACCTTCCCTGCTGGGCAGGAACCCTTCCACCATGAACAGCTCCACGGAATCCCCAGCACCCAAAGCACTGGGATGAGACTGAGGGTGCAGCTGATGGGGAATATCCAAAAGATCTGGGAATGCAGGTGGGAAAAAGCCTGGAGCAGAATGACTGGTGACAGGAAGGAAAGGTCAGGTGGAGAAAGTTGGGTTTGACAGTGCCAGGCTGTGGAGAGTGGATTTGACTTTTGGTTGGAATGAGTTAGGGGTGGTGAAGTCTCTTAGGAAATATCATAAACTGGGATTCCTGCTTCCTGTGTGATGCTGAGGAATTGAAATCTAAATTCCTGAATTTTGTGTGAGAACTGGAGTGAGGTGGGATTCATTCATATTTCAAAGATCCTTTCCTTGGACTCAGGTGTGGTTTGTGGGAGTGTTTCCCAATAAAAGCAGGCCCTGTTGCTTTGTTTCAGGGGAGATGATGGAGAGTAAATGAATTTTTCTTTGTCTTTCTGAAAGAAGTGTTGCAGGAAGGCCAAAGCTGTGCACAGAGCTCTGGATTTTCCAGAGCCTTCTCAGGCAAATCAGCTCTTGGAATTTGTAACAGCAACAGCCCCCACAGAGGTTTTACCTGAACCCCAGTCAGTACAAAACACTCACATCCCTCACCCATCTCCACTTCAGGGAATATTGCCAAATGTACAGAGTGTGCTTGGAACTATTTAAAATGAAAAATGCCACCCTTAAAGAAAAATGTAATGGGCAAAATACCTTTTTAATGAGCCTGAAATGGAATGGAGATGACAGTGACAAGAGGAACTCAGTGAAATCCCAGCTGCTCCTTTTAATTGCTCCTAATTTTCTCTCAGGTGCTGGTAATTGGAACAATTTGCCTTCAGGAACCTGTGAGGTCTCAGACATTAATTGATTTTGTCTTGCTTAATCAACCTCACCAAAACCAGAGCTCATTTCACTGCCTGGTTTTCAGCTTAGAGCTGTTCTGAGACATTGGGCAGAAAATGTCCCCAGCACCCATCCAACTCCATCACCAAACCACACTGGGGACTGAGTCAGGGACAGCTGAACACCTCTATTTGCTGTTATATTCCTGACAAATACCCCTAATGAGACAGCACAGCCTTGGGAGATGGATGAAATAGAAAAAGGTGCAACTTGGAGTTTATTCCAACTCAAGCAGCCCTAACAAATGTGGTGTTTGCAGGCATTTTTCTTCCTGGTGCTCGGAGAGCAGCTGAATTTTAATGGAAAAATGAGCTCTGCCTTGCACGGGCAGCAAGAGAGAATAAATCATCGAACAGGCTCTTTAATTTTCTCTTGAAAAACAAGTCCAGTTCTCAATGTTGTGGTTTAAGGAGGCTCTGTTATTCTATTTCAGGAGAATTTGTTATATTATTATCATCTGCTACAGAAAAATAGTGGAGGAGACATCTCAGGAAGCACTGGAGTGGTCACGAGGTCACTGTGTGGGAACAGGAGCCATCCTCAGGGCTGATATCCTGCTCCCAAATGGCCCAGCTGTTATTTCTGAGCCACACGAGCCTGGGTGAAGCTCAGGGCTGCTTTCACTGCCCTCTTAATCCTACATTTTGCCTCTTCCCTCCAATCAGAGCTGCAGGAAAACCCAGGGGATGCTGAACACTCTCAGAAAAAGGGGAGCAGCAGCTGGAGTGACCTGGAATCGCTTTGGATTCACTCTGATCCCACCAAACCCAGACCTTGAAATTGCTGCAGTCCAGGCACCACTTCAGGAAAGTTGATTTGCTGCTCGAAAATCCCCCATCATTTCCATTTTTTCCCCTAAAGTTTGCCCTATTTAATGAATTCTTATTGTTTAATTAAATTAATTGGAAGTTCTGCTGTGCACTAAGCAGCATTTTGAAGGTGTTAATCCCTGCTGGATCAGTGCATCCTCTCCAAAACCTTCTCGTGGATCTGTCCCATCTGATTTGAGGCCAGTGAGGAGAATCCCCCCTCAAAAGGAGCAGTTCCATGTTTGCTGCATCGACACCAAACACAATTCCTTACAACTGTAAATTTCCATTTGCCATCACCCATTTTTCAAAAGGAAGTAGATTGTGAGCCTGGAAAGATTTATAGCTCCATTCTAAAATATCCATCATTTTAAACCCAGCCCTGCTGCTCACATCCACTGAACTGCCCTAGATAGACTGCTAAAGTACTTAAAAAATTATAAAAAAACTACTTTACAATATATCCAGATATTTCAAGTCCTTTTGTGGGACATGGAGAAACCTGGAGCCATATTTCATAAAACCTATTTACATTTCAGCTCTATATTTTTGCTCTTTATGTCCTTTTCCATGGCTCTGCATTGCCAAGGCTTTTCTTTTTTTTTTTTTTTTTTGCAAAAATAGAAATTTTCCTTGCTGTGACATCACTGCTTGTCCTCAGGAGCACCCCCACCCTCACAAGATCTGACCTCAGGTGTTGCATTTTTATTTTTTTGGTGGAGCCATTCTTGCAAACCCAAAGATTTACAGGCTGGGAAAGGTTTGTAACGATCCCAGATTAAGGGTGGGACTTTCCAAACAGTCTCGGCCTTGAGAGTTTGAACTCCATTACCCAGCAGCTTTTCAAAGCTCCACCCTGAAGCTGTGTGAAATTATTCTGGCGGCGTGGAGAGCATATTTACCTAATGTCAAATATTAAACATTACTGCCCATTAAAATATAGGCCCTCATTATATTTGGCCTGGTGGAAATGTGCAGGAGAGAAGGAGCAATTCTCTTTTCCAGGCCTCTGGAGTTTGGCAGCGGGGCTGGCACTGATTTTTGGTGTCTCTCTGTGGGTAAGGAGCTCATTTTTGGGGAGCTGAGTCCCATCGTGGTGGAAATGTGCAGGAGAAAAGGAGAAATTCTCTTTTCCAAGCCTCTATCTTTGGCAGAGGGGCTGGCACTGATTTTTGGTGTCTGCCTGTGGGTTAGGAGCTCATTTCTGGAGAGCTGAGTCCCATCCTTGGACCACAATTACCTGGGAGCCCTCAGAATGCAGCAGGGCACTGATTTTTGTTGTCTTTGGGTGGGTTAGGATCTCCTTTTTGGGGAGCCGAGTCCCATCGTGGTGGAAATGTGCAGGAGTAAAGGAGAAATTCTCTTTTCTAGGCTCTAGAGCTCGGTTTAGGGGCTGGCACTGATTTTTGGTGTCTGCCTGTGGGTTAGGAGCTCATTTTTGGGGGAGCTGAGTCCCATCCTGGTAGAAAAGGAGAAATTCTCTTTTACAGGCCTCTGGAACTCAGTTTAGAGACTGACACTGATTTTTGGTGTCTGTCTGTGGGTAAGAATCTTTTTGGGGAGCTGAGTCCCATCCTCAGGTCACAATTACCCAGGAGCCCTCAGAATGCAGCAGGACACTGATTTTTGGTGTCTTTCTGTGGATCAGGAGCTCATTTTTGGGGAGCTGAGTCCCGTCCTGATGCCACAACTACCCGGGAGCCCTGAGAACGCAGCAGGGCCCACTTGACCACGCCAAAATCACGATGCCTCCACTCCTGTGGGTGCTTTTGGAAAATCCAGGCCCCAATAACCCCGTGTGGGAGCCCAGAGCTCTTTATTGCCCACCCTCGGCCTGCTCCGCTGTCCCCCCTCAGCTCCCGCGGCCGCTGGGCTCCATCAGGGGATCCTGTCCCTTTGTCCCCTCCGCAGATCCCGGGGACACACGGACCCCCACGAGGAGGAAGAGCTGCTGGAAAGCCCTGCAGCACCCAGGTGACAAGGACAAACAAAGCTCCTGGTGTTTGCTCTGAGTGTGGGAAGCTGGCACTGCTCCCTTTGCTGGGGATGTTAGAGGCCAGGTGACAAATCTGGCCCGGGGATAGAAAACCAGCCACTCCCGGGTTATGCTGACAGAGCCAATCTTGGGAAAAGGAAAAGGAAAAATCATTGCCAAGCCCAGCTGTGACCCCACATTGTGCTGTGTTATCCCCACATTGTGCTGGGCTG
>VWZV01016781.1:162092-222409 GCA_013397155.1 Irena cyanogastra
GTTATCCCCACACTGTGCTGTGTTATCCCCCCACTGTGC
Source organism: Irena cyanogastra (assembly GCA_013397155.1). Taxonomy (NCBI): domain Eukaryota; kingdom Metazoa; phylum Chordata; class Aves; order Passeriformes; family Irenidae; genus Irena; species Irena cyanogastra. The sequence continues at coordinate 162,132 of VWZV01016781.1, forward strand.
TGGGTTATCCCCACATTGTGCTGGGTTTTCCCCACGTTGTGCTGTGTTATCCCCACGTTGTGCTGGGTTTTCCCCACGTTGTGCTGGGTTTTCCCCACGTTGTGCTGGGTTGTCCTCACACGGCCACCCCAGGCTGTCCCTGTCCCTCTTTCAGCTGGAGCGGTGACACAGAAATGCTTTTCCCTCAAACCCCTGAAAAGCTGCTCTGAATTTGGCTGCAAATGCAGATTATTTCTAACGATGAGGGATATTCTGGTGTGTCTCTCCTTAGGTTTTCCTCAATCTCTTTGCTCTGTGCTCCATCCTGAGGTTTTTTCCTGACAAAGCCAACCTTTGATGGGGTTAGAGAGTTCCCATATGCTCAAGATCTCAGTTGTGCCACCCAGGAATTTGTAGGACAGGATTAGATGGGATTTTGGGAAGGAATCATTCCTTGTGAGGGTAGTGGGACCCTGGCACAGGTGCGCAGAGAAGCTGGGGCTGCCCCTGGGTCCTTGGAAGTGTCTGAGGCCAGGCTGGAGCACCCTGGGACAGTGGAAGGTGTCCCTGCCATGGCTTTAAGATGAGCTTTGAGGTCCCTTCCAACCCAACCCATTCCATGATTCTATGGAAACAGCAGCAAACCGATCAGTTTGGGGATAAAACATGAACTGAACCCCCAAATTAAGGCCTGGAGAAGGACAAGGTTGCTGTACTCATAAAACAAAAGTATTGAGGACTCACAAACTCTGAAAAAATTAATCCCACAGGTTCCCCCTCAATCTCCAGCCCTTTTCTCGTTAGAGCAGCTGAAGCCCCCCATGGCTGTGTAACTGTGCTCTTCAAACAGTGACAAATGACAGTGCTGGAAGATTCTGGTGTCCTTTCTGTGATGGAAATTTTATATTGTGATAGTTGCTATAACAATTTTTCCCAGGAAAACTGCAAAAGTTGTAATTGCCAAGTCTCCCTAACTTGAAAATAGTTAAAGTCTGCTTTTCTCTGGCCAAAAAAGGAGGAATTATTTTCATGTATAATGATTTTGTACACTGTTAGTGGGCAGTACCTAGGTGAAATCCGAATTAAAAGCATCAGCTCTGAATCCTCTTTGCAGGTTTAAAATGAGATTACTCCCAGTGCTTTAATGAATATTCCTCCTTCCTCACTCCTCCTTTTTTAGGGCAGAGGGGCAAAGGGAGAGGGAGGTGAGGGGCTGGATATTCCAGCAGAAGGGTGACAATGGATGATAAGAATTGGTCGTGTCCCTGCTCCTTCCAGAGGTGCCACAGCTACGTGGGACATCGTCATTATTGTGGCTCAAAGTTGGCCGGGGTCACCCCGGTTCATCTGCTTTATACATTGGGAGCCTTCTCCTCATTACTTGCCAAACAAACCTTTTTATTTTTGCACACGTTTATGTTGATTTTGTGGTTTCTGAAATTGGATTCTGTCTCCTACGGGCCTGAGTTTCCACGGCAACTCCGGCCCTTATCTGCTGCTGCTGTTTGGCAGACAGACAACAAGGCCTTTCAGTTTACTTCTCCCATTTTCCCCCTAATATTATTTTCTTTAAAAACCCTTTTTTTTTTTCCTTCTTCAGCGTGTTCTTTTTCTTTCTCTTTTTTTATTTTTTTCCCCTGCCCTTTTTATATTATTTTTACTTTCCCCAACCCCTGTCATTTAAAAATCACATAATTAATTGAGCACATCCTGTGCCACACGGGGCTGCCATGACTTTGAAGTCCCAATAGATCATTTTATAGAGCCGTGGGTACCATTTTTTCCAAGGCAGCACCAGGCGCCAGCTCGAGGCCTTGTGGAATTCAGCATATCCTACTCCAGGTATGATAAAGAAACCTTGGCACCTTCTGTTTGTTTTTACTAATTTCCTTTCCAAACTGCCTTTTCAATATAGAGGAAAGACCTCAGGACTTAAAGTTTGTTATTTTCTCTCCAAAGTTAGTCCCTGTTCCCCCTGGCTCCCTCCCTCCCTTCCTTTAAACCAGACTGAACTGCTTCTCCTCTCTCCATGCTAAATTTGCTTTTTTTCCCCTTTTTCTTTTCTTCAGGAAAGTGTGGTCTGATTTAGCATCATGGAGCTGGGAGCTGTTACTGATCCTGCAGCAGCAGTGAGGCAAAAAGACCCTGACAGGCTCTATTAACCCTTAAAAACAATAAATGATCTCATCAGCCCCTCAAAGACAGAAGAAGAAATAATAATGCAATCATTGACTTGGGTGAGAGAACAAGGCTTTGGGGGATTGATGCTGAAATCCATCCCCAAAGCCCCTGGTGCTGGAATTAACCAAGAGGGGCTGAGTTTCTCTAAGCTGAAAAGCATTAAAAAAGGAGAATATGGATGCACAGCCATAGCAGAACTTGTATTTATATATATTTATGTAGGTATTTATGTGAAGAACACAGGAGACAGAAGCTGAGTGGAAAAATCTTAAATCAAGTGAAAAATAATTGAGCCTGCACCACATTGCCTCCTACATTTGGAACAAAGAGCTGCAAAACTCCCTAAAAACTCTTTAAATCCGAGTCAGGAACTTCTGGAGATGAATTGAAAATTGTTAATTTTCATGTATTTTTAGCACTTTTTGAAAAGACAGGCAGCATCACTCGGGGTGGTTTTCTAGCCAGAATGAATCCGATTCTCTTCCCTCTGGAATGATGGGAATTCTGTGTCACTGAAAGAAGAGAAATGAGATTTTTTGTACAGGCATTTCAAGCCAGCTCCTGACATCTGATGGCAAATCACATTCCTGCCAATGAATCCATAAAAGGATTTCAAAATCCTATTGGAAAAAAAGAAATCATCTTATTCTCCATGACATTTTGAACAGTTTAAAGATGATTTCTGGGTGTATTTATGCCTCATTTTATAGAGCTCCCTTCATTTCATGGCTGCTTGGAGTCTTATTTAAAATCCCACGTTGGAAATGAAAATTTTCCATTGTTTCTGATGGGCTTTGGATGAAACAGTGGAGAAACTTTCTGTGGGACTAAAAATGGGAATCAATTCATTACAGAATCCCCGAGGTTCATTTTAAAAGCCTGGAGAGCAGAAATTCTCTGTCTGTGGGGCAAATTCATTAAATTCCTTGTCTTGTGCCTTGTATTTTCATCCTGAGGTGGATAAACAGGCAAGAAAATCCTCATTTTATATTCAAATGCTCTTCAAAATCATGCCAGTAGGAAAATGGGTGAATTGAGCAGGGCTGGAGTTAATAGTGGAGATCTCTAGTCATTCAAAATCCTCCAAAAACTGCTTTATATAGCGAATATTTGATGATGCCATTAAATATTTTTATACTGATATTTTTATATTTTAGATATTTTTATATTTTAGATATTTTTATATTTGTCATTCTGCCTGTTTTAGACAGATACTTAGTGTGAGTTATTCCAGTTTTCTGCCTCTCTCCCTTTTTTCTCCCTTCCCTTCTGGAAAACTCACACATTCCCTAAAAGTGAAGAATATAATGAACTTTATGCTCCCCTAATTTGAATCCTGCTCACTGTAGGATGACAAAAATAATTCCAGATTTGCTTTGAAAATGCTTTTTAATTTTATTTTTTCCCCTGATATGAATATAGGACTCTTTAGAAAGAAAAAAACTCCTGAATTTTGAAGCATTTCTGTGTCAAAGCAATGACCCGTGTTGATAATTTTGATTTTTTATTTCTCAGTTGTAATGGTTGGAGCTGCAGTGAAATGCAGTATTGACAACTCCAAAATTTGGTCAATAAATCATAAAAGAAATGTCATTTTTCCCTTTATTTCCAAACTCTCTGGGTTTAACAGAGCCACAGTTCAGGGATTCTGTGGAAGGGAGGTTCAGCCTTGGAGAGCACCTCTGTCCAGCCTGACTGCTCACTCAGTTTTCTCTGCAATTCTGTGTTCAGCTCAGCTCCATAAATGAACCCATCCATTTCAGCAAGAAAACTCCATAAATCTGGCCTGCATTTGGACCTAAAATTCGGGCAAATTTCAGGTGATTTGGGGGTGACAGTGCAAGCAATTCCACAGTGCAATTCCCTTCCCTGCCATGGGCTGAAGGAGGCAGAAAGTGCAAATCCCATCTGAGTGGGCAGGTTGGGAGTGATGTCAAACAGCCACTGGGGCTTCATGATAATTTCTTTAACTGTAGAACGTGTTCTGTGCAAACCTACAGGTTTTTTTTTTTGTTGTTGTTTTTTCCCCCTCCTGCACGAGGCAAAGCAGACAATGAAGTTGCAGAAAGTGTACGAGACTGGTTTTGTTTAACTTTGCTCTTCTCAATTTCCTCTCCCTGCCCCTGCCCTCTGGATGTTTTTATGGAAGCAAAAGAAAATGCTCTTTTTATGTATTAGGGCTATGCATGGGGCTGACTCATTTGGCAATATTAATAAGAGGTAGAGTCAGTTTTATTTTGAAATCTCCTCCAGAATTATTTGGGTGAAAGAGAAAAATGATCAGATTGCAGGATGAGGCCGTTTGCTGCACAGGGAGGGTTTTTTACCTTTCCTGGTGTTTCTAATTCTGCAGAATAACAAGATTAAAAAGAAAATACCCAGCATGGACTGCAAAGAGAGCTCGTTCCAGGGACAGCCAGGCTGGGATATTCTCGGTTTGGAGGGATAGGTGCAGCTCAGGCTGGGAAAAGCTGGGAGATCTTCACATTTTGGTGAAGGGTGATAACACCACACCCTGCTCCAGGCATGGCTCCTCCTCCTGAGCTGCTTTTCCATGGATTGTGAATGGATCCTGCAGCCACAGAGGGATTGCCTGATTTTGACAGGGCCAAAATGAAGCCCAAAGCAGCCCCTGTCCTGTGTCTGTGCTTTTGGTGTCTCTCAGCACAGGAGGATGTGACAGCTCTGTCTCAAACACCTGGAGCAGGGCTCCAGGATCTTCTGTCTTCATGTAAGAGCTTCCACATCATAACATCAGCCTGAAAAATAATCCTAAACCAAGAAATGATTGTGAGGGAGGAGAAGAAGGAAGGAGCTATCAATGGTACCCACAAATGAATGGTTTCTAGCAGTACAGCCCTCCCAAATCCCTCAGCCTGGCCCTCCTGGTTCATTTCATACACTGAATTAAAAAACCCATCCATCTTTTCATCAGGTCATTTTTACAGGCAAGTGAAAATAAAGGGCAGTTCCCTGATGAAAGCTGTGTACAAGATAACCAAAGCAAAATGTGCCTTTTATAAATTACTGTGTCATGCTGGCTGTTCTGGAAGGATATTTAGTGTGACTTATCCCAGATTTCTGCCTCTCTCCCTCTTTTCTCCCTTTCCTTTGCTCTCCTCTTCTGGAAAACTCACACATTCCCTGGAAGTGAAGAATATCAGGAGCTTTATGGTCTCCTAATTTGAATCCTGCTCACAGCAGGATGACAACAATCATTGCAGGTTCTCTGAATGCTGGCTCATCTTAGACCTGTGTTACCCTGATGCCTTTTCCTTCATCTTAAAATTAAGCTTTAGTCTCGGTTAAGGGATAAAGATATTTTATTTCAGTATTGAATAAGGATTTTTATGGTGTAATAATTTGTTAAAGTGGGATATGTTGAAATGTGTGTTTAGGATGGGTTGCATATATAATTTTATAGACTTTGCAAATTAGCATATTTGACAAAGGTGTTTTAATGAGAGTTTTAAATGAATAGCATGACATCTCTATCTTAAAGTATTTTTTTTAGATGGATTTAATTTTAGTTTATAAGATATGCTCTAGAGGGGGCTTTGGTTTTTTAAGATAGTGTAAAGTTTTTTGGCTTTTAATTGTGAGGATTTTAGGACGTTTGGTTTTCTGTCTTAATAGAATATTAGGATTATGTTAAGATATTCAATTTAAAGAATTTTAAGTATGTATGTTAAGCTGTATGCATACATACTATGAATATATCAGAGGTATATAAAAAGAAAAGGCAAGAAATCATCATGGCATGACCCCCTTTCACTGCCTTTTCCTCATCCCACCCCCTTGTTTTCCTCCATCCTGCATTTCCCAAGGCTGGACCATCCATCCTCCCCTTCCCCCGTTGTCTGGAGCTGTGTAAAACAGCGACGTGAGTGATTCCCATCTGTCAGCTCTTGCCTCGAACCAGTCTGTGTCTCTACCCACAAATAACTCCCCAATAATTAAATTGTCCGGGTTTTGATCTTGCTCACAGGAGCAGAGCAATTTTCATTCCCTCATGGATTAGGTTATCCTACAAGGTTATGATTCAAGCCTTCCCTTCTGCTCCGATATGGTTCTTCCAGACCTGGGGCCTGATAGGGCCCTGCACAGCACCAGGCCTCTGTTTTCTCTGTAAATACAGCCTACAAAATTTCAACAAGTCAGCCCTTGTGTGCCACACCGGGAGATTGATGACAAACCACATTATTTTTCCCCTCCATAGAACTGCCCACAATTACGGCAGGGCTCTCTCCAAACACTGCTCTGTTTTTGTCCAGCAGGGAAAGGGCAGCGCCACGGGCCGGGATCCGCGCGCGGGGCTGGAGGCAACACTGAGCAGCATTATTTGGGGAAAATGCCCTTTTCTTCCCTCTTTTTTTTTCCCCTTACCCACGATAAAATATTGGAGCCGATTCTGCCACGTGGGTTTGTGCAAAGCCATGAACCCACCAGCAAAGGTTATCTCAATACCAAGGGAAGGAAAGGAGGGGCTCAGACACGGAAAAAATTCCCCTAGCTGCTCCTGGGATGCTGAGGCTGCTCCCAAACCAGGGCAACTGGTGAAATTGGGATTATTAGTGGTTCCTGGAGATTAGGTTTGTATCATGCTGGAGGTTTAATCCAAAAATCCCTGTTTGCTGTTGGCCTTGTGTTTGATAATTCAGAGAATTAAAAATCACACAGAGGATGCCACCAGCAGACAAAACCCCCGTGCCGTAAAATGTCAGGAGTGAACAGGTTGCAAAAATAAATTAAAAAGGTCATAAAAGGCTCCATCTCCTGAAGGAAGATGCCTGGAGAAGCAGGACCACACTGCTGTTGTCATCCCAGCATCTCTAATACCCAGTTTTTTAAACATCCAGTTTTAAATCCCTGATTTTTGTCCTGCCATCCCTCCTGCATTTTGCTTGCATCACTTTAGCCGTAATAAAATTTGGAAAACAGGGATTGCTGGGTGCTCTGATGATCTTTCCAGAAATCTGCTGTCCTCCAGATAACTGAATTCCCAGACTCCATGGAGAACTTGGGAGCACCTGAAAAGCAGGGCTCCCTTTCAAGTGAAAAACTCTCTGAGCATCAAACATCTGTCAGAATTCCCCAATTTGTCACGAGGCTGCCGCGGGCTCATCCATCATCCTGCCACGCCACGCTGGAAATGGTGCTGAAAAGATCCAAGTCATTGCCTCCAAAATGTTTTCTTTATCTCTGGGCACCTTCAAATCTTCCACGGGAGCCCTGAAATCTCTGCTCTCCGCGCTCATTGTTTATAAAATGTGTTTAATTTGGGTGGTTTGTGTATGAAATGAGGGTGGTTGAGGTTTCTTTCTTCCTTCAGGGGTATTTCTGGTCATAACATGGATGTGCAGCAGATTTCTGAGTGATAAAGAACCCTCTTGTGTTAAGTTTACCCCTTGAAACTTTAATTATTTTCTGCTAATTCCATTTTTTGTTGGCTTCTTTTACTTATTTACTTAGATCTCCAAATAAATGGTGACATCCCAAGACCTACAGAATATGTAGGTAAGAAATTAATGGCTTAATTCTTCAATATGGCACCTAGATTACCAATATTTAGCCCAAAAAATGGAGTTTCCAATGAGACCAATTTAATCAATGTGATTTTTAGGGGCCAAAAATACAATTTCTACAGTTTATCATGCCTGTAAAAAATTTTATGTGCATTTCTTTCATTGGTACCCCAAAGTTTCTCAATAATTTCTGTGAGACTATTGTGCCTTCTAAAGCTTGTGAAGCTGTATAAAAGATACACAAATTCCTGAAAAAAAATTCTAAAATTCTTCTGGAATTACAAATTGTCTCTGCTTTGGTTGTTTGAGGCTAAATTGTTCTGAAAACTTAATTCTTCCTTGGAATTTCAGATCAAAAAATTCTGGAAAATGAAACAAAGCCTTTAAGTTTCAGCAAGAGATGAACCAGAATTCAAACACAAACTCCCAAATTCTCTGTGATTTTCTTGGATATCAAAGCAGATTGGAGAATAAAATGAAATGTGACTGGAATGCTGATGTTCACTCCACAAATTTAAGACAATTTTAATTCTAGGGAAGTATTAAAAACCCAAGATTTGGTTCTGGGATGACAACGAATCATCAGCAACTCAGCTCAGTGCAAATGGAGTTTTTCACAGTTCCCTGGGCAGGGAGTGGGAAGGATTTTAAAGGAGTTTTGGCAGGGAAGGGGGATAAAGAGCATTGGGCCGATGCCTCCAGTAGCTCTGAGAATCCCACCAGTTTTCCATGAGATTTCTGACACCTCCATGGAAAATCTGAACAGTTTAATCCTGGGAGCTGCAGCCCTGCTCTTGAGGAAAAGAGATCCAGGATGGAGTTGGCAGCACTGGAAACCCTCTGTAGTGAACTCAGAAATTGTAGCAAACATGAATATATTTAATTCAGGGCTTTTTTAAAAAATGCTAATTTAAATTTAATTTTTTCATTGTTTATTTTTAAACAACCAATCATTTCAGAACTTCCTGATCAATCAGAACCTCTGTCAGCAGCTTAGGAGTCTTTGCAAGGAGGACGAGCCCAAGCTGTGGCCTTGCAGGGCACTGAGTTGGGGTGGTGAGGTGAAAACCTGGGAAGAGCCATTTCTTGCCCTTAAATTAAAAAAAAAAGGAAAAACAAAGAGGAATAAAGAAAAAAAAAGGAAAAAAAAAAGGAATAAAGAAAAAAAAGAAAGGCAGCAATAAAGCAAAAGGCACTTCCTAAAGGTAGCCATTAAATCATTCAACACTCAGCTCCCCCGAGAGCAGAGGGTTCCTCTTTCCTTTCCAGGAGGGGTTTTCAGGGACCATTCCTCATCCTCTGCTCGGTGCCTTCTCCCTGGGCATTATCCCAGACTCCATCCAGGGCAGCCCCACAGCATTCCCTGGGATGGCCTTGGGCCCATAGATCACTTCCCAAAAAGTTTCCTACGGCTCCCCAAAGAGGAGGGCCCAGGGCTCTGGTTTGCTCGTGATAATGTGTTAATGCTCCAAGACCCCGCATAAATCTTCTCCCCGCATCATCATTTGTCAAAGTCACAACACGGGGCTGGAAACAGCAAAAAAACCCCAATTCAACAACAAAAAAAATAAAGTAGGATGAGCTAGAAAACGTGGCTTTGTTTTTTCATCCGTCCCATGCGATTTTTCCCCCTCCTCTCCCCCTTCTCCTTTTCTCTTAATCTCTAAACCATCTGATTGTAGAGAAATGGCAACTAAAGAGTTTGGTTTCTTTAGTTTTTTGTGTGAGTGCACACGAGCATGGTTTGCTGGACTCTTTAAGGGGAACTCAGGGTTTGCTGCAGGAGCCTCTGCCACCTCTGCTCAGGAAAATGCTGTTTGGGAGAGGGTTGGTCGCCCTGGCGCTGCTTCCCAGTTTAGTCATCGTTTGGGCTGATTGAATTAGATGGAAAAACACGATTGTATCAAAAGCCCTGATGGCTGAGGGAGTTTGTTTTTAATCATCTCTGAGGGAACAATCCCACAGACCACATCAAAATGTTCTCCAGTGCTTGCTTGAAGTCGTGAGAGAGAAAATCGAACTTGTTTCAATGTTTTATTTCTCTTTTCCTTTTCAGCTCTGTTTCAATGTCTTCTCAATTTCATTTCTTTCCCCCACCATCTCCTTGTCATCCTGATAAAATGGTTCTATTTAAACAACTCCTGAAAATCACTGGATGGGGATGTTTGGCTGATATTTGTACTCTGAAGTGCCAAGGCAGACACATTTTACTGGTTTTACCATGGGTAATTCTGTCTTAGATGAGTTCTTGATGTCCAGAAAGGGAATTGTGATGGCATTTGAGCCCTGTCCTTCCCTTGTGTTTCTATTAATAAACACCCATTATAGGTACCTTGGTAGCCAGGGAGGAAGATAAAGAGATTTCTCCACCAGCGTTTAATTGGATCTACTGGGAAGAGCCAAGACTTTGGACCTGACATTTCAATAATTTAATTTTAATCATTATCAGTCTGGCCAGAAACAGATGAAAGCAGGTGGGAACTGAAGGGAAAACAAACGTGAATTGATGTGGTGACACCAACCCCAGCTCAGTCCTGCTGTTTCCAGTCAATTATTGTTAAATACATGGACATGGCAGGATAACCTAGAGCTCCAAGCCCTTCCCAGCCCTTCCCAGCCATGCCAGCAGTGCCACTGAAGTCCCTGAGGGCAGCAAAGCAAATTGAGGTCAGCCCCACGCCCCCTGGGACACGCCTGGGGCAGTTTTGGGTGGCAGAACTCAGCCTGCAATGCCAGAATAAGGCAGAATAAACAGAATATTTTTGTTGAAGCATTAAGGGATAGTGTTGGTAGCCACTACTGGATTCCCAAATCCAGCCAGAGCCTGGAAACTCTTCCAGGGTTGGCATGAGGAGCCGTGAAACCTCTCCTTTGTTGCACTGTGACATTTGATACGCATGAAACATGAAATATTAAATATTCTACTGAAGGCTGACCCGTCTCCCTGTGCTGGAGTGGCTCCGTTGCTGCTCCCAGCTCTCAGCCAGCCTTTATCTCTGGTGTCCCCTTACAGGCTGGATCTGAGATCAGGCCGGCAAAGGGCCGGGATCGCTGTCCATGCGGGAGCCCCCGGCGGTGCTGGCAGCGTTCCCCAGCCCTGGCATCCTCCTCCAGCCCAATTAGGCTTCACCTCAGGTAACTCTTCAAAAGAAAACTCTCAATAATCAGAACGTGATGGGCGACACGTCAGGAAAAGGCAAATAAGAGCCTGAAATCCGGCACGAAGCCAGAAAGTGGAAAACAAGCCATGGGGTTGTTTCCATGAGGGAGCTTGGAGGCTGTACAAGGGCTCAGAGGGGAGAGGGGGCACCCCGGGATGGGGTGAGGAAGGGAGGGCTCCTGGGCAAAGGTCTGCTCCTAACAGGATCCTCATGGAGCAGGTTTTGGGTTTCACACCCTGCTGACAATTTGCTCCAGTTGGTACCAAGAGGATGAGAAGGGAAATGCTTATGAGGTCTCTCTCTGGAGAGGAGAAGGAGCCACAGGATGCTGCAGTGTCCTTTTGGGTTTTCTTCCTGTCCCAAATGTGAGTGCAGCTTTTCCTTGTCACGAGATCCTGCCACGCTTTGGGGGTTTGTGGAGCAGGATGAGGCTCAGGTCCAGCACCCCTGGCTGGGTTCCACACAGGATCCAGAGGGAGAGGGAGAACTGAGCCCAGAGAGGATGGCTGCATCACCCCATCCTCCTCCTCCACAGGATCCCTGGCAGCCCTCTGGCACTGGGAATACTGGGATGGGGGAAGAGCCTGGGTTGATTCCAGCTCCTTCCTCACCCTCACATCCCTGAGGAGCCACCCTGCTGTGATGGATGGGGTTATTCCACGGGAACACCAGTGGAAACTGGGCTGGAATTACCCCTCCTCTTCTGATGCCTGTTTAACTGGCTCTTCATTAGGTATGTTTTCTATAAACAGAGATTAAATTAAAAAAAAATGACACTGGAAATACTCTGAGGAAAGTGTGTCTCTGGGAGCCAAATGAAACTGCACATAATCCCTCTTCTCTCTGTGAGAAGAGAATAATGTCCTCCAATTAATTATATCGAGGCATATAATTACACACTTACACAGTCAAAGACATTTTGTAGCAGAAACCAGATTGAATGTCAATTCCAGCTTCCAAAACCACATGGAGTTAAAACAAATTTTAGCTTCCATATTGAACTTTTCAAGCCACTTTTATTAATATGTGGAGCGATTATTGTTGACTGGACAAATTATTTGGGATGGAGTTTTTGCTGCACTGCAGAGCTGGCAGTGCAGAATGCCAGACTCCACGAAGAGCTGCAGTAAGCCAATATATCTGTGCACAAAAATCTGGATTTTCAGAGATTGTTATCAAAAATAGATATGCTGAATAATGGCTAGCTTGGCCAAGTACAATATGTGGTGTTCTCACCTAGGGGTTCCTTATTTCCCTGTGGATTTTTGGCCTCCCTGGGCCATTTCCCTCCCAAATTCATCCCATGGACGTGGCAATGCCAAGTTTGATAGAACCTGTGGATCTTGTGTGAAGGAGTTGAAAGCACAAGATAAATTATTGGCATTTACTGAGCAACATTTGCACTCTGGGGCTGAAAGGGAAGAGTGGCTCCTAAAAACAGTGTTGAACATTTTTTTGTGATTATTAAAAACAATTAAGCCAATTAGACAAAACTCAGCATTTTAAATAGGAATATGCACTCCTGGGTACCTATTGAGGAATTCTTTTTTCCTGGCAATGTTTGCTGATGGATTCTGATGTCTCAATCAGGATTTCAGGACACAGATTCCTCCTTATAACATTTGATCCAGCGTGTAAGGAGATATTTTATCACAGCCCTGTAACTATCCACTCCAACTGATTATTTGCTTCAAGTTAAGCATGAGCTTAACTCCTCTTGTTGGCTCTGACATGGACATTCCCACCAGTATAAAATTCCCACTCCCTCCTGTTATTACAGCATTCCCCATAACGGGAACCCCAATATTACTGAGGACTTTGGCAACCTTGGCCAATGTCAACAGAATGGGAGGTGCTATTTCATTAATTTCCCCTGACTTGGGACAAAAATAACTTCATCCATGTCTTGGTTTTGTGTTTCAACCTCCAGGAGAACAATTTTCTTAAAAAATAAAGAAATTGGTTACTTTATACCCCGGCTGGTTACATTAGACTGTAATTTCACAAGGCATCAGTGATTCCAGAGGCTGATTTTCTGACAGGCAAAAAAAAATGACCACACATTTGCGAGCATCAGTAGTCACCTCTCCTCATGCATAAAGCACACGGACACATTTTTGGCCGTCGGGCTCTGAGCAGCAGAAGAGGGGAAGGAAGAAGCAGAGACGTGTTCTGGGTTCCTGACACGCGGGGTTGATGAACGGGGATCCCAGAGTGAGGACAGAAAAATGGGTCCCCGTGGGGCAGGGCAAGATCTCCTCTAATAACAGAATGAGTGAGCAAATCAGGGCAACCACAGCCGTCCTGCTGGGGGAGAGACCACAAAAACAGGAGGCAAACAGGTAAGGGGAGGGAGAATTCATTGCCCAGGTAGAGCTGGGTGTCAACGTATTTATGGTTTGGTCTTTGTGTGTCTCCTCAGGTCCTCCTTAAGCTGGATTTGGGGGTTTGGTCTTTTTTCTTTTTTTTGTGTTCGGCGAGGGGTTAAAATGAACCCTCACAAACCGTTCTGCAGGATTCTGTTGTAAATTTGTAGCAACACAAAAGTTTAAAATCTCTGTGTAATAAAGGCCACATGCATGACCCTGAAACTTTTGCTACAAATGGTTTTCCATTTTTTAAATATATTTTATTGTTATGATTTTTTTAATGCTGTACAATCAGCAATTACACCACAATCACATGTTTGAAGCTGGTATTAATAATTTTACAGCCAGTAAACACCTGAAACCTCTCCTCTCCTCTCTTTATTGGCTCCCTGGATTTTTATGGGTGTATTGCTGCAAATAAGGCAGTGCAGGGAGTTGCCATGTTGGGAAAGACCAGGTGCCCAGCTATTTCAAAATTAGTCCTAGAGTTAAGCTTGAAATGCTTTAAAATCATGTGGGATTGAATTTTGACCCAATTTTGCTCCCTGGCCTCCACTTTGCTATGATGGCAAAGCACTTTGACAAAAAGTGTCATGAGTTTTGGCTCTTTAAAGGGTCCAGGAGAAGAGCAGAGTGAGAGGGAGGAAAAGAATTCCTCAGCTTTACTTAGGGTCCTCTGAAAGGGCTGGTCATTGTGCGGGGTCACCCTTTCCCTTGGGACTGTCCACCCCTGTGATCTCCCGTGGGATGTGGGAGGGAGCTGTGCCTGCTCCATCTCTGGAAGTGTCCAAGGCCAGGTTGGACAGGACAATGGCAATGACAGTGAGTGGAATGAGATGAGATTTCAGGTCCCTTCCCAACCCAAACCTTTCCATGATTCCCAGATCTATTTCAGCCAGCCTGGCAGAATGAAGGGCTGGGTGGGGTTTTCTTGGCCTGAAGGATGTGTCCAAGCCTGTCTCTGTTCCATGAGGGTCAAAGCTCATCAGAACCCTTTCCTGAACATGGATTCCCCCCAAAACCAGGACTAGTGAGGGTTCAGATCTGCTGTTGAAAGACAATTCAGACCATGTCCTCTGTGCCCTTTCCATGGAACAGACATAAACATATAATGTGTATTAAATATAATGTGTATTAAAATGAAGGCTGTGGCAGAGGGGAGAATTAAACCCAGGTCTCTCAAATCCCAAGTTAACCTTAAGCACTGGATTATTTTCCTCTCTGGTGTGAATGCTGCCTGTGCACATTGTGTACAAATAGGAGAGAGATTTACTGGAGAAATAACCTCAGCTACAATAACCCACGTGTGCACACGGATATAAATATATATATTCTCAATAGCAGCCTGCGAAAGCATCGCCTCATAAAAACTCTCTGAACACTCAGTAAATTCTGGGCCAGATTTCAACTCATGTTCCTGAGATAAGGACCAGAGGGAGGAGGAAGAAACAGACAGCAGCAATCCTTTCATCCCCCTGGCCACAGCTGGTGGGGCCGTTCCTTTCAGCAGATGGGAATAAAAATAGATATATTTACAATTTACAATTGCAGTTGGATGGAGAAAGAAGCAGCAGTGAACACAGAGCAGTCGTTTGCTAAACCCATAATAGTGGGGATTATGCAGCGCTGCTGCTACAATAACATTCGTTTGCTGTCAGCGCTCCTGTGTAAAAACAAATTAGCTGGATGATTAATGAACATCCCGAGCAGCATGTGGATTCTCCTCAGTGATGCTCCAGCCAGTGTGAAACGTGCTGCTCTGAGCTGTCCCTGCTCTTTGTCCTGTGCTGTCCCCCCTGCACACCTGGCTGCCCCTGGCAAGGGGGGGTCCTGGCCCTTTTTAGGGGTTTTTTAGGGACCCTCAGTTTGGGAAGGACGCTGAGGGGCTTTGAGAGTAACGAGGCTGGAGAGGGGCTTGGAACATAAACCCTATGAGGAACCACTGAGGGAGCTGGGGCTGCTCAGCCTGGAGAAAAGGAGACTCAGGGCTGAGCTCAGCACTCTGCACAGCTCCTGAAAGGTGCCTGTGCCCAGCTGGGGTTGGGCTCTCTCTCCAGGCAGCACTGACAGAACCAGAGGACATAGCCTCAAGCTGCACCAAGGGAAATACAGG
The DNA here is from genome assembly GCA_013397155.1 of Irena cyanogastra. Taxonomy (NCBI): domain Eukaryota; kingdom Metazoa; phylum Chordata; class Aves; order Passeriformes; family Irenidae; genus Irena; species Irena cyanogastra. The sequence continues at coordinate 177,460 of VWZV01016781.1, forward strand.
TTGGATAGCAGGAAGAAGTTTTTCACAAAAAGGGTGATAAAGTTCTGGAATGGCTGCCCGGGGAGGTGGTGGAGTCCCCATCCCTGGGTGTGTTTCACAAAGCCTGGATGTGGCACTGGGTGCCAGGGTTTAGTTGAGGTGTTGGGGCGGGGTTGGATTCAATGATCTTAAAGGTCTCTTCCAACCTGGTGATTCTGTGAATTCTGTGAAAGAGAAAACTGAGAGTCCAGATAGTGCTGCTGGGGTGAGAAATGTCTCCTTGAGCTTTGGTGTGACCCAAGGATGGCTTTGTGCAGGGGGTCCTGCTGCCAGCCTCCAGCGGGGCAGCCTTGGGCTGGGAGAGCTGAAGGTGAATTGGAACGGGCTCCGCGGGGAAATGGTCACAGCCAAAATTCAGGGAGTGTTTGTGCAATGCTCTCAGGCATGGGTCAATGCTCTCAGGGTGGGATTTTAGGGTGCCCTGTGCAGGGCCAGGAGTTGGTCTGGCTGATCCTTGTGGTCCCTTTCACCTGAGGATATTCCGTGGTGTGATTCTGAGGGTCCCCTGGGCTCTGTGTGACAGGAAGGACAGGGAGATGGAGCAGGCACAGAGCAGGGATCTGCTCCCTCCTTCCCTAAACACCCCCTGCTCCATTGTGTTTGCCTTTTGGAACTTCTACCTTTTTTATTCCTTCCTAGCTCACATACCTGATGGGAATCAGAGCGAAAACCGACCGTGGAGAGCTGGAATCTGTCACCAAAAGGCACCTCCAGAGATCTCCTGCTTGTTTTTCCTGCTGTACATATGGAAGCTGCAGCCTCTAGGCATTTTAGAAGTGTTTTTTCACTTTGAAATACCCACCTATCTCTCTCAGAGATGTTTCAGATGATCCTGCAGAGGACTTCTGTGGCAAATAGGGAGATGAATGTGTTTTTTCACTTTAATTAATCAATGCATGATCTGGACTTTAAATGATCCCTGTGTGTCCCTTCCAGCTCAGCATATTCTGTGATTCTTTGATCCTACAAATACCCAAGGAAGAAGGAGGCTCTTGGTGTGAGTTGTTATCCCAGAAAGGGTGGGCAGACAATTCCAAATGTGAGCCAGCCTCGCAGGGGGTGCCGGATCTCTCCAGGTTTGTATGGAAGGGTGGAACCCCAAAACACAAAACCCCAAAATGGTTTGGGTTGGAAGGGACCTTCAGGATCATCTCATCCACCCCCAGCCATGTTCAGGGACATCTTCCACCATCCCAGGGTGCTCCAAGCCCTGTCCAGCCTGGCCTTGGGCACTGCCAGGGATGTGGCAGCCACCAGTGCTCCTGGTGCTGACCTGGTCCCTCCTGAAGGGCCCTGAGGCAGAGCTGCCTCCTGGCACTTACGGGGTTAAGGGTGTTCTTTCTGTTCCCCCCACACTCACAGGAGCCTCCAGCAGTTATATAATATAAAAAGGCTCTTTTCTCATATCCCCACAGCGCGCAACAGGACTCCACATATAGCACACCAAAAACATAAAAAAATGAAAGGAGCCCAAACACTGCCAAAATCTACATTTTCATTTGGCAAACCAGTTAAATCTATTCATAATCTGGTGCCTGAATCAGGTTTCAGACCAGACTAGACTGCCTTGGCTCCTGGTTTTTGTTGCTCGACCTGTCTCTGACTGAATTTAGCTATGATGTTACATCTTTAGCTGTAGAAAATGTCTAATAATGGTAGCCTGTTTTATTTTGCCACTGGAGGGTACAAGTTCCAGCATTTCCGTACCCAGCTCCAATTGGAGCCAGTTTTGGACTTTTTTTTGGACAGAAACCTCCCTTGTTGCTTTGCAGTGGGTTTTTTTTGCCCTTTTTTTTTTTTCTTTTTTTAATTTGAATACTGTTCACCCTCACAGCTTCCAGGAGGCGAAATGAAAACACAGCAAATGTGAAATGTGCAGTGTCAAAAATCCACGTTAGCTCCAGTCACCTGCCCCACTCCTTTGGGGCCCCTGGAGCTCCACCAGCCCGTGGTGATGGGGATGGAGCCACAGATCCTGGAGGGTCCCTTGGAGCTCTTCCCCTCCTTGGGAGGCCACAGCTCAAAGTCTGATTTAGGTGGTGGGAATGAACGTTAATTGGAAGTAAATTAACCCCTGGTTTTGGGCACAGGTTGCAGGGGCACTGGGTTGGGAATCCTAACGGAGATGCACCAAAACCAAATCCCAAATTTCACTCCCTGTTCGCTGTTCCTATCAAGGAAGCCATGAAGGTGCTTCACTTCACTTGTGGTTGAACATCCCCCAGGACCTCAGGGCTGCAGCACCACCCCAAAAATCTCTGTACACCCCTAAGTGCTCCCTAAACCCCTCAAATTCCCCAGCACAAGGACAGCAGGACTGGGAACTGGGGACAGGGCTGCGTGTGCAGCAGAGAGTTTTGGTGGCATTTCGGTGCTTCCCAACCTGACTTTCCCTGGAAGGATCCAGTTCAGCTTTTCTGTCAAACCTGCTGCCTGCTGGAACAGGAAATCTTTAGGGTTTTATATAGTGCTAATAGGCCACCAGAAATTTTGGCTATAGAAATAACCCTACACAGAGAATTAGAGAACATGGACAGGATTCTTGTTTTAAATATAAAGATATAAACAGAGTGATTCCTTCTCCCTCGGTAAATTATCCCGGGGTCTGTTTGGGCTGGGCAACCACAGGGAAATTAGAAAGGAGTAAAATTGTGGGATTTGTTTGGGAAACAAATTTTCTTTAATTTTATTTTAAGCATCTAGAGGAGAAGCGAGGCAATGTGAGTGATTTGGAAGGCAGTTGTGAAGTTTTAGATGTTAAAAGGACCATAAAGTGAGGTTAAGGCTGGAGTTTCTTTGGTTTGATGCCTTTGTCTGAGCACAGAAGTGGTGAAAGCTGACTCAGTCTGGGGAGAAAAGGAGGTTTCACCAGGATTTCCCTCAGTGATCAGAGGGGAGACTTCTTCATCCAGCACACACTTACCCATAAATGTGCCTTGGAGAATCTGTAACAACAGGGAATGCTGGGGGATGAGATGATTCCAGCACATTTGTGTAATTATGGCAAGGTTTGAAGGAATTGTCACTCCAAACCCCGAGCCCAGCTGGGGAAAAGCCATCACCACAGTCCTGGGGGTGATGGGAAAAGCTCAGGGATGCCACGGACGTGGATATTTGGGAAGAAAAATGGATAAAACCACAGAACAAAGGGTCTGTGACCTGTCCTGGGCAGCAGCAGGAGGGGATGAGGACAAAGCAGGGCCATGACTCCACCTGGGATTCATCTTCCTCCCTGGTGGAGCAGGGAATTGTGAGGGGGTTTCTCTGGGGGGTGTGGAGAGTGGCCCCCCCAGATCCCGACTGCTCCCATCAAGGGGACATGGAGGGGACACACTTTGGGGCTAATCTGGCCAATTTAGAGCAAAAGTAACCCAGAGAGGGAGCCAGGAGGTCGGGCCGAGCTGGGGAGCTCCGCCCTGCCAACTTTGGGTGTTGTTAAATTGGATGGCTGAGCGTTTTTTTTTCTGCCCAGCCCTCATCATTACATGCTTGCATAGAAAATTAAGTTACCACACCTTTAATAAACTTAATTTCCTAATTCTGACAGAGTTGCCACTGCCAGTGATTCACTCCCTGCTTTTTACACATTTGGGCTGTGTTTTGGTTGGTTTTTTTTTAAACAGGCAGATCTCCATGGCCAAACACTGGGCTCATTATTTTCTTTGCACTTAGCTGAAACAGAGTATGTAAGAAATTGCAATCAATGTTATCTTGGAGCAGGGATTCCTCCAAAATTTCCACCCTGGGGGGAATATAGGAAAAGCAAAACATTCCTGACTCATCCTTTCTGATGCTTCAGCCTTCACCCTCTGGTCTCAGAGCTGACCAGGAAGAGGTGCCATGGAGCAAACCCACATTCTGCAGAGTGGTGCAAAACCAGTGCCTTGAAGCTCTGCAATGCTCCAGGTTTGGAGCTCAGCTCTGCCACGACAGTCTGGGGGAGCTCAGACCTTCCTGCTTTAATCCTGATGAATCCATGGAAACTTTTCCAGATGCTACACAGGTTATTCTTCAAACATGTAGATTTTTTTTAATTAAGTGAAACGGCTCTCAAAGACTAATTCTGCTCTCCAGTGCTGCTGAGAGGGGATATTAAAGGAGCTGCTCTATTCAGTTCTAGAAATTTGGGGTAATTTCAGAGTGTCCCAGTATCTGCAGAGCCTTTCTGGCAGGTCATTGAGGGTTTTCTAATCAGGAATCTCTATTAGAAATTAGAAATTTAAATTTCCAATCTAAACAGGACCATGTTGTGGGAACACCATGCTAAGGCAGAAAGCTCAGGCAGGGAATATTCCCAAACTGAACATTATTGTTGCTATTGATATAAAAAGGGTGGGAAGGGGGATTGTAAAAGTGTGAGGAATTAACACACGGGCTCCTTGAGCCCAGACTGATTCTCTGCTGCTCTGACTACATGAAGGAGTTTATAAATCCTTCACAGGCTTCTGCTTCGGGGACCTAGTCTCAAATTTGTTGTGGGATTTGGAGGTGTGAATTAGCCACTGGTCTCCACTGCATCCACTCCTCCTGATTTGACTGGAGTTTAGGGTTCAAACCTAAAGGCAGAATGTCAGCCCCTGCTCCAACACTGCTCCAGAACCTCTCAGATTTTCGTGGTCAGGATCCTCATTCCAATTCCCAACCCGAAATCCATCCACTGGCACCTTACACCCAGGAGTTCTGTGCTGAGATCATCCTTCATTTCCAAGGTCTCGCCTCCTGTCCTGCATTTTAGTCCCAATGTACTTCCAGCAAAGAGATGTGAGTAAGGACTGATGGAATTGTGGTCTCAGGCTCTTAAACATGGAGGGGACAATTTGTTCTTGCAGTCAAAAGTAAAAGAAACCCAGTCGTGGAATCCCAGACTGGTTTGGGCTGGAAGGGAACTCAAAGCTCATCTTGTTCCCCCTTCCACTGTCCCAGGCTGCTCCAGCCTGGCCTTGGACACTTCCAGGCATCCAGGGGCAGCCACAGCTTCTCTGTGCCAGGGCCTCCCCACCCTGCCAGGGAACAATTCCTTCTCAAAATCCCATCCAGCCCTGCCCCTGGACAGTTCAGATTTGTTCTGTATCAACAACCGCTGGGTTCAAAGCACGACAGCTCTGCCTGGAGAACCAGGTGTTGGCTTTCTTGCCATTTCTCTCCTGAACTTGCCCAAAGCTGTAGTTAAATAATTGATGTTTGCTTTCTGGAGGGAGAGTTTACTCTCCTTTGACCCTGCTTTGGAGTTCTTTAAGATAAGGCCAAATATTGACAAAGCTGGAGCTGAGATTTCAGTACACAGAAAAAAAACATTGGTGTTGCTTAGGAGTGAAAAACCCCAAGCAGCCTGGCTGTGAACTCTCTCTTAGGGTAAATAACTGGGGATGTGCTCACTGAGAAATCCTGCTGATGAAGAAATCTGTGGTATTAAAGGGGAGCAGAGAGTTCCCACCTAAATAAAATACAGGATTAATTCTGTGATCCAAATTTCCTTGATTCCAGACTCACACAGGCAGAGAGGGATAAACCCAGGGACATTTAACTGATCATGGCTCTCTCAGAGAGAGAGGAATAAAGAAGTTTCTCCCACAGTTTGGTGGGAATAGCAGAGCCAGAGGTGGCTGCCATATTGTGCCAAGCTCCAGCCCTACTTTGGGAAAGCATTTAAAACCCTGCACTCTAATTATGGTGCTGGAAATAGATCTTAAATGATTTAGAACTACAAACCACTGTTGAATGGAGTACAAAGTTTAAGAAAACCTGAAGTTAATGGCTTTATTAATGGCTCACGCTATTGTTGGTGGAAGCTTTTATTGCTCTTCTGACAAATTTGTCCCTTTTATCCCATTCCAAGTGCCTCTGCTGTGCCTGTGCCGGTGTGGGGCTATCAATCCTTTCTACTTTGAACAGCTTGGCCATGTTCTCCCTGCCTTTAAGGGAGCACTTGTTTTCCCTCACCTAGGGGAGCAATCCCAGCATCTCGAAATCCCTGGAAATCACCAAGAACATCCTTGTTTTGGATGGTTTTAGCCAGCTGCAGACCTGCAGAAGGCACTGCTGGAAAACCAGCCCCATATTGATTGGGAGCGACGATTCCCAGCGGTGTCAGGAGTCATTTCTTTATTCCCAAACAACCCCCTCCTCACTCCCCATGCCTCAGGGGCTGGGATGTTCCTGCCTGGCACATGTTGGGCTGGCACCAGATGAAAGCAGCTCTGCTTCTCAGCAGCCCCACAGGACCAGGGGGCCGGGCAGGGATGGATCAGGGATCGCCGCTGCCCGTCCAGGAGGACCCGTGAGTGCCCTGGGAAGGCTCTTCTGAGATTTCTGGAGCTGCTTATTTGTTTTCCTTGGATCACACCCTCCTGGGAGAAGTGATGCTGGATGCTTTTCCTGTGTTGATGATGCAGGCTGGTTCCTTAAGTAAACCACGACTAATTCCTGCCCCTGGCGCTGCCACCTCGCTGTCCCGCCGTTGAAAGGCAGTGATTTGTAAGGCTGCTCTGCTGGCTGGCCCTGAAACCCACGGGGTGGAAATCAACATCAGTCCCTCACCCTTATTAAGTATAAACTCACCACCTAAGAAAAAAAAAAAAACAAAAAACCAACCCCCCCCCCAAAAAAAACCCTCCAAAAAATCCACTTCAGAATTTTCCCTTTATTTCCACTAGCCTGAAACTACCTGAGTACCTTCTAAGCCCAGAAAGTTCCTAATGCCCACAGAAAATGAATATTTCGATGGTGATTGTGGTTATTTGTGTTTATTGCTGTGCTGATTTATCTGCTCTGACTGTCCAGGAGAGCAGCACCTTAACCAGACCTGATAAATGTGCAGGGCGATGTAAACCTGGATGAGGATTCTGGCTTGAGGAAAGTTTGTTTTTCCAAAGTGAAATGATGGATGTGTCACGCTAGATATGAACAAAGTTGTTATAAAGGAAAATAAATTAAAATCAATGCAAAACAAACTTTCCGTTTTCTAGACATAAATCCAGACTTATTTCATCTGAATGTATTGATCAGATATTTAAATTTGAAATCAAGGATTGTGATCCTGTCCAGCTGGAGTCAAAAGAAATGGACTCTTCTAGCAAATAATAATTCATCCCATCCTAAACAAAACCAGAGGAGTGAATCACCCTCTAAGACACCCAGAATTCTCCATTCACTGGGCAGAAAGCTCTGAAATTAAGTGAGATTCATCTGAATATATAAGGAGTCCTCTAGCACAGCAACATTGCTGACGAGAAATAAAGTTTTAAATCAAAAAGGAGTTTATTGCTCTTTATCTTATCTGTCCACACCATGCTCACATTCTATTGATCCCAGGCATCAGAGTTTTTCCAGGGAAGATAAATTTGATTTGATTCCCTTCTCCTCCGCAAAAGAGAACTTGGCTCTGAGTTTTGCTTTCTTTTGTTCCTCCTGAAGCAATAAAATTGGAGATTGGATGGCCACTCCATGAGATGGGGACTTGTCTGAGGTTCAGCAGCACTTCCAGCCCTTCCCAGCTCATCCCAGTGAATCATTTTTTGTTGTTATCCATAATGCAGTGTTTGCTCGTTGGCATAGAGATTATCCATAAAAATCCTGCTTTTCCCACCCACTCTGCAAGCAGGAAAGTGTTTAATGCAAGTGTTGGAAGGGACAGATTGATGACACATTGCTCTTGTCTTCATCTAGAATCCAAAAAAATAAGGGAAAAATTCCCAACAGGCCAAAGCAATAAAATGAAAGCAGGAAGAAAGAAGAACAAAGGCCATGAGGGATAAGATTCTGCTCCTGTGACTGCCAACCACTTTAGAATAAAAAACATTAAAAATGTGATAAAGTTGTGCTGTGAAGTTGTGGGAACATCAGATTTGTTACTGGCAGCCCTGCATGGGCAGAGGTCACCACAGGAGGGTCAAATCTCTGATGATTTTTAAAATTCCATTTCTTCCATTGGGGCAATTTGGGCAACTCTGGGAGGATTCTAGAGACAGAAGAGCGACACTCCCTGAGGTGTCTGAAAAACCCAAATCCCCTCAGCCACTTGAGGAATTTCTGCTCTTTGTAGCCCTTCAGCTTCCCCAGCACAGCGAGCCTTTACTTGGGTGTTTTTAATCGGTGTTTTAAAATTTGTGGTTGTTTTTCTGGACTGGAATTCCTTGGAATTCACTGCACTGTGCATCCCATGCCCCTGTCAGACCACAGGGAATTACAAACCCGCTGGCTCAGCTGATAGCTCCCAACCCAACCACCCCAGACCCCTCAGAACCAGAGGATAACTCGGAATTTTTAAACGCATAAAAATTTCCGTGTGAAATGTCAGGTACTCATTCCCCCTCCTGCAAAAAGCCGTCCTTTGGGGGGATGCAAATGCATGCAAATGAACCCCAATAATCCATCCCCAGTCCTTTTGGATGAGGCAGGAGAATCTCTCCGCCCACGGCGTGTTTGAGTTGAAAGCAATCCCACAGAGAAGGGGAGGCAGAAAGGAAGGTGGGCGACAAGCTTGGACTCCTCAATATTTCTTTTAAATTCTTTTTTGAATTTAGCTGAGCACACACTTTGAAGGGCTGCGCTGAGGCTGGTGCTGAGGGCTCTGCCAAAGCCCCGAAATAACTCCCCAGCGTCATGGTCTGAGGGTGGCTGAGCTGCCTCTGCTGAATGCTGAGCTGGAAAGAGAGATTTGGGCCTGGTGAAAGCAACACTTCTAATGTGGACACACGAGCAGAGCAAGAAATTCAGATTATTTCAGCAGCAGCTGGGCTGGTGTTTGTGGAAAACCAGTGATGGGCACAAAACAATGAGGACATTCTTGTGGCTGCAGAGCTTTCGTTTTCTGTCGTTCCTGCTTGTTGTTCTGGGTGAAAAGGAGTGGGAATATTTTTATTTTTATTTCTAAAAGAACAGATGTGTTTTAGAAGCAGTGGTTTCTTGCTCCCAGCCATAGGGGAATGAGGAGCTGCCAACTCCTGAGGGTTGCCAGTTTGTGTGTGAACTGTGCTTTCTGTCTTGTTTTATGAGTTAAAGGACAAAAATGGATGGTTTTATCTGCTTTCTTCTCTCAAGGTGTTTGGGTAGCTGCTTGTTTTAGGTTTTTTTAACTAAACAAGCCCTAAAGATGCCTGCAAGTCCTTCCTCACTAAACAACTCCCAAAGATGCTGTGTTTTCTGCCTTCTGTTATGACTTAAAGACAAAAAATGATGATTTTATCTCCTTTATTCTCTCGAGGTGTTCGGGTAGCTGTTTTTCAGTCTTCATTACTAAACAAGCCCTGAAGATACCTGCAAGTCCTTTCTTACTAAACAAGTCCTAAAGATACCGTGTTTTCTGTCATGTTTTAAGAGTTAAAATAGAGAAATGGATGATTTTATCTGCTTTCTTCTCTTGAGGTGTTTGGGTAGCTGCTTGTTTTAGGTTTTTTTTACTAAACAAGCCCTAAATATACCTGCAAGCCCTTCCTTACTGAACAACTCCCAAAGATGCTGTGTTTTCTGTCATGTTTTAAGAGTTAAAATAGAGAAATGGATGATTTTATCTCCTTTCTTCTCTCGAGGTGTTTGGGTAGCTGTTTTTCAGTCTTCCTTACTAAATAAACCCTAAAGATACCTGCAAGTCCTTCCTCACTGAACAACTCCCAAAGATGCTGTGTTTTCTGTCCTGTTTTATGAGCTAAAGGACAAATATGGATTATTTCATCTCCTTTCTTCCTTGAGGTGTTTGGGTAGCTGTTTTTTAGTCTTTCCTCCTAAACAAGCCCTAAAGATACCTGCAAGCCCTTTCTTACTAAACAACACCCAAAGATGCTGTGTTTTCTGTCCTGTTTTACGAGCTAAAAGAGAGAAATGGGTGATTCCATCTCCTTTCTTCTGCCCTTTGCAGGCTTGTGCTGACTGTGCTGATCAAAGCCCCCACGCCATCGCCCTGACGGAGCCACGGCTTCAAACCCAGCCAGGAGCTGGCAAAGGAACAAAGCAAAGGTGCTCAGGTCCCAGCCCAGCCCAGGGGAGCTCTGCCCACAGCTGGGGCAGCTCGATGGGTGTGAGGTCACTGCCAGGTTGGCTTTGAGGAGCAGGAGGTCTGGGTGGCTCACGCTGTTGGGTTTTGTCTGGAGAAAAAAAACCTGTGGTGACAATCTGGGAGGGTTGTCAGGGCTCCCCTGAGGATCTGCAGGAGGGGAAATGGGAAGGGGGAGTGGAAATTCCCAGTGTGAGCAGTGCAGGGTGCAGATCTGGGTGGTAACACCCGGCAGCTTTTCCCAAAGGAGGGTTTGGAGTGTCCTGAACCAAAAAGCTGCAAGAAGGGCGAGGTGGTTTCCGTGTTGTGTTTGTGCTTGGAGGTCAAACGGGCTGTTGATTTCTCCTCTGGTTGTGTCTGAGTAACACTGTGCCTGTTTGTAAATATCTTGGAGAGGTTCCTCACAATAAAAACAAACTGCTGTTGTTTGGTAACAAATCTAAGAGGATCCTGCGTGGAAGGCAAAGTGAGTACATCAGGCTTTTTCTTGTGATTACTGATAATTGTTGCCCACATTTGAAAGCAAAACCGTGCACAAAGTCTTAAATTAATGTGGCTTTCTGTGGTGCCTGGGTACTTGCAAACGAGTACTGAAGGGAGTGCAAGAGATGAATTTGGAAACTTCCTTCTCCAGTTAGGATTTTGATGAGAAAACTTACAAGCCAGAACCACCTCAGGTGAATTTTGCTGATCCTTTAGCACAATATATCCCAGTAAATACAGTCCCTGCCCTCTGGAGCTCCCAGAGGCTGAGGAACAGGATTTCAGGGAGAACACAGAAGGTGGAATATTGTGATCTTGGTTGTTTCCTCCAAGAAGCTGCCTCTCCTTTTACTCCTCATGAAAACAATCAACCACCACACAAGCACAACCCTGCAGCTCCAAATCGTGTCTGTTGCTGTGATGAACATAAAAAACATCTGAAATCCCCTTTTTTGTGAACACTGGAGCACCAGCTCCAGGCAGGGCACACTAGGAGGGCTCACCAGCAAAACTCAAGCACACAAATGTTCTTTGTAGAGCAGTGGCTGAGGCAGAGAGGGTCTTGAGCTGGGTTTATTCTCCTGTACTTTGGCTATCTAAAAATTCTCTATCTTGTCTGAACTAGTCACTTAAACGCTGTAATTAATGGAGGAGACATATCCAGCGAACAATTCAGGGACAGCTGAGGGTGATTCAGCCTCCCTGGATTATCAGGGGACTGGGTTGGGCCAGAGCCATCCCACAGCACCCTGGGCCCACTGTTGAGTAACATCCTGCAGTGCAGGTAGGAAACCACCCTGGCCTGGTGATTCTTCATCTTCTCTTCTGCAATGTTTGATCCCAACCCCACTGAGATGGGAGATCCCTGTGAGCCCAGGGCCGTTCCGGCAGAGCTCACATTCCTTGTCCTCTCTTGGCCCCGGGACAAGCAGGGCTTTGAACCCAGCTGGTGAAACAAAGTTTGGGAACAACCCAGGTGGGCTTTTATTCACTTGGGAAAATGGCAGCACATCAGCTGAAGTGCCGCAAAGGGAAAAAAAAAGATGATGCCACGTGAGGAAGAAAGTTTGGCAGGGCTGGATATCCAACACAATAGGAAAAATCACCTAAGGTGAGGATCTATAGAAATTAATAATTAATCGCTTAACACCAGGCAGCTGCACGTACAGGTCTCCAGGGCTGCCAAGAAGTGGCACAACCCAGGCAGATTTGTCCTGCAGTCACAGCAGAAGGGCGGGGCAGTGTCCCTGTCCCTGCCTGAAGTGGCTGAGGAAGGAAATCTGTCATTCCTGGTGTCACCCAACAGCAAAGGGGGAAAACAACCCCGGGATTTCTGCCCCACGAAGGGGAGGCAGCCCTGAGAGGCAGACATGTCCACGATTGAGTTTATTTTACAAACCCTTTGCTCCTGGCTGCTCGCAGAGGGCTCCGAGCTGGGGCAGACAGAGGAGCAGCAGAACTCCCTGCGGGCACAGGTACCCTGGGCAGGGGTGCTGGAGCAGACAGCTGCCAGCAGCCAGATGTGGGATCACCTCACTGGAGGGAGATTTGTCTCCATTCAGCGCCCTGGAGCTTGGGCTGAGCCCCGCAGAAGGAGGGCACGGAGCTGCACTGCCCTGTGACCCTCCCAAGCGCGGCGCTGCCCGTCCCCAAGCCTTGGAAGCGCTCGTCCCTCGGCTCAGCACGCAGATGCTCCGCAGAGGTGACCTCAGCTCTCTCCAGAGAGAGAAATTTCGGAAACGCCGCCGAGACGGCTCTCAGCCTCCCCACCCAGCCCGATACCGTGACAATTCCCAGCTATTCCCGGGGAAAGCATCCAGCAGAACCCCCCTCCCTGGAAAACAAACACGAGCAGCTCCAAGCGCAGCGGCCGGCGGCAGGGATGGGCTCGGGCAGCGCATTTTCCCTTTTCCCCGGCACTTCTGCCACTGGCGGATGCTGAATGGGATCCCAGTGTCCCGCTGGGCTCTGCTCTCTGTCAAACCCTCCCCAAAGGGGCACTGCAACTCGTACATTCCGCAGGCTCCGAGCCCTGCCAGCTCACACCTTCTAAATCCCGGCTGGATTTCCACGGGCCGGGGCAGGCAGGGCCGGGGCAGGCAGGGCCAGGCAGGCAGGGCCGGGGCAGGCAGGGCCGGGGCAGGCAGGGCCAGGGCAGGCAGGGCCGGGCCGGGCTTTTCTGGCGAAGCTGCCTGCTGCCACCGCTCGATGGCAGCGAGCTCTGCAGGGCTCGGCGCTGCCGTGCTCTGGGCGAGCTTTTGCAGAGACTTCTGCGAGCCAGAGAGGAGTTTGATAAGAGGATCCGTGTTTAACCCTGGAAGAATTTCCTACCGAGGTCGTTGACAGAGAAACCAAGAAGGAAAAAGGATAAATAAGAGAAACCTGCAGCTGCCCGTTGCAATGAGCACTTTGTTTGTCTCTGGTGACCAATGAGTAAACTCAGGAGTTTTATAAGAATGTATAAGAAGCATGCAGGCTAGAATAAAAACAGGTTTAAAGCCTTCTGAGAATGGAGTTTGTTGTTTTGTATTGTGACACTCTCAACTACGACAGGTTTGCTTGCAGGTTCTTCAGAGAAGTGGAAAATGTTGAATTGTGTGCGGTGCTCCATGAGAAAGGAGAGTTCTGCTGCTGCTGAAATACACTGAGAATATAAATTTGGATTTGTAGCCACCCTGGAAAAGAAAGAAGAATAAAATATGGCCAGGCTGTAAATGCAGTCCATAAATATCCCATGTACATACCTGTGATGATCATCCTCTCCATTATTTTAATTTACTTTATTCCAGCTTTTTTCCCTTTTTTTTTTTTTAATTCCAATTATTGCTAAAAGTTATGCACAAGGATGAAAACAGCACGAATTGGTACAGGAAAATTTGGGAACGGGGAACCACAGAAGGTGTGGTACAGAGTGAGAAGCATTGAAAGCCGTGGGCGACTGCTGGGTTGGTTTGTTTTAATGTTTTTTAGCATTTTTTTGATGATGGAACCATCCAACCAGCTGTGGAATCATCGTTGTCATCATCATCATTTCAGGATATGAAGGAGTGGAATGGAGCAGTTTGGCTGCCCCATCCCTGGAGGTGCCCAAGGCTGGGTTGGAGTGACCTGGTCTGTGGGAATTGTCCCTGGGCGTGGCAGGGGTGGGGTGAGCTGGGCTTTCAGGTCCTCCCACCCAACCACCCTGGGCTTTCAGGTCCTCCCACCCAACCACCCTGGGCTTTCAGTTCCTCCCCACCCAACTGTCGCTGTTTCCCATAGAACGAGGAGAAATACTCCCAATCCCAAAGAATCAGAAGATATTTACTTTTAATAATCCGTCTTTTTTTATTGTAGGGTCTTTAGCTAACAGCTACTTGATTGGTTCCATGACCCAATGTTTCTGTACTACTATTGGACAAGACAGAGAGTGTATTTTGAAAATACACACACAAGAAAATAATAAACTAAAGTGAAAACCAGCACCTGTTATTTTGAGAACAAGAGATGTGTATAAAACTTCTATCAATTTTTTCCTGAGAACGAGAAATGTCTATGGAACTGTTCTCTTTGAAGGTAAACTGTTTTTCCTTGGGAAAATTCGGGCCTGGTGCTGGATCTCTCTAAGATTCACCAAATGTCAGCTCCACAACCCAGCCACCCTGGGCTTTGAGGTCCTCCCCAGCCAACCTCTGCATGCTCTGGGCCTGCTGGGGCTCTGCCTTCCCCAGACCTCAGCCCAGCCTGGGCTGCAGAACAGGAGAGAGCTGCTCAAAGTGTCCCCAACCCACTCTGCAGCCACCATTCAGCTGCTGCTGCCCCTCAGGCACCACCTGTGCATCTTCAGGCACTTTTGGGACATTTTCTCACACCAGCCTTTGCACGGGCAGCCAGAGGAGTTGTGGGAATCATCTCCCACCGTCCTGGAGCTGCCTCTGCAGGACCCACCTCTGCTCTGAAGGACGTTTCTGTTCCAAGGCTCCCCACGAGGCTTTGAGTCTTAGACAGCCCTGCTAAGACGATGATCTAAACTGACCTAAATTCCAGGTCAAGCAAAATTTAGGTTAATTTCACTGATGTCATTTTAAAATTTTAATTGGCATAAGCCCTCTGGGGCAGGGATTTTTCCAGGGAGTGCGTGTGCAAGTTGAACCCACTGATGGAGGCTCACACTGCTGCTGAAATCCTGATTCCCAAATTTATTCATATTTACCCGTTTTGCCTTCAGATCAGGGTGTTTCCTTCCTACAAAACCAGGGAATAAAAATGAAGCACCTGGGCTCCAAAGAGGGGACAGAGGGGGTGATGCTAAAAGAGTCCTGCCAGGAGCAGCCATTCCTGCAGATTGAAAGATCAGGAAAACATAAATGCAAACAGAGAGCCCATTAAACACTGGTGGAAAAATGGAAGCCCTGGAATGTCTCCAATATAACTAAAAAGCAGTCCAGGACTGGAGTGATTCTGTGTTTGTTTTCTGTCCATTTTTCATGGTTTGCTCATTGTCACTTCGAACTCTTCCAATATCATTAATACAGCTGACCAATGTTATTTCTAAGAAAAATATTTTCATTTAAAAAAAAAAAAGGACGTTTTCCTGAGAATAATTTTTCTAAGTGTGGTGATATATTGTTGAAATAGTCCTTTTTCTATAAACAATTGACTTTTTTTTAAAAGCCATGTTTATTGAAAAATTTACTGGAAATATTACCAAACCTTCGTCAATGAATTACAGATATAATATTTTTATTTCACAAAACCCGTTGGAAAGGAGTGCAAAGCAGGGCCATCTGTGACAGGCTAAATCCAAGCAGCGCAGCTTGTGGGAGCACAATGGTTCACGTTTTAAGGGTTTGAGTGGCTCTAACAATCACCCCAGAAATCCACATTATTTACAGGATGTGCTGGAGAGGAGGAGCTGCTCAGCAGAGCTTGGTTCCAAAAGGGATCTTGGAGCTCCTGCTCTTGGAATTGTTGGGTGAATGGACTCTTCTTTCCCATCTCTCCATCCACGTTCTTCATTTTCCCATCTCCAACAACAATTGGCACTGAATATGCCCAAATATCCCCGTTTTAACCCTTTATGCGGCATGCTTTTACCTGATGGATGCTCAACTCCACCTCTGGACTAACTCCTAAAACTCTCTTCAGATTAATCTCATGGGAAGATTGAGAGGGTAACAGGAGACTGGGGTGGACAGACTGAGCTTCCAAGAGCCCCAAAATCTGGACAAGGAGATGGGGAAGAACCCGGTGCCCCCCGGGAATGAGGTGGGACAACCCCACTGGGAAAAGGTGTGGCCAGGGAAAAGAAAATTGAGGAGTGGTCAGAAAAAAATGACAAACAGGGGATGAATTGTGAGGGCTTTAGGGGGGAAAGGAGGTTCCTCAGCATTAAAGAAATATGTTAATCACAGTAACAGCTTAATTTTGTGTGTAATTACAACCCCGCTCTTCCCTTGCTCCCCCACCCTGGCAGAGGTTAATTTTGTGTGTGCACATTCAATTTTCCCTTGCCAGGGACACGGGGCAGGTATTTACACAGATGCAGAGCACTTGAAGCCGGGAGGGGAGGGGGAAGCTCTGGAGCCAGGACCCAGGGCCCAGCCCCACGGCGATGGTAATTTGTGGTTTTTCCTCCAACGTTTAGTAGCCACAAAGAAGCCTTAGAAATTTCTGGTCAGAACCAGGACTCCCCTGTTCCTCTGCAGACGAAACACTGAGCCCTTACACTCCAACCCAATAAATATTTCATCTGGTTTGGAGGGAGAAGGAGTGGAGCTGGGCAGAAATTGTGTTTCACGAATGCAAATGACAGCTCAGAGCCTCCAAGAGCCAAATCCTGCCTTGGGTGTGGGCAGGGGCACAGGGGGGCTGTGGGGACAGGGACAGGTGAGCTCAGGTGATTTGGGCACCACAGACACGTCCACGGGGCTCCCTTGGAGAAGCACAATAAAGCAGAGAACCCACAGCAGGAACTGAATGTGAAAAATGTTACATAGAGGGGAAACTCAGAAGCAAAGCAAGTCTGGAAACACCCCAGATGCATGAAGAGACAGAAAGATAAGTTTAAAACGTGCTTTTCTCTGCCCTCCTAATCAATAGGCAGTGGACAGATTTCTGATAGTGCAGTTATTTCACTTTCTCCCATTTTAATCTTTGTTAATCAGGTTTTGGTGCCAAGTTGGAGCATTGCCCTTAAATCTGATCCTCCCTCCTCACCCTCCTGAAGGCACTGCTGTGATTTCAGCAGACCTTGTGATGGTGACTCATTGACCAAAGAGATGGGGGACAACCTTTGGAAGACCTGGACACCATCATTCCTTTGGGAAGTCCTTGGGATGCAAAGCACAGCCTCAGGATTCCATCCAGGAGGAGACAATTTAATTTAAATGAAAAATTTAATTTTCTATATTAACACAGCGACTTGCAAAAATTCCTGAATAGTAAGTCATCCATTCAACCATTCTGGTCAAATCAGCTGTGATAAAGAAAGGGTTTGAAATCAAGACACAGAGTTAAGCAAAATCCCCATGAGTTGTTGAACTGGAAGGGAGAAGAAAATCCAGACCCACTGAATCCAAAGCTGAAGAGAGATGGACATGGGAATTTGTAGGAGGATTGTGTTCCCATAGCCCATAAACACTCCAAGGAATAAATCAGGGGCAGAATTTATTTAGGGCAGGGCTCTGATCTCCTGTAAGTGCTTTTAAGGCAGAAGGGAAATGCCCACATCGCTCTCCTGTCGCTGCCCTCTGAGGGATTTATATCCAGCTTTTAAGAGTTGTTCCTGAGAGGAAGATTTAATTCCTGTCCCAGCCCATCCCAAGCCTCTATGACTGATAAAATTCAGGGTATGCTGGAAGTTTGGAGTGTGCAGGAGGCAATCCCACAATTCTGGAGAGCTCCAGCTGCTCTCCATGAGCCCATCCCACTCCATGACTCCATAAACAACTTCCACAACAGGAAAATCCAGTAAAAAACAAATATTCAGGTACAGAAATTCACTGTGATCAGAGGAGTCTCTCAGTAAATGACACTGTTAATACCCCCCAAAGATTTAATGTTTTATCCGTTATTTAAACTGCAACTGGAGTTTAGATTCACGGAATCACTTAGATTAAAAAAGACCTCAAGATCATCGAGTCCAACTGTGATTGATAACATAAAGATTAAAAAAGTTGGCATCTGGTTTGGTTTGATGTTGATACCTGATTTGCCAACTTTTCAATTATTCCTAAGAGGAGTGAAAATATATTAAATTTCTACAAGCTGCAAACAGAAAGTGGAAATGGTTATAAAGAGACCACCAAGTTTCATTATCTGAACTTGTAAAAAAGCACGAACAGAACGGAAAATGTTCAGAAACCTGAATAAAACTCAGTGGTTCAGCTCAGTGATTTTTAACTGCCTTTGGAAAAAACTTCCAGATTGACAAGGTGACAAGAAAAAACAAATCTTGCCCATATTCCCTCAGTTTGAGGGAGTTAAGAGATATCTAATGGAGCAGGGAAAGTGATTATTATATTTTAAATACTGGATTTTAATACCGATGGGGCGTCTCAAATGAAACGAAAAGCAAGGCTGAAACTGGAAATGGACACTGCTGCGAAAATTCATGAAAAGCTGCAAATATCAGCCTGTTTAAAAAGATAATAAATCAGATGAGATCCTGAAGCCTATTTATTATGCTTGGAATTAGCAATAATAAAACCAAAGCTCCTGCGATGGAATCGGACGGGAATAAAATGAACTCCGTGGGTCGATTTCGCGCTTCATGCGTTGTCAGAGTTTTGGACCACGGGCCCTTCTGGAGTTCCCCCGGCTGAAGGAGCTGCAGTGGGTGGCAGTGGGGGGCAGCTGGGTGTGATTTTGGGTGGTTGGTGTGGTTTGTGGGGGTTTGGCTCCCGGCGCTCTCTCCGTGTGCTCCCGGTGAGCCCGGCGTGTCCGGTGTGCCCCGGAGCCGAGGTCAGCCCGATGCCTCCTCAGCTCTGTGTTTGTCAAAGCCAGAGTGGTTTCAGGATCTGTGAATAATTCTCCAGTGAAACAGTTCCAAAGATACACCCGCATTTCCATATGCTGATTTTTTTTCCCCCCAGGTTTATCAATCTTTTTCTTGTTTTTTTCTTCATAACTTCGATATTTTGTGATATTTTTTAAAAAATGAACTTTTTTCCATGCCCTTCTGAAATCCCAGAGTGATGTCCTCCTGTTCCATTTTACCTCCTGAAATTTGAGTCTGGCTCTGCAAACCTTCTCACCTATTCACTCTCTAATTTAAAAAAAAAAAAAAAAAAAGAGATTTCAAGAAAACTCCTTGAGGGAATTTCTCATTGGGTCAGCCTCAAACAGGGCCACCACTTCCACCTCCAAGACGTAAAGAAACTCCACAAAAATGTGTTCTTGAGGAGACACATCCAGTTCATTTGAAGTCTCATTAGCTGAGAAGAACCTGGATATGATTTAAAGCTGAATTTTCATGTTTACCACTTGGCTGGGGCAACCTCCATGATGCCCTTACCAGATGATTCTGACATCATCTGAGACAGAAAATGGATGAGTAGGAGCATCTCTGGAGGAAGAAACATCCTGTTTTTTCAAGCATCCCAAAGAGTTTCAGCCTCTGTGGTTAGTGGAACGTAAGCAAATAAATAAAAAGAAAACAAATCAAATGATTTCCTATAGGAATTCTTTCCACCCTAAAGGCAGTGGGGCATTAGCAAACATTCAGTAAACAGGAACTGGCAGAAACATCCCCAGAATCCAAATGGTTTTTTATTTATCTTCTCCACTGCATGCGTGGGGAAATGCTGATAGAGAAGTGCAGGTAAACATTTTAATGATCATTAATTTTTTTCTCTATTTGTATTCCAGGTCTGAGCTGTTTTTTCTTGATAAACACCCCTGCGTGACTTCCTCACTGGGGCTCACATTCCAACCAGGCTGGACAAGGTTTCAGGTGAGTTTTGTCCCACTTGAAGTGGAAAACATGCCCCAAAATCTGGCTTTGATGGGACTGAGCCACTTCAGCTCAAAGTTTGCATTAAGTTTCATTAATTAATGTGAATTAATGTGGAGTTGAACATTGGCTGCAGCCTTGTGTGAATAATACAGAGCCCTGAGTGCCACCGAGCTGCACTCTCCACACTTGCATGGGGTTTTAATTGTGATTTGTTCAATTTATTCATTTATCAGGGCATGATACTTAATTAAGCATTTATGTATCTATTTATTTTAAAAAATAAAATGCACAGTATGAATGCATTGGTATTAATTATTGCTAGTGGGGGTAAAATCAAAAGAGCTTTTTGAAACCAGGGAACAACCCCTGCTCCCAGGCCCCCAGCTGACTGCACAGTAGCTCAGGATAGGGATGAAATCCTAAAATACAGCACTCGGACAGGGAGAGAGAGCCATGAAAGGAGAAACAAACACTGGGACATCAGTGCCCATCCTGTGCCTGCCCCAGACCCCCTCGCTCCTCTGGGAACATTTCAACCCCTTCTCCAAGGCAGTTTCACACTCATTATTTGTCAGATTAATTAAGCAGGATTTCACACACTCATTTTTTTCCCTTCTAATCACTATTAACCTTTTCAATTCAAAATATACCCAATTCTGGTGGATAATGAACTCCTCCTCAAGGATTTGCAGCTGACCTGCTTTGACATTGCTCCATTGCCCTCTTGAGATCCATACCAGTTTCACCCAGTGCAGGTCTGGCTTTATTTGGAGGAAACCTTCCACACCAGGTAGATTAAAATCACTCCAAATATCACACAGAGAGGGACGCTAACACCCAATAAATAAAAACCTGGATGTTTTTTAGCAATTTCAGCCTGGCGTGAGGCTGATGCGAAAGTGCTGCAATTCTGCTCTCCAATCTCAGGTACAAACTTTATCCAGGGTTGAAAATTGCCCCAAAGAGATGGATGTGGTGGCAGAGGCAGCCATGGGACGTGGTGCTGCCAACTCCACTGCCTCCAGCCCTAGTTTAAGGACATTTTTGGAGGTAGGTCCCAACTTTCCATGAAAGGGAAAAGCCATTTGTCTGTCTGTACGGAGAAGCGAGGCATGAAAATACAGCCTTTAAAAAAACACAATTTCAAACCATGCTCCAATTTCAGCTGGCTCGCGAAGCCAATGCCGTCCTCGGAGGGAGCCAGCTCCAAGTCGTGTTCCTTGCTGAGTTAGGAGAGCTCTTCCCATGAGCAGGCACAGGAAACCTCCAGATCCAACATCCACCTTGTGTGTTCTCCATGTTTTAAAACACTCCTGTAAAATTCACAGAATTCACAGAATCACAGAATTCACAGNGGAGAAGAATGACCTCCCTGCTCCTGCTGGCCACGTAAAAGTCCCAAAGCTGTCGTGGTGACAATTCCCCTCCAAGTGATGCACAGCAAGGCAGACACAGAGCTCGTGGCTCCAGGCGTGGAGGGCGCACCCAGAAAGAACCAGCTGGGTGGAAATAATGAACATTTGGCTCCTCACCCCATTTCACTCCTTTTTCTGTATCATGGTTTCCACAGGGGGAGATCCCTCCCATGTCTCAGCATCACCCCGACGTGCTCCCACCTCCCCAAGACCAACCCAACCCCACCTGCAGAAGGCAGCACTCCCAGCCAAACACCCTGAGCCCAGCAACAGCTCCCACCACCCTCTCCTGCTTCAGTTTAGGGCAAAAATCTGTGGGTTCAGGCTGGTGGGGGGATCTTTTCTGGATATTATGGCCACAAGTCGGTGGAGCACTGCAGATTTGCCTTCCTGTGGAGCAAGAGCTGGAATTCTGTGCTGAAACCTTCCCAAATTCCCTTCTCCAACATCTGCCCAGCTCTGGTTTGCTGACCTTGCCCTTGGGCTGAGGTGATTTATGGTCCCCAGCCATCCCAGCTCCCTCTCCGTGCCGTTCCCCACTGCTGGGAGGTGCTGGTGCCCCCAGCCCTATCCATGGCAGCACCTGGGTGGGATGGGAATGGCTTTTTCCAAACAGTTCCTCCTCCTCAGATACGCTCTGCACATCCGTGTCTGGCCAGGAGCTCAGCCATTTATTTTTCCTCTCCATAGGCATGTTTGGAGCTGTGGGTGGCCTCTCCTGTTTAAAATAAAGAAGCCAGGGGGAAGCTTTGTTCTTTGCAGGCTGAAAATCAGAGCATCTGTCCTGTGCTGGGTGGCAGAAGGAAGCAGCAGAGCTTAATCTGCTGGAAATTTCCCCACCTGAATTTTTGTTTTGCTTGGGTTGAAGGAACCAGGAACACAAGGCAAAAAGAAGACAAGTTTGCAGGACAGGCTCAGCAGCTCCAGGTGATGAAAATGCTGTGAATCTGGATAGCCACAATACTGGAATTCTTGTTTCTCCAGATGATCAGAAATTCAAAGTATTTGATATCATCTCACAGCTCCTGAGTAGCCTCAAGCCAGGTTTTATTGGATTAATAGTCCTGGAGCAATCAGCTCAGTTCAAAGACATCTGCAGGGTCATTCAAGGCAGAATGTGCTCCATTCTATAGTAATTTTAATATAAAAGAGGTCTCTTTAGAACTTCTCTCACAGTTTGCCTCCACTTTTACTGTTTGAGGCATCAAATAGTCCCTTTCATCATGGCTTCCAGCCCCATTTAAAGCAAAACAAGCAGAGCTAGAAGAGCAATTTTTAATTTCACTATTTTTAAAAAATACCCTGACATTTTGCAAAACCATCCTGGCAAACTGGGAGACACCAAATTCTCTGAAAAATGACTCTGAGCAGCCCAGCCCAGCCCAGTCCATGAGCACACAAGGCCACGAAGGACTAAGTCACCTCATCGATCCTCCCAGCACAGGACACGTTGGGTTTCTGCCTTCCCCTGCACCTTTGAACCTCCTCATAAATATTCCCCCTCTGCAGTGGAAATTTGGGCAGGGCAGGGACATTTATGACTTGTTGTGGGATGCTGGACAGCACCAACACCCCCTGGGCAGGGAGGGCAGCACAGCCTCTTCCCTCACCACTGTCCCTGCCACCAGGAACGACTCCTGGCTGTCTCTGGACCTTCCTGCCACGTCCTGACCAGGTGAGGAACAGCCTGCAGTGGCCCTGCCCCTTGATTTACACACTGCTGGTTCTATCACTGCTTAACTCATCCCTGTGCATCCACTGCAAAGCCCATTTTCCTGCCTGGAGTTTCATTCCTGGCTAAGGAATGGCAGGAGATGCTTCATTATTGCCTGTCTTCAAGCAGGAGAAGAGCCTATTTTTAAACTGGTGTTTTGCAGGTCATTAATCCCAGCCCTGGATGGGAGCCTTTAGCTTTTGACCTCCCCAGTGACCGAGTTATTTACTGCAGACGACAAATGGTTATTTTGCAGGGTTGTTTTCAAAAGGTTTTTCCCATTTTGGAGTCTTTGTGGAGCATTGTAGGAGCCCTCATGGTTCCCCTGTCTCGTATCCTTAATCCACCCTGAAAGATATACAGGGCACTTTAGGAATGACTCATGCCAGTGTAAGAGGATGGTTATGCAATATCCACATTATTCCTGTTATTTCTTGGATGCCTCAGTCTCATAATTCGGCATGGTCTTAATATTGAGGGGGAATTTGAGCTGCATAATATCCAGAGAAAATCTCCGAGAGTTTACTGATACAGTTCCCAAATCCAGTCCATGTCTAAAGTGATCAGCACTAAAAATGGGCAGAACTGGGCTTTTAGGGTTGAAAATCAGATATTTATTGTTATTTATTGCACGTGTAAGTGTATCCTGCAACAAATGAACAGGGCTTCATTAAATCACGATTTTAAAGTGACTCTCTGGCAGGACTGATAATTGGTGTCAGCAGATGAAGGGGTGAATTCTGTTTTGAACAATTACTGAGGAGGGTGGGAGTGGTGATCCCACCAGCCCAGGAGCTGCTCCCTCGGAGAGAAGGGGGAAACTGGGAGCAGGGAGATGAGGAACAACCAGCCCAAGATGAAATTTCCATGGGAAGGAACCAAGAGGAGATTTATGCACACAAATGCTCCTTTCTCCCTCATTTTTCACCTCTTCGGTTGTGCCACTCCATGTCCATACCTGTAGATGTTCCAGAGAGCCAGGACATCTTTCCTGGGGCTGGAACAACCCCTGCAGGGCACAAACAACACTGGGCCAAGCTTGGGACAGAATGAATTAAAGAGGACGAGGTGACGAACACAAGGTCCCCCCAAATGATACTCCCAGCTTAAATTTCCATGGCTTAATCTGCGTTTTGGCTGAGCAGGGAAGGCCTCCACGGTGGCGTGTTGGTTTAGTGGTTGGAGGATGACATAAAATAAAAGCCCTGAGTTCAAAGGGCCTGGCTGTTTACGGGAATCCCACCCCCCGAGCCCTGGCGGGAGCGTCCTGGATTACTCATCCGCGTTAACTCTTTGGATAAACATTTCCCTGTCAAGCCTAAGGTCGAGCTGCACAGCCCCTGACAAGGAAAAAAAAAAAGAAAAAATCCGTGTTCAAAAATAAACACAACACAGGTCTGAATTAGGGGCTTGTTTCTTACAAAGGAAGATGTATTTACACAAGGGCGGCTCATCGGGACACGTTGGTTTTCCAAAGGAGAGAGCTGTGGAGGGATCTGGGAGGGATCTAAACATCACTGAGTGACAGCAGTGGAAGAGGAAGGGTTTGAGCCATGCCAGCTGTGCAGGGCAGGAGTTTGGGAATGGCTTTGGAGCTCCACGGTGAGCTCAGGAGGCGAAGGATCTGGCAGGCACGGCGGGATTGACTGGGAAAGCGATGTCACGCTCTAACGACAGGAACACCTCCAGCTCCCACTGAATCACTGCCATCCATCGAATTTCCATGATGTCAAGCAAGTGGGAAGGAAAATAGGCTGGAGCTAAATGGAGGATGGGAGCGTGGAGCAAAATCATGGTAGATTTGGGGGGTTATTTTTTGGCTTTCCCTGACGAAGGTGGCGGCACGTTTAAAAGTAAGAGTTGTAACAGAAACTCAGCTCATGATGATGAATGGTCAGGAATTCTACTTGAGAGCAGCCCCACCACATTTAATAGATATTATAGATGTCTGCATCCAGCACAGGAGGTGAAAGCAGGGTAAGGGGCATTGATGGGAAATGAAATTCCCAGCAGAAGAAGTGTCAGGGTGTTTGTGTTCCAGGTCTGGAGAAACCTCTGTCCTACAAACTGCAGCTCATCAATAGGAATTAATTAGGAAGAAATCCTTTCCTGTGAGGGTGGGGAGGCCCTGGCACAGATTCCCACAGAAGCTGTGGCTGCCCCTGGATCCCTGAAATGTCCCAGGCCAGGTTGGAGCACCCTGGGACAGTGGGAGGTGTCCCTGCCCATGGCAGGGGTGGAACTGGATGATCTTTGAGTTCCCTTCCAACCCAGCCCATTCCGTGATTCCGTGATAATTTCTGTGGGAAATAAGTCTGAAAGAGCAGAGAGTTCTGTTTGCAGTGCAGCACACTTTGAAACCATACAAGAACCACACATTTTAAATCTGTTTTTCAGTTCAGCAGCACCATGACATCAATTCTATTTTCCCTCTTTGATTTTCCCACAAATTCTTAATTTTTTCTTTTTTAAAGCTGCAAAATGCTGATACTCTGAAGACAACTTAAAGGGTTGTCTTTGACAGCTTAGGATATTCCTAAAAATTTGGCAAGACCATTACTAAACCCTTGGCTCTATCCACATACTGGACAGGATTTAGCATCTCAAAGGCTGCTCACACCATCCTCTTCTGGGCATAACAATGACAATAAAAAAAGACATTCCGATAAAACTGGAAAAAGAAAAATCTCAGTTCATAAAGATTCTGTCTAACCTTCAGCTGGAAATGAGATGACAAATAGGCCAGCAAGGCCAACTAAGATTTTTTTTGGGTATTGATTTAAAGCAGAGAAGCCACAGTGGGTAGTTTATCAATTCCAGTGGAAACCAAGGATCATGGAACTAAAAGGTATTAATCACTGCGGATTACAGAACCCAAGGCTTCTATTAATTTCCCTGCCAGTTTCGTTATCTTCTCAGATTTTCCTGTCATTTCTTTAAGGCTTCCCTTGTAAATTTTGCCTTTCGAGCTGGAAGGGGCCATTAGAGGATGGCAGGAGTCCTGTGCTCTTCTCGTAATGAATTCTCAGGTTACCCCGGGTTTTCCTGTGAAAACAAACTGAAGCCACACACAATTATCCCTCAGCTGCCCAAGCAGACATTCTCGAGAAGGATCTTCTATTTTTAATCCAGCTATTGGAATAAACTAGGGGAAGGCTCCCAGCCCCTTGTTTGGGCTAAAAATAAAACACCAGCAGTGCAAACACACGTCTGGTGTGCCATCCGTGAAAATAATAATTTGGGGGTTGTTCCAGTTGGGATTTCAAGAGTTGGGGCACTCTGGAAGTGCTTGCTGAGCATGGATCCAGCCTGTGGAAGTAGAAATCTTCCATTTCTACACAAACCACTTGTTTCAGTGAAAACTCCTGGGATTTATATCAGAACAATAAGGAAGTTCCCATCCTACCCTTCCTTGATTAATTCAGTCAACACAGGATGTGTTTTCAAGCTTCTCTCTACAAATAAAACTGAGATTCCCGTTCCAAAAAGCTCTGGAATCATGGAATCATGGAATGGATTGGGTTGGAAGGAACCTTAAAGCCCGTTTCATTCCATCCTTCCGTAGGCAGGGACACCTTCCACTATCCCAGGTTGCTCCAAGCCCTGTCCAACCTGGCCTTGGACACTTCCAGGGATGCCCATTGTTGTCAAGAGCTGGGCCTTGGGCTGCCACCAGAATGCCCCTGGCTCTAAAAGTTTTCACCCACATGGATTCAACCCCGTCCATTCCATTTAAAGCAATCACTGGTTCCCCAGTGTTGGCTCTGCAGCCCTTTAAATTGAGGAAATGCTCTTTAAAAAACAGGAATTATTGTTGGAGATATTATTACATTTAACTTTCCATGCCATTTCCCTTTGCAGGTTGTACTAAGGCAAAACCAACACATTTTCTTCAATTTTTGGGGTTATTTTTACTGTAGCTTTGCAATCCAGCAGCTTCCTCAAGCTCTGTTTGCAGGACAGAGTTCCTTATCCATCAGTGGCAACATTTTCCCTTTGTTTCATTCTCCTCTAGCCAGGAACATAATCCAGTCATGACGTTCAGCATGGTGACAGCACCAATATTTCATGAGAAGTAAAGAGGGCTCAAAACTAGTCCTTAACTTATGTATGGGGGAGGAGGAGGAGATGCTGGAAGATTTTCTTTGGTTTTATGCAGATTTTCTTTCATTTTACACAGAATTTCTTTGATTTTGTGCAGAATTTTGCAATTTGTAGTAAGAATCTACCCCCCAGCTGCGCTGCAACACACCACAATTATTCAGGACAAGCTTCTTTGGATTCTTTAAGTCCTATTTTACAACTTTTAACCATTTCCACGCTGCCATTTGTTTCATTCAGTGCCAAACAGCCTCCCCATTTATATGGCTTTTCCCCCAGCCACAAAGTGAGCATATAATATATTACAGTTCGATTTCCTTTGATATCCCCCCCATCCCCAGCTGGCTCTCCCCACTCCCAAGCCTTGGATTAAGCAGCTCCCAGGCAGCCCACGGAGCTGGACAGCAGGAGAGCTCTGCAATAAGTCCTAAATTGAAAGCTCTGCTGTGTCTCCCCACTGGGACAGCCTGCTGAGATAGGCTTCTTTTAATATTGCCTTAATAGGCTCAGTTAATTAAGTTCAGTCTATCTGGAGGGATTTTCATGGCCTATGGAGCCCCGGCAAACGGGAGCCTATTCCTGCCTCACTTATTATCAATAGTGGCTCAGGGAAAAGTGATTACAGCGCTCGGGAGAGAAGAAAGGGAATCACCTTCCCTGGTTTTGCTGGCTCGGCACATTTCTGAGGATCCCAGCCCGGGGCCAGCATCCCGCGAGCCGCTGGAGCAAGATGGGGCTGGGAAAAACGCATCCTAAAGGCTTGAACTTTGGAGCAGCCCCTCGCGCCGCCTTAAAGCATGAGCTGCTGGGGTTGTTAATCACTCAATTAGGCTCTAATTATCAACACCCGCCGCATCAAAAGGCCTCCCGTGGGCAGGGCAGGGTTGTGGCCGGTCTCTGCGGCAGGTGATCGCTGCCCACAAAGGGCTGGCTGGAGCCGCGGCTGCCGCGGATCAAAGCGGGCACGCAGGGGATGCTCCCCGGCTCCCTCCGGCCCGGCGACACGGACCGGGGCTTCTATCGATTATTCACCCGGCACCGGGGCTTTTATCGATTATTCACCGGGCTCTGGGGCTTTTATGGATCATTCTCCCAACCCCGGGGCTTTTATGGATTATTCTCCCAGCCCCGGGGCTCAAATCAAAGCCTGGCCTCGGGCAGTGGGGCAGGAGGGGCGCGGTGGCTGCTCCTGCCACGGAGGGTTTATGGAATCCCAGAATGTCCTGAGTGGGAAGGGATCCTCAAGGATCATCGAATCCAACTGCTGGCCCTGCACAGCACCACCCCAAAGAGTCACCAGAATCCCTCTGGAGCTCTGGCAGGTTTGGTGCTCTGAGCATTCCCTGTGCCCAAACAACCTCTGGGGGAAGAACATTTTCTAGTATCCAACCTCCACCTTTTGGGAGAAAAAACTTCCCAATATCCAACCTACACCCTCTGGGAGAAGAAACTTTTCCCAATCTTCAACCTCCACCCTCTGGGAGAAAAAACTTCCCAATATCCAACCTACACCCTCTGGGAGAAAAAACTTTTCCCAATCTTCAACCTCCACCCTCAGGGGAAAGATTCTTTTCCAATATCCAACCTACACCTTTGTAGGGAGAACCTTTCCCAATCTCCAACCTCCACCCTCTGAGGGAAGAACCTTTTCCAATATCCAACCTAAACCTGCCCTGACACAGCTTCAGGCTGTTCCCTCGTGTCTGCTGTGCCAAAATTCCCAGCCTTCAAAGTGACCTCTGCAGGCAGGTCCCTCTCTAATGATAACAATGCCTCTAATATTGAAAGCTGGCACCGAGGTGAGGCTTTTCCAGCAGCTGGGGCTGTCCTGGAGGTAACCCCGTGACCTGGAGGAGCTGCTGGGTCTCTTCTAGGCAGAGCAGGAGCAAAGCCTCTGGAAAATTCTGGGCCAGAATTCCATATTTGAATGAGACACAAATAGAAATACCATTCCTTCCAACACTGCAAGCTAACTCCGAGGGATGGGAATGCACACATTTTCTTTCCTTCAAATATATGCAAAATATCTGCTCCCTCCTTAGTGTGAAATAAATTATTTTGCATGTATTCAGGAGTTTTTTTATCTCTCCTCAAAGTTCTTCAATGTAAAGATCTCATTTTCTGTCCCCAACATGTCCTGACAGGGCTAAAAGTTCTTATTATCCATTGCTTTGGATGAAATACAGTTTAGTAACACTTGCTCTGTAATGATAGTTTAACTTTTGACCCATTTCTGATATTTAGCATGCACAGTTAAATTGAATTAAGAAGCTGTGCTCTCGCAGAGTAACAGAACTTGTAAGGAAACACCTCAAGAAGAAATGGTCAGGTTGAGGCAAGAATGTTCTGACTTCTACCAGGGTGTAAAGAGCCAGTGGAAAACTGAGTCCAACAGTCTGGCATTCGAGGATGCTCCAAGAATACAAGAATTCTCTCACCCTTTCCAGTCCCAGTCTCATTTCCTGGGTTTTACCATGATTCGGGGTTATAGAGGCACGCAGTGAGTCAGCCTGGATCAATTTTCCTAATCCTCACAAAATGTTGATAATTTGTTCAGCTGTTCCCTTTTAACAGAGTGACAGAACAAATGCAGGAGGAGAATTTTAGCTTGGGTTTCTTTCAGCAGCTCCAGCCTGGCATCCAGCTGAAAGCTTGTGACGAAGGACTTAAATTCCAGCACTAAAAGTACTTGATGACATTCTTTTTATCCTCAAGAACATGATAAAGGTGGAGCTGAAGGGAAGAAAGGATGCCCCAGTCACCTTAGGGTTCCTGGGTTGGAATTCCCAGCCCGTGGAGCTGGAGTTGCTCGGGCAGAGCAGCGTGTGCTGTTCCCCCACTCCTGGCCCTTCCAAGGAGGGAAGTGCTGCAGCTCTGAGGCACAGCAGGACCCAGCAGGATTCTGTGCAGGAATCCCCACTCCCCTCAATTGTCAGGGAATGAAAATCCTCCGTGGATTGGAAGGAACAATGCAGGGATGCTGTCACCAGCTCTGCACATTTGTCCACCTGCATTATCCTGCTGATGGCTGAGGGCATCCCATGCCATCAATCCCTTTTGTCCTTCCAGGATTTCTTGTCTAGGTCAGCAAACAAATATTTTGTGATAGGGATGCGCTATTTAAGGGTTCCTGAGAGCTCCTGGATATATTTATAAATTCACTATATAATAGAGTCCTACAGATAAATCCCAAAACTGTAAAGCCTGGATTATTCTTGCCCAGCCTGAAAGCAGCACCAGCATTTCTCACAGATGTGTCATCCATTCCTTCACCACCTGGGATTAACTCTAATCAAAAGTGACGTCCAAGACAATCCTTACAGCCAGTTATTTGTTTTCTTAGTGCAATGTTGCAAAATATTACAAAATATTGCCTTATGTCCTTACAAAGTCCTGGCATTACGTGAAAAAGCAAGGAGTGAGCTGGAGGGGTTCAAGGGTGAAGAGGTTTAATATTTTGAACTTTTTTCTGTGAATATGTACATTAGAAATGTCTGGATCATAAATAACATAAATCTACAAAGGTGGCAAGAAGTGGGGAGTTTAATTTAGGTAGAAGCAGAACAAAGCGCTTGGAAATCAGTAGCATCATCTCATTGTTTGGAGAAATGTTTGACCTGGAAGAAGGATGGTGTTTATTGAGACTAAAGCAACACCCTCCTCCAAAAATACTCAAAAAATGCCCCAAAATTGCAAAGTGCTTCTGTGTGCTGGATCCTGTGGAGAAGCAAAAGGAGAAGTTGAGGTAGATGTGATAGATGAGCAATGCCATGGCTGACTCTCCCAATTAAAAGGCAAATATCATGTGTATATATTAAGAGAAGTTTTATAGATTTATAGTTCTGTTTTACCCCCCCCTTGTGGTGTTATTATGGGGTGCCCTGGGTTTGGGACATTTGGGAGGGTTTGCTCGTTACTATGGCAACAGCTGACCCCCAATCAAGATTTAAGGAAGTGAACTCCACCACTGGACAGTGAAGAAGAGATCAATGGACAGAACTTTGGGGGGGACTAAAGGGTTAAAAGGCCAAACCTCCATTGTGAGGGTGAGCACACAGTGGGAAAAATCCTCTGCTCCTGGTGCCGTAATAGTTTCTTTATTCAGTCCTCTGTTGTATTTTTGATAAGGTTTTAATAAACCTTTTACATTTTTGGAAGTGAGTAGCATATCTCACAGTAGAGGAGGATTCCTGGCATAACCAAAGAGCCTGGAAACACCTGGGAGTGGGAGAGGGGCTCTGCTGCTGGTGGAGGGAGCAGCCCCCAGGGCCAGCTGGTGCCAGAGCAGAGAGGAGCTGCACTCCAAGCCAAGGCCTTGACTCGCAGCCTGGGCAGGGGGAAAGGTCCTGCGTGGCTGGGGGCTGACTCAGGCTGCTCTCTGCCGAGCCCTGTGGCTTGGCCAGGCTGCTGAAGGTTTTGTTCTGAGCTGACATTTCTCGCTCTGATTAATCCTTTCCAGCCCCCGGGCTCAGCTGACTCGGCTGAGCCATTGTTCAGCTCTGTGAACTTCGTCTCTTTTCAGGGCTTAAACAGAAGACCCCTCTCCCCTCCCCACCTCATCCTTCTTGCTAAAAGCCTGTTTGTAAGAGCCATAATGAAACTCCAGGTGGCCTGGTGATTCCTGAGTAATCCCCTCAGGGATTTGAAGCACTTGGTTATGCCTCATGCATGGTAACAAGCCATGGATGTGATTTTCCCCTCTTGCTTTCCGCTGGGCTGTGATTTAAGAAGTGCAGGGCATTAAATGCTCGAAAAAGAAAGTTCAAAATCAAAACAATCCCTGGAAACACAACAAGCTCTGCAGTGTGTGTGCGTGGGCAGTGTATCCAGCAGTTCCCACTGAACATTAGATTATCTCCTGAGCCAAGCTGCACTGAGGAGAACAGCAGATAACTCTGGGGCAAGTCCTGGTCCCACAGCCAGGCACCTACACCTGCTCCCAATTGTCCTTCCCCCCAATCCCATCTGGAAACATCACTCTGGCCGTGCCACCAAGCACCTTTGAGCTTGGGAAATGGTGACAGTCAGGGCTGGAACATCTCACCCCTCTAAAGGAAACAGCAGAAGAGCAACAGAGCAAAATGAGTTTACAAGGCTGAAAAAAAAGGGGAGTTCAGGGTATTTGATGAGGTTCCAGAGGTCTGCTTGCCACATGTGGAATGTCAAGTGGAGCAGAAGGGGCAGAAAAAGCTTGGAAAGGTGGAAATGGGATTATTGGGATGCCACCTGGACACTGCAGTGGTTCATTCCCTTGCCTGTGTCTGGCACCAGAACCTGCCCAGCTTTTGAGCAGAGGTGAGGAAGGTGAGGGAGCCTCTTGCTAAAAACCCCAGAGATCAATCATGGCATTGGCTGGGAGTTCACCTCTGTTTATGAAGTTATTTTGGGCGTTTCCATGGATTAGTGAGAATTGCTAATATTGCTAATAGAAAAAAATATCAGAACTAAGATCAGGGTGCAGCTAAAGAGGGTCTTAGCTACTAATTGTTAATGAGTGACAGCAACCAGGCCCTCCCTTGCCCTGCACCCCAAAATGGAGCTGTGTCCCCTCAGCTGTGTCAGAGCTGGCTGCAGTCTGAAGGGATTACAGCTCTCATCCCCTGCAGCCACCCTCACCCTGCTGCCTGGCCAGCAGAGCATTGTGCTCCATTGGTTCCACCAAAAAGGAATTTCCATGGAGGGCCAGGACGGATAAATCACCAGCAAATTGCTATTGGCAGGGTGAGGTCAGGAGCAAGCGGGAGAGGAGGACCTGGAGACAGGGAGGGAAAGGGAAAAAGGAAGAAAACAGCTTTGGTGCACGTTGAAATCCTTGCCTAATTTTGGTCTGAGGCTCCAATCCGGGCCAGCAGCTGCTGCAGATGATGTATTACAAACGACTTATTGCTGTAATGCATCATGAAGCTCCACGGCCCTGCTGACAGGTTCCCCTAATACATCATCAGAGCACTGCCCAGCAGGAACAGGAGTCCTGCAAACCAAACAGCTCTGTGATTTTTTGTACAGTCCCAAACCCCCCCTCCAAATCATGAATTTCTTTTCTGCTCTATTAAAGATTTCAGCTTTGAAAAGTGTGGGCCAGAGCAGGCCCTCGTTAAACGGGCTCCGATGGTTTCATAAGTCCCCGAAGCCATTAAAGGTTTTCATATAAGAGATTAACTATTGCTATTGTTGCTCGGCACGAATAAATTCTCTTTAAAAACTTTTTCATACCCTCCTGGTAGTGAGTGAGGAGCTCAAGCTTGCCTGTGAGGAGGACCTGGGCTGTGGGGCTGAGACAAGCCCTGCTCCATCTCATCAAAATAAAATTCAGAGCTTTGAGCAGTGAGGCTGCGTCGTGGTGACCCAAGAGATTTGTGGAGCTGGAGCTGCTGCCACATCCAGAGGGGATTTGTGTGGATTCAAGATAAGCAGGAGCCCTGGATGCTCAGCCTTTCTGGAAGTCAGGCCCTAAATCCCACAGGTTGCATTGCACATAAGAATGAAAAAAAAAATTGGGGTGAATGCAGGGAAGGGATTTGAGCAGCTCAGTGATGAAATCCAGAGCTGCAGCCCAAGAAGTTGTGTTTGGGTCTGACTCACCCTAAAATCTGACAATCTCAGAGGCTCCTCAGGGCTCCCTGCAGCTCTGCTGGGGTGCAGGACACCAGGGCCAGGTGACCACCCCAGGGCAAGGGCGTGGAGAGCTCCTTGCCCAGTGCTGGAGCAGGAGGCTGCACTCGGGTCTCTCCTCACTCCTGAGACCCCAGGGACTGCTCCAGGTGTGGTGAGGACGATCCTGCAGGGAATCCACAGGGATTGCAGCTCCCTGAAGCACAGAGACATCACTGGGTCCATCCCACAATATTCCCTGAGCTCACAGAAGCGCAGGTGCAAAGGGAAGGGACGAGTTGGAAATCTGGGCTTGCGTTTTCCCAGCTCATGGAAAGGCATCTGAAGGTTCCAAAGACATTCTGGTGTTAAAATTAGGGATCATTTCTCCTTGGATTTATGAGAGAAAAACGAGGACTGTTCTATGGAGACAGCAGAATGCATTGGTTCACAAACACAAATTAATTTATAAAAAAAGAAAGAAAAGGGGAAAACAGGAAAAGAGCAGAGGACTTTTACCTGTATTTAGGTTATAGGACAAACACAACCCTTTGCACAAACTCTGGAAAGTTCTGGGTGGCACCACGGTGACCCTGAGGAGGTGCTCAACTGAGAGGGGCCGTTCATGGGCTCTGCTGGAAACTCCAGCAGGGAATTGCCAGTGATTTCTCAGAAAAGCATTGCACGGGAGGCTATCAGCACGTTGGATTTGCCTTGGAAATGCCCCTGGGCTGGGCAGTGCTGCTGCCATTCCAGAGCTATTTTGGATCCAAGATTAAGTGTCCTTTTATTTCGTTGAAATGGGTTTTAATTGAAGGCGCTGCTCTGCTCCAGGAGCACCAAACGAACGTGGTTTGGTGTTTTTCTTTCCCAAATCCTAAGGGGACGTGCCCCTAGACCAACATTCGACTGTTTTGTTTTTGGGGTTTTTTTTTTCCCCCTTGGTCAAAAGATCCAGTGTGTGCTAATTCTGTCGGGCTCCCTCTCACTCAATCACTCATATTCAGTGCCCCCTAAAGAAACATTGCAGAAGCCAGAAGGGTAAGAAATTACCCAAATGAGCTGCCTGTGCTTCTCCCTCACATATCACACACGGAATTGTTGCCACCTTGCTGGGAAAATTAGCCCTGGCTTGGCTTTGCTTATCAAATAACAGAGGAGGTGCTGTGCTGGGTCAGGGCAGGGACTGGCCAGAATTGGGGCTGAGAGGGAAAGGATCCTGCAGAATTTTATAAACTGATCTTCTCAATCGAATTTTCAGAGATTTTGTGCTGAGATTTGGTGGCTGTGCATTGCCCGTGCAGAAAAAATGTGTATTTTCCTTATTTAATCTGTGAATGTGCCCTGTTTAATCTGGGAATGGGTTTTATTTAATCTGGGAAAGTGCCTTTTTTAGTCTGGGAATGTGCTTAATTTAAAGATGAAAAGTACTTCTAGGTTAGAGAGAAACCCTCTGATTTTATCACTTTGCAAACTCCTGTCTTTGCTGGGTTCTGCTGAAGTTCTAATGTATAAATGGGCTCAAGAGATGTTTCACTTCATCCCAAAAAGGCAGTTTGGCAGAAATCTTTCTTTAGCAGAATGAGGTTTTATCAGAAACTTTGTGATTTTTACATTTTGCAAAACTTTTTTTCAAAATTCGCCTAAATTTGAAAGCATCAGGGGTAAAATAAAGGCTAAAGCAGAGAAAAAGAAAGGATTTTGTTCCTGAATCGTATTTTTATTTCCTATTTCTCAGGAATCCAAAGGCCTTTGCTTCAGTTTGGCTGAAGATGTGATAATAACAAAAAAATAATTTCAGCCATGGAGCTGAAAAACAAAGTTTTCATACAAATTTATGTGTAAAAAATGTTTCCTTTGCCCCATCTACTGGGAGCTGATGATGGCTGCATCTTTAATTAGGGTAAAAATTAAATTCTTCATTAATTATTGAATTTTCAGTCTAGACCCAGCAGAAGGTGAAGGAGAACCCAGCAGCCGTTGGGATGTGGGGAATGGTGGAGGAGGATTGTTGGAGCCCTGGTGAGTGAGAATTTCAGCCTTTCTGTGCTGCCAGGCACTGACCCCCAGGAGAACACTGCATTGACCTGAGGCTGTGGAGAAGCTTCCAAGACTGAATGATAGAACTGGGATTGTGGGTGTGGAGTTTGGATAGAAGTGTGTGATATCACAGGGTGGAAAACTTAGACTTCAAGGGTTTAGAATGCAGTAATATATATAAGGCAAGATGGAGGTTTTAGAGTGGAGGCTGCTCCTTCTTCTTCACCTTCTTCTCCTTCTTCTTCTCCCTCTTCTTCACCTTCTTCTTCACCTTCTTCTCCATAGGTTTGGGTGGTTTTGTGTAATTGGATAAAAAAGTCCCCATTGCAGGCATGGGGGGTGATTATTGGGTTAAAAGTAAAAATAATTTAGATGTCATTTCTTAATTGGACAGTTTGGCCTTAAAAGGCCTCATAGAGAGAGAGAGACAGGGCTCCATTTTGAGTTTGTTAGAGTGAAGTGCTGCAGAACTCAGGGTTTGTGAGACTGTGACATGGATAAGAACTAACAAACATCTGAGTCCCAACAAGAAGTTCCCTCTAGCACATTTAATCCCCAAAACTTGGCAAAAAAGAAGCAAAGAATCTGCAGAGGATGTTTGATATCCAGTGGCTTCCAGAGTCACCAGGGCAAGCACCAGCCCTCCTTTGCCTCCTGCTACAGCCAGGACATCCTTTGGAATGTGATGGCAGCAGGAATTCCATTTGGGAACATCAAACCACATCCAAATTTTGCTTCCAAGGCCACGACGCCTTCATTTAATGTAATTTACAAAGCCCCACCACAGCAAATGCAAATCCTGCAAATAACAGGAGATTGAAACGGTAACAAAACCAGAATAATTAACTAAAAATCTGTCAAAATTCTGAATTTCAGGAGTAACACAGGAGATTCTGCTGCCTGTGCCTCTGAGCTCCTGATCTGTGCTCTCTGCCCTCAGGATTCACCTGCCTCAGGTGCACCTTGTGCCCCACCTCATCTCTGGTTTCTATAACTTATCCGAGATTGTAAAATTACCTAAGACTCAACTTGAAGCTTCTTTATTTTGAAAATTGCATGAATTACCCAACAATGATTATACATGAGAAAATATGATGCACTGAGGCTGCACTTCAGCAACCAAAGCAGCCCTAAAATCCAAACAGAGCAGCAAACGCTGCAGCATCCCATCCAGACACCCCCTCTGCCTCCTGCTTTCTTCAAATCTGGTCTCTTTTCTTGCAGTTTGCTCTGCATCACAGAATTCTGGAGATTAAACCCCCATGAAAACAAAACCAGGCGAGGTGCTGAAGGCAGCCCATGGATGAGGAGAGCAGGAGCTCTCAGGGTACACAAGGGGAGGCTCTGAGGCTCAGCAAGTGCAGGGACCTGCCCATCCCCATCCAGCACAGCCCAAAATCCCAGGTTGGAGGTTTTGGGAGCTTTCCCTGGCTGTCCAGCTCTGTCCTGGGGTGTCCTGAGCAGCTCCACGGCCGGAGCGTGCGGATCTGCGGCTGGAGCCTCCTTACATCACCAGGGGGAGAAAAACCCCCAACCCTTGCAGCTCCCCAGCCTTCTGCAGCCCAATTTATGTCCAATTTGCAGACTTTCAACATAGCAGCCTCACAGTTCATAAAATCAAACTCAGCCAGGGCTAAGTCTCTGGGTAATGGATTTAGGATCACTCGAGGTGTTACTGGCAGTTCATGATGGGTAACTTTCTTGTTAACTAAAGTCCCTTTTGCTAAATGAGTTCCAGGTTTAACTCCCTCCAGTCCCAGCCTTCACTCTCCCTTTTTTTACTCTTTTTTTTCTTTTTTTCCCCCCTTTTTTTTTTGGCAGCGCTGTTCTGGATGGGAGGGGAGGGGGAGAGGAGGAGGTGGCACAGGACTTTTTATTGGGCTGCACGTGGAGGGCTTTTCACGGCCGGGGCTACGGGGAGCAGAGACAGAGGGAGAGAGAGGGGGGAGAAAGGTGGGATAAGTCAGTCTTTGTGTGAGGGAAGGTGCTGAAAGGAGGGCTGTGTGCTGGGGCCGGGGAGCAGCCCTCTGGCTCCGCTCGTCTGCGCAGGGCTCTGGAGCCAGCCCGGGGCTCGTGGGCTTCCGCAGGTACCTCCAGGCACCATGGGGAGCATGGCCAGGCAGGGAAAGCATGGCAGGGGAACCACAGCCTGATCATGGCAGGGAAAGCATGGCAGGGAAACGATTGCAGGAAAACCATGGCCTGATAATGGCAGGGAAAGCATGGCCTGATCATGGCAGGGAAAGCATGGCCTGATCAGGGCAGTGAAAGCATGGCAGGGGAACGATGGCCTGATAATGGTAGGGAAACCACAGCCTGTACAGGGCAGGGAAAGCATGGCAGGGGAACCACAGCCTGATCATGGCAGGGAAAGCACAGCCTGTACAGGGCAGGGAAAGCATGGCAGGGAAAGCATGGCAGGGAAAGCATGGCCTGCTCATGGCAGGGAAATCATGGCCAGGCAGGGAAACCATAACCTGCACGTGGCAGGGAAAGCATGGCAGGGAAACCACAGCCTGGACAGGCCAGGGAAACCACGGCCAGGCAGGGAAAGCATGGCCTGGAAACCACAGCCTGGACAGGCCAGGGAAACCACGGCCAGGCAGGGAAAGCATGGCCTGCGCATGGCAGGGAAACCATAGCCTGGACAGGCCAGGGAAACCATGGCCAGGCAGGGAAACCATGGCAGGGAAACCACAGCCTGCACATGGCAGGGACACCCAGCCCCTCGTGTCGTGGGCTCCCTGGACTGGCAGTGCTGCCCAGACCCCATTTTTGGGGCAGCAGTGGGGTGGCTCCATCAGCCAACACCCTCTGGACCCTCCCTGTGGAGCACCTGGTGCTTCTCTTCCCCCAGCATGGATTTTGCAGCTGGGCAGCCATGGTGTTTGTCTGGCAAGGATGAGCTCTGCAGGCCATGCATCATTCCCAAGTGCTACCCACCAACCTTGCAGATTTTGAGGGAACATCATGAAAAATTTCTCCCCTCTGACAGCACTTTCGGCAAAAATAAAAAAGTGTTTTGGGGCCGTTGTGTTTTGGTTTTAATCAAAGCAGCAGCTTTGTCCTTACTCTTCAGGCCACTTCTGCTTTCAAACATTCACCCCTCAAGTGTTTTCTTGGAAAAATGATCACCCCAGGAATTCTGTATCTCCTTCCACCACCCTGCCCAGGGCCAAAATGAATGGATCAAAAGTAATGAGAACAAAAGAAGCGTTTAACACAATTTTCTGAGGTCCAATCTCCTTGCAGGAGTTGTTCATATCTGAGGTGAAGCAATAATTCCAAGGTGTAAAAAAAGCCCCATTCTACATTAAAAAAATGGTGCTGGTTTTGGTCTAAAGCAGCATTCTGAGTTGAATTTCAACACCATCATCGACTGAAGGGCTTCCAAAGACCATGACAAGCACAGACAGGGTGCTGCACAGAGAAAGGAGTTTGCAGGCCAAGTTTAGCAACCTCCAACTCTACTAATGGGTGTATTTTACATTATGGCTACAATCAAATGGTTCCAGTAGTGATTTATTATTGATACCAAATAAAAACCCACTTGATAATCTCGAAGCGTTACCTCCAGGAGAGTATTTCCTTTCCTTTCTGAAGATGTCAGCCAAAATTTTCTTATCCCAGCCTGGGAGAAGCCTGAAACTATAAATGGAATATTACAGGAATCCAGTGGAGGACTCTCCTCCACTCCATTTCATGGTTATTTGTTTGGA
This sequence comes from Irena cyanogastra, assembly GCA_013397155.1. Taxonomy (NCBI): domain Eukaryota; kingdom Metazoa; phylum Chordata; class Aves; order Passeriformes; family Irenidae; genus Irena; species Irena cyanogastra. The sequence goes on from VWZV01016781.1 coordinate 216,488, forward strand.
GTAACTCAGAAATTGTCATGTGAGCCCCTTTTCCTCTTGGAAGGGGCAGCGTCTCCCTGTGGCTGTGCCAGCTGCTCCCTCCAGCCCAGCCTGGATTGGCTTTCAAATTAAACAAATAATTTTATTTAGAGAAGAAAGAGAAGAAGAAATTGTTCACCAATCCCCCCAGGTTCCCCCAGCTCTGTTTTCTCTGGTTTTGTGACAAAAGCTGTGGTCACATGCTCTGGCAAAAGCCATGGATGATGTCTCACTAAAAATCTCAATTTTAAAAAAGTAAAGTGATTTTTTTTCTTTTTAAAACCAGCTCATGAATATTGATTTCAATCTGCCATGATTTCAGTCAGGATTTTCTGGTTGAATTGAATGATTTCCTGATTGAATTTCATCAATTTCAATCGTGGTTCAATATCTCTGGGGAACTGCTGTGAACAGGGTTCTGCTGATAGGACAAAGGTGACTTCATTGGAACTAATCCTGGTGAAGATGAAGATGAAGATGATGAAGATGAGAGAGATTCCCAGGCTGGATCAAGACAACATCCACCTTCCCAGTGCCTTGTCCTGGCAGAGCCTTGCTGTCCATGAGGAAGCACAGGGTGCAGGGAGAGAGCAAAGCCAGAAAGGCAGGGCAGCAAAATCCTCCAGATCCTTCCAGATCCACCCTTTCTATGAAGAAATTCCTCCTGATATCCAGCCTGAACCTCCCTTCTGCCCCTTTCTTCCAGTGAAAGCCTCCAGGTAATCCTTACCCAAGCCATTATCCCAGCCCCAAGGAGCTCCCTGTTGCACTTTTCCAGCTGCACCCCTTGAATCCCATTTCCAGCTGGGATGGGGTTGGATTCCCAGGCCACGGCTCAGCAACCACATTCATTTTCAGCAACTTGAACAGCCAGGAAAGACTCTTGACCAAACAAATGGCTCCCCATAAACATGTCCAAGGAAATTAAGATGCTACAACTGATCTGCTTTAATAAAATTACGAGCTCGGCTCCGATTCCAGTGTTGCTCCCTGTATTTTCTGCATCATGCCATGCAATTAATCCTTCCTAAAATAAACGGGCTGATTAAAATTCCATTATCCTGACAGTTCACAATAAACCATGGGACCAATGATCCCCTCTCTTTTTAACCTTTTAAGCCATTATAATTAATTCTGGATTTATGTCATTTGCTGGCAAATGTTCCGATCACCTTCCTAACTACTCCAACAATTCCAAACAGTTGCACTCCTCCAGCGTGTAAACAATGGACAATAATTGAACCATTTAACCTGATTCCCATTTCATGGAGTTTCCTTTAGACACAAAGCTCAGTATTGAGTTGCTCAGGATTGAGTTGTTTGCCTTTTTTTTTTTTTTCAGTCTCTAATTAAGTGCTCATGAAAAATAAAATAATAATGCTTTGGAAAAAGACAGAGAAGGGCCTGAATTAGATTCTTTTTGTCCCATATTCAACTTGTGAGTGAAGAGAGACCTGCTGAAGGACATTATTTTATGGTGTTGTTTCAATCATATTAAAAATACCAACATTATCCTTCCCAAATTTTCTGCAATTCCCTGTTGTCCCAAGCCAACCTTCCTTAGCACACCCTGTGCTTTAGGATGACAACCACTGCACCCAGAAAAACACCCAAAATAATCATAATTTTGCCCAGTGGAATCACTTTTTGCCCAAATGCCTCTAATTTTCACAGCAAACACATTATGGAAATGAAACTGATCTTCCAACCAAGCTTATTCTAGGTAAAATATCAGGTTTGAGGGGCTGCAAGGCCATCCCTGCCCCAACCTGTGGCAAAAGTACCAAGAAATACGGTTTATATTCTTTAAAAATCATGTAAAGGCAGATGAGCCAGCTTGGAGGATGTGGATTTATTAAATCAACTGCTCCTTTGCCTGCATTTGTGGGTATTTTTATTTCCCTGTCTTACAATTTCCCAAAAAGAAACCAAATAACAAATGAGGTGATCCGGTGCTATTAAAATTGCCACTTAAATGAATTTGTCTTGGTTTGGGGAAAAGAGCATCAAAATGTCAGCTGCTCAAAAACACAGATCCAATCTCCAAATTTTTCAGAAGGTGGAAAATCCATTTCCTAACCAGCCCTACTTACCACTGGGTACATGGGTTACTTATCCAAACTCACCCTGACCTTCAAAAATGTTTGGGTTGATGTCAGTGTTTGGGCTGAGGTTTGGTTTGGCCAGTTCTGCTTTTTCCATAGCAGTGCACCCATCCCTAGAAGAGATGGAATAAAAAGAGGAATTCTAAGCACACATAGACCCAACTATTTCATAGAAATAATAAAAAAATCCCCTTTCCCTCATCTTTATCTGACCAATGCCATGAGCAGCGGCCGATCACACCACGAAACCCATCGGCCCCAACAGCAACACCTGATGAAAAGGAGGAAAGAAAACAGATTTATGAACCAGCTAAACAGTGTTTACATTGATAAATGAGCTTTCTAGAGATCCCCAAGTCCATTCCAAACCCCCTTTTTAGCAGCTCTTTACCCAGCCAGCTGCAGCATCCCCCCGGGACCTCCCCAGTGGCACGGGAAAGTTTCTAAGTTTCTGTGGAGGTCTCCGGAGCAGCGCCCAGGTGTTGAGATTTAAGGATGTGCTGCTGCTGCCATCAGCTGCACAGGATGGACTCTGGCCCATCCTGTCAGCACCCTGGGTGTGAGCAAAGGCCGCCTTTGTGCGCGCCCCGGGCCCATCTCGTCCTGGTTCGAATTAGGAGTGGCGGCGATTTCCGCTGCCGGGCCTTTGGAGAAAGCTCCCTATGTTCCATGGCTGTGCTCCAGTTGCAGCGCCCTGGGAGGCTCCAGGCAGATGCCAGGAGTGTTGTCTCGCTTTGCTCCCGTGGTTTTGCTTTCTGAGGAGGCTGGGAAGGGAGGAGGAGGTGGGGGTTTGGCCATAGTGGAGAGAGAGAATGGGAGAATGGGGCTGAGGATGAAGTGCGAGTTATGGATTGTTCCATAGATTGCAAAATTCCTGATTTCCTCCCATTGGCCTCCAAACTGGGATGGAATGGTGGATGATATTCCTCAGCACAGCCACAGAATGGTTTGGGTTGGGAGGGACCCTGAAGGTCATCCACTTCCATCTACACCTTCCACTATCCCAGGGTGCTCCAAGCTCCAGCCAGCCTGGCCTTGGACATTTCAGAAAATCCAGGGGCAGCCCCAGCTTCTCTGGGCACCCTGTGCCAGGGCCTCCCCACCCTCACAGGGGAGAATTCCTTGCCAATATCCCATCTAACCCTGCCCTCTGAAATACTCCAGTTAGAGGTAGAAAATCTGCAGGCCAGGGTACAAACCCCCCTCAGCACCCAGAGCAGGAACTGCAGTCAGTGTGAGATCACAGCACAGATGTGATGTTAATTTGAATCCACTAGAGAGTGTTTAGAAAATCAGTTCCCTGCTCTGATCCTGGCATTCCCAAGTGTCCAAGCTCCCAGGGAAGGCACAGACGGAGTGGCAGCAGCAATGAGTGGTGATTTTCTTCAGCTGCCTTTCCCTACTCTCGGAACCTCAATGTCCATGGGACTGTGCAAACTCACAGGGATGATTAATACTCACTGCTGATTAATGGCATGTTGACTCCAAGGCATGACTCAAGAATTACATGAAAGTTTTCCAATCCTTTGCCAGATTTTATTCCTTTCCATCTCCCTGTGCCACAGATACATCCTGAGATAGGCAGCAAAGCCAGAGGCAAAGAGAAGCTGGGGCTGTTCCGTCCCTGGAAGGGTCCCAGGCCAGGTTGGATGGGGCTTGGAACCACCTGGGATAGTGGAAGATGTCCTTGCCCATGGCAAGGGGTGAAATGAGATGAAATTTAAGGTCCCTCCCATCCCAAAGCGTTCCCTGATGCTGTGAAATCCACGCTCCTGGGGCCGTGCCCTCATCCTGGCCACAGAAATCCTCTCCTAAATTTGCCTCAGGCTCCTGAGCTGGAACAACCTCATGGAGGCTGAGCTGACAGCACTGAAAGCACAAAAAGTCTTGTGCGTACATAAATCCATAAAGCTGGGAAGACACCAGGTTCCCAAAGGGAAGTCTATTGTACCCAAATGGTGCCCACAGGCCCGGAATAGCTGGGTGGTTTTGCAGGAGCAGGGAGGACACTCGGCCTGCTGACGTCCTGCTTTAAACAGCAGGGCTCAAAGTCAACAGCAGGGTGGTGAAAATATCTCTGCAGATTTGTTTATTTATCTGCATTCAACCCAGCTTGCCCTTTCTTCCCAAGAACCCAACAAACAAACCCAAAAATGGGGGAGAGGGAGTGGCCAACACGTTCCGGCTTGGCTTGGCAGGTTTAACCCTGTTCTCTCTCGCTGGGAATCAATATTGGAAGATAATTTTGCATGTCCCATGTTTTTCAGGCTGGGATGTGACAACTCTGTGGAGCTGGGAGGGTTTATACCCAGCAGGATTCCTAATGGATTACTGGGAAAAACTGGGAAAGAAAACCAATCCAAACAGCCCTCCAGTGGCACCATCCTGGATGGGTGCGCCTTCCACAACCTTGCAGTTTTCCTCCATCCTTTTCCTTTCCCTCCTTCCTTTTCCTTTTTTCCTCCATCCTTTTCCTTTTCCTCCTTCCTTTTCCTTTTTTCGTCCATCCTTTTCCTTTTTCCTCCTTCTCTTTCCTTTTCCTTTCCTCCCTTCCTTTTCCTTTCCCTTCTTCCTTTTCCTTTTTCCTGCATCCTTTTCCTTTTTCCTCCGTCCTTTTCTTCCCCCTCCTTTTCTTTTTTCCTCCTTCCTTTTCTTCCCCTCCTTCCTTTTCCCTCTCCTTTTCAGCCCTGAATTCTAGCAGGGCAGTGCCTTTTGGAAAATATCTTTTACAAGCAAAAAAATCATTGCAAATACCATTATTACAGATAATAAAAATTATCCTCTGCTATTCAGAGAGATTGCAAGATGTGGAATTTAGAAAATTATAGCAGAAACTATATTTTAATTTTTGTTTTGTATGTACTCATATATTAATGAAATATTTAAAAGCAAAGAAAACTCTGGATTTCTTTCACCATTGAAAACAGCTTTTTCAGTGCCACTTTTCTCCCTCAGACTGTTTGTTAGAAAGTTAATTAATTTTTTTTTCACAAAACATCAGTTTTATGGGAAAAGCCATCCAAGACCTCAGAGCTGCCAGACCCTCAGATGAATAAATCTGACAGAGTTTTCTCCTGGCTGTTCTGGTGCTGGGTTTGCATCAATTTAATCCACACAACTCAATCTACACCAATATATCGGGGGCAAAAAATCCCTTTTTCGGGGATGCTTTTATTTCTTCTACGTGGGGACAATTTACAGTGTAAAATTGCCAAATTTTCCTTTACATTTGCCTTGCTGCATTCTTTCAAATATCACAAACTATTACCTTTCAATCATGAAGCTGCCACTGGTTTTTGCCTGTAATTATTATCATCCTCTTTTTGCTTTCCTTCCTTCCTTCCTCGTTTCCTTGCAGAGAGAACCATATTTTGCTGGATTTTTTGGGTTTGATATTCCAATGTGTTGATGGCTCTGGATGGGTTTTCTTGTGCTGTATTTCTTTTTACGGGATATATAGAAATAAAACCAGGCTCAGACACTGCTGTTTCACAGTAAATTGGTGGAACCATCCAGGTCCAATGCAAAGTTTCGCAGAAATCAGGAGCAAGGAGAGCACTTTTGGATGGACTGGTCCATGCTGGAGAGAATTCTCTCCATCCAGCCCTGAAGGTGACACCAATTTAAAGAATCTCAAAGGGATAAATCACCAGACAAATCCATAAATCATTTTATCACCCTTAGAACACCTTTTATTCTCCTCCAGAAACTATTTCAAGTTTCTGCCTGAGCAACCTTTGGGCACCTTACAGGAGATTTGGGAATATTCTGAATATTCAGGCTTCTTTTTTTTTTTTTT
>VWZV01016781.1:222417-277826 GCA_013397155.1 Irena cyanogastra
TTTTTTTTTTTTTTTTTTGCTGCTCTGCTACAAAGCCGATGGGATTTATATTTAGTCTGTGTTCCTGTCCCTATTTTATAAACACAGAAATTCTGAGACAAAATAATAATAGTGTGAAAATGGACCAACCGCAGTGACGGCAAAGGCAGGGATGGACTTTGGAGTTTATAGTTACCCAGCAAATGTTTGGCTCCAGCAGTGGGTCCCTCATGTAAGATTCACTTTTAATTACCCACTACACTCATATCTGAGTCAAAAAAAATAAACATAGATAGGGAGAAGGATACGAAAGGCAGTGGGCATGAAATCACGGAGTGGAAACCCGAAATGATGTATTTGCTTAATTTAACCCAGGCAGCTCAGCCGTGGCTCTGCAGTGCCAGTGTGGGCAGCTGGGGATTTGTGCTTTTATCTGCCCAGAGAAGATTTTGTGCCCTCGGTTTATTTGTGTAACTCTGCTCCATTTCTAACTGCAGCAGCACATGCTATTTACCGTTTAAAAAAGGTTGTCAAAATTTGTAGATATCACATGAGTGCCTAGAACATAAGAAATAAAAAATATTTTCTTTTCCATGTCCAGTAAATAATAAATATTTTAGATTTCATCCTTTAGCTGGTCATTTGACTTTTGCAGTTGGAAACATTGCTGCCGTACAAGTCAGGAGTCACTCTAGGAAAAGAGTAGATGTTAAATTACATTTTCAGCTATCTTGACAAGCCGTACTTGGCACAGATTTCTCAGGGAACAAGCTGGTCTATAGATTTCTGAGAAATTAAAACCATATGGCAACACCTTGGAGAAAAAAAGCAGCCCTTCTCTGGAAGCATCCTTGGAGTTTTCCAAATGTATGCGAATTAAATATAGTCCTGTTTATTTAGAAAGAATCTGCTTGGATTAGACCTGGACCCCTCATTCCTGCTCCAAGAATTAAATTGCCAATAAAGCCACAATGGGAGAGAACCTCATGACTGCATTTCTGTTAATAAACTCAAGCTGAGTTTTGGGTGAATTTTGGCTAAACTCGGCTTTTCTGCAGACATTTAAATTAGGGCATCAGTTGGAGGATGAGGGGTTTCCTCTGATAGTTGTGGTAATATTGGCACTGGGAGCAGATTCCACTCCTCACTGGCATTGCAAAGGCTACAGAAGATGGCAGGTAAAGTCAGAGATAAACTGAGCTCTGCAGAGCAGCACTGACCTGGCTCTGAGGACAGCCTGGGGACAGCAGGGCTCACAGAGCTCCTTCCAAAAAATCCCATTTGGGACACAGGCCCGGGGAGGTGGAGCCCAAGAATGCAGCTGGACACCACCATGTTCCTTAGCAAATTAATCTGAAATGGTTTCTTATTAAATTGAGAGTCTCACTTCTGCAGGGCAGTGAGGAGAAGCTGCCTCACGGCGCCTCCTCCTCCTCCTCACATGCCGCAGCTGGAAAAAGGTGCTGGAAAAAAAGTCCCTTTCCTCCTGAATTATCTGGTGACATTACAAGCTTTGACAAGAAGAGAAATCTCCTCCAACTCCTCCCCAGCCCAATATGTGGTCAAATATATGACTTCAGCGGAAAGCATTTGATTAGATGGATGTAGGGGATATAAAACCCTTCAATTGGGGACAGATCTTTTCATATAGGAAACATATTTTCAATGTTGGATTTTATGGCGGCGAGGAAGTGCGTAAAAAACTTTTCAGCAACATAATATCCCCCCAAAAAAAAAGAAAAAGCTGAAAGCCCTCAATTTTCCCCTGCCTCTGCTGCTGTAGACTTCTTGTATATTTGCACATTTGGATATGATGACAATTAGTTCTGTGCTGCGGGACTGGATTGATTTCGCTGCCTGGGCCCCGTCCAGCTCAAACCTCGCAGGTTCAAATACAGAAGCTTTTGGTTAATGAACTCCAGAAAGTGTAAAATCCTGAGGCCCTGCAGTTACACGATCACCCTTCCCAACAGCAGCACTAATATCTAACAAGGCCAGCTACTGTTCTACCCCTTTAGAAGAAGCTCATAAAAAGGAGGTTTAATTTGTCTGGGAAAAATAGACTTTAAAATAAAATTAAAAAAAAAAAAGCTCTGTGAGTTCCCTGGTGGAAAAACATGCCTTGTATTATGGAGCCTTCCCCATGAAATGTCTTGGAAATTAAGCAAAGTTAACATGTCCAGTTGGAGCCGAGCCAGGAAATGAACAGTGGATGTTCTCTTGTAAAAATCCTGAAAGCGGCGAGGAACCCATAAACAGTTTGCACAGTGAGGCCAAATGGAGCACTTTATGTTCCCTAATGGAAATTCAGCTTATTTGTACATGGATTCCAAGGGACAATGTGATGTCATCAAATGATTGAAGGTCAGCAGCACGGCGAGAGTCAATATTCAGCGGTGGATGGAAACATCCCATTCTTCCTGAGGTGTTTTGGAGGAGCCACCAACACTGGGGTTTGTCTTGGCCCTCTGGAGCTGGTACAGGAAAACCTCAGTAGCTCTATTCCTGGAATTGCAAGGTGGGAAGTTTACTGTTACCATCAGTCTATGGAGGGCTTGCAGGAATTTTGGGAAAAATTTGCGTTGGGTTCAGCAAACAGAGACATTTCCTAGAGAAAACCTCACCTTTGGGTGGTGGGGATGAAGGAACCACGTCTGGGCAGAGTTAGACCCAGGATGAACAGGGAGATGTGCAGGTCAGGCCTTCCAGTGCAGATTTCCTACAGAATTTTCCAACAGATTTCCTACAGAAAAAGGGCACAGCTGAGAAAGTGTCCCTGGAGGGCCAAACTTCCTCCTGAGGAGAGGGAGCTGGGGTGTCTCTCAGCCTTGGACTTGCAGCCAGGCTTTCAGAACCCTTTCCTTGTGCTCTGAAGTGGGAGATTTGAGCCCTGCTTTCACAGTATGACTTCAGTTAGTGCAGTGCTCTCGAGCCTGTGGTAGAAAAGCTGAATTGTGGAGCATTGTCCAGCTCTGATACAGCTTTCCCAAAACTTTAGGAGCAGCTGAGGCAGGACCAGCCCTTCCATGTTTTGTCCAAAGGCAGAGGAGAAGGTTCAGTGAGGGAAGGTTCAACGAGGGGCTTGCAAACACGTAAAGACTTTTGTTCATTACAGGTAAAGAGGAATATTTTTGCCCAGGTAATAAAATTCCCCTAAATTATTGAGAGCTGCAAAAATTTGTTCCTCAGCAGTTACCTGAATATCCTCAAAGCTCAAGTTTCACTAAATAATCCTTTTTCCCCCCCGAAACTCTTTTTATGAAAGGACACTTCCTCCTTAGCTTCTTGAGCTTCTTGGGAGTGACTTTTGAGTGATTTCTGTTCCTTATCGGAGTAGTTTTATTCATTACTGTCATTTCTATTTTATGAAGACATCCACATCGTTTTGATAAGGGATGTCTTGCACTGCACTCAGTTCTAAGCATTACCATCCATTTAGAAATGGAATAAAATCTGGTCTAACTCAATTTTTAACAGAAAGAACCAATTCAGAATTAATCTGTAATCAAGGATGAGTTTGCAAATCGAAACTGGTAATAGAACTCCACATCCTGGACTCAGGAGGAATATGAAAAACCTCATCAGGAATGGTCAGGCTGGCAAGAGGGAATAAAGGAATAATAGAAAGAATTAACATAAAAGACTCAGATAACAGAAGTCCAGATGCACAGAGCTCACCCAGGAATCTCCCCAGGCTGTGGTGCTCTGTACAGACACAGCTGGATTTCCTTTACAGATGTTTTCCTGCAGGGTTTTTTGGAAGGGAGCAGGATGATCCCGGTTTTTACAGAAATCCACAGGCACAGCAACGTGACATGAGATTCCTGAGGTCAGCTGGAGGCAAAGAGCAGAATACAGGAGATTTTTATTCCCTGACTTCTATCTCCCAAGCATTTTCTTATTCCATCGATTATGATCCATTCACTCTAAGACAATTTCTGAAATAAGGTGAGAGCTTGTGCCCTGCAAAAGATGGGAAAATGGGAAATCTTCAACCACTTACTAAGAAATCAATGCTAATTTCTTAAAAATTAAAGCTCTTCTTCCCAGCTTCTTCCTTTTGAAGGAAACTTCTCAATCATTTGATTTTTTCCAGCACTCATTTGTCTCCCACCTTGGCAGGAGGTGAGTGCAGATTCAGTGGAACAAATCCCCATTTCATCCCCTTGCTGTATTTCATGGCAGCTGCCAATTTGGGGGTGGGAGAGATGGGCCAAACGCAGGTGGTGGGCTCCAGAAGCAGATAATTTAGGAGGGACATTTATTTGTACAAAAAATAGTGCCTTCCCTTCCCTACCTGTAAGGCAGGGCCCTTTTCACGACTCCTGCCCACAGTTGCAAGAAAAGCAAATTGGAATCAAAGGAGATGCCAAGAACAGCACTTGCTGGTTGGGAACATTGCAGGTTTATTATAGGAAAATACCTGTATCACACTTGTAAAGAATCTGTTCAAAATGTAGGTAGGCTCCCCTTTCTGCCTCCTTCCACCTCCCCACACCTCCACACAAACCCTGCCTTTCTTCCCAGCCCCAATTCTGGCCAATTTCTTTCCCGGAGCATCAAGGAAATCCCAGACAAAGCACTGGTGGAGCAGGAGGAATCTCTCTTTCCCTACAATTCCAGAAGATTTCAATCCCAAAGGTGCAGTTTGGGGTGCAGCAGGGATTTCACTCCCGAATTCTGCTTGGGGCTTGCAATCCCAGCAGCCCAGGATTTGTGTTCCTTGGGCTTATCCTGCCACAGGCAGATGGGATTCTGGAAGGTTAAATTGGAGACACCCCCAGATGTTGCTGGGAAGAGGAATTGAGGAGGATAATGCACAAATCTTTCCTTCTTGTGGAGCTGCTTGGGGCTGGAGCTGAGCAGAAACCCTGAAAAAAGCAGAGAATTTAAACGTTGTTTTCTTGCGAGCGACTGAAACCAAATCCTGATAACAGGGCCGAGTCTTTGTGGGAGCTGAGCCAAGTCTTGCCCACATTCCCTCAGGTAGGAAACTGCTGAGCAGCATTTCAAAGCCCAGTCCCTCCCAGCTTTTCCTAAAAGAGCTCTTTGGTGGCTCCCTGGGCTGTGGTTTCTGAGGCTCCTGGGCTGGACACGCTGGTTCCCCACAGGACACGGGGATGGAGCCTCTCAGGGAGGGATTTTCCCTGCTGGACAGATCCATACCCCCACCCTGTGGCATGACCTGGAGCCCACAGAGCTTCAGCATTCCTGCTGGGACACCCTCTTGCCTCCAAGCTTGGAAAAAAAAAGGAGCAGGATGGATCAGAGGGATGACAGAGAGAACATGACTCCAAACTGCTGGAGGACAGCAAAAGGCAGAGCTCGAGTCCTCTCCATGCACAGCAAAACCTGAAATTAAATTCACTGTATCAAAAAAGACCCTCTGGCTTCTCCATCCATAGGGACAGAGGAATTTAACACCTGGAATGCAGCCAAAGCCTGAAAGATCTCATAACTTTAATGTCTGCACCAGACTATTTCATTGCTCTGCAACATTTTCATTCCCAATCAGAACATCCACCCTCAAACCCTCCGTATAAAACTTCCCTCCAGCACTTTTTGGGAATTATTATGGCTTCAGACAACCAGGGCTTCTCCACACCCAGAGCCCCAATTTCTGTTATGCCACTGTAAATCTAGAGAAACTCCAGTTATTCCACTGGGCTCAGGCTTGGGGGAAGCCAAAGTAAACACAAAGGCTTGTCAGAGGAGTTATATCACATCGGCAGCAGCATAAGTGAAAGCATAATTTGCACTATTTTTTAATAATATGGTGTCTTAGATCATTAGGAATGAGGTCCTGCACACCCAGCCACGAGGAACTTTCTTCATGGGAGCAGCTCCTGTGCTGGACATTTGTGTGAGGAGTGGGAACGTGCCAGATGTTGGGATTTGAGCCCAATCCATCCTGACTGGCAGCAGCTGGAGCTCTGGTTTACTGTTCTCAGGCAGAAAAATACCTGCTGGATCAGGCCCTGCTGATAACAGCACCCTGGGATGATAAAAATAATAGCTGGGAGACCTTGTGAGAGGTTTCTGGTGGATTCTGTAAAGAAATTCTGGAAACTTTGGGGTGGTAGGGCTTGTAAAAGGTGTAAAAATCAGCCTGGCTTTGTGTGACAGTCTCAGAGGCAGGTGAGGGATGGAACTTTTGGCTCCTCTGAATTATTTGGCTTTAAAATCACGTGGAAGATGGGAAGGAAGTTACAATTCAGACAGAAATCCCTCGTGTTCAGATCTCGTCCCTTGGCGCTCCCTGTGAACCAGCAAATAAAGACAATTCCTGTCACAGGCATGGCTGGAGCAGAGCCCAAATGTCCCCAGCCACCCTGCAGGACACACAGTCACCCCCCAGTGACACCCCAGGAAAATCGACACAGCTCTGTTGGGTTTTGGTTTTAGCTCTTAGCTCCAGACCCACCGGCAATGCAGGAGCCAAGGGAGGGAAATGAAAGGAGGAGTTGGAAGGGCAGATCCCGCTCCCACTGAACTCAGGGCAGCACTCTCAGACCTCTGGGTCATTCTGGTTGTGCCCCAAGTGAGCTTCTGGGGACAATTTTCCACTCTGGGAGAGGTTTTGTTGGATCTCAGGGAAAGGTTCCTCATCCAGAGGCTGCTGGGCACTGCCCAGGCTCCCCAGGGAGTGGTGGCATTCCCGAGGCTGCCAGAGCTCCAGGAGGATTTGGACACTGCTCCCAGGGATGCACAGGGTGGGATTTTGGGGTGTCTGTGCAGGGCCAGGGCTTGGACTGGATGATCCTTGTGGGTCCCTCTCAGCTCAAGATATTTCACAATTCTGATTCCTTCAGTGAAAATAAAACATTGCATTCAACTCCTTGCAGGTAAAAGATTTCTGGGGGTCTAGGAGTGAGAAACTGAGTTTGTTGGGGAGTTGTTTTCAAAAGAAATTAATTCCAATATCCCTTTAAAAGTATGTTTCAGGGAAAACACAAGGAAACCAAGTTCCCCATTTCTCCCTCCCCCAGCCCAACACCTTGAGATTGCGTTTTGAAGGCTCCTCTCCTTTCTTCAGATTTTTCGAGACAAATTTTACCTTGCTTAGAGTTTTAAATTAAAAGCAAAAAAAAAAGGTCCAAAAATCAATTAACCACGGGTTTTTGTGGAGTGGGGAGGAAGATAACTCACCCCATTGGTCATAAATTGATTTCTGGAGGCACAAGGACCAGTAAAGCCCAGTCTGCCCTGGTGTGGAGCTTCCTGCAGGTCCCACGATGTGGGGCAGCCCCTGGGGTGCACAATTCGCAACAGAGGCCCCTCATTGCAGAGCTCCCCTGCCACAGGGAGCCGAGCTGTTTTCCTTGGCCAGAAGAACTGCAGGAAATAAATTATTCTGCAGCCAGAGCTGGGCATGGGGTACAGAGAACTGGACACCTTCCCAGTGGCCTCTTGCCTAGAACTGGCTCTGGGGCTGAGCGGGATTTGCAGGAGGCAGATTGGATTCATTCCCAATTCGGGTTTATCTCGGCACGTCACGAAGGGACAAAGTGGTGCCTCAGCAAATCTCCCTCAGCAGGACCCAGTGTGTCTCCTACTAGAGCTGGGAAACTCAGATTCAGCCCCATCTTTGCATGCTTGGTGCTCAAACCTTGTGTTTTATTGCCTCTTTCACAGCTGGACAGAAAGGCTCTCAGGTAAATTCATTTCTGGTGTAACTCCATCAAAACCATGTGTGAAGGTCTCCTAAAATTATGTGTTATTGTGAACTTTGTGGCAGTTATCTAAAAAAAAGGGGAAAAAACCCTCAGACAATGTTCCTTTTGCCATCAAATCCATTTCCATTTAGAGTAGAGAAAAAATCCTCTCAGCTTTTGCTTTTAGTCATTAAAGATCAGATTAAAAATAGCATTTTTGATAATCACCTATGGAATTCAAAGGCATCCAACAAAAAAAAACCCAGCAAGATGAACTTAAATGCATTTTTCTTTCAAAAATAAGGCTGTGTGTGATCAGGTGAATAAATATTGTGTTCTGTTATGGCTTATCTGGCTCTAGTCAAGTGCCTCTCCTTAGGATTTCACTCCCTCGTAGCTGTGTCTCCAAAATACATATTCAATGTACATATTTTATTTATATATTGAATGTTTTCAGGCAAGGAAGACAAGGCAGCACTTTAAAATCCTCTCTGTCCTCCAGAGGTGCTGCTGGGGTTTCATGGGAGCCACAGCAGCAGCTGCTTCTCGTGTTGAGGGGGCAGCCTGGGACCTCTCCTTGTCGGAGCTGTTCTGCACATTTACTGCAAAAGGGACGAGGAAAGTGCTCTCAGATGGGAGAAATCACTTCCAGAAGCTGCTCCTGCAGCAGGTCACACAGTAGCTGCTGGGAAGGACCAGCCCAAATCAGGGCAATGCAGGGTGGCAGCTCCAGGCTGACATTTGGCTCCGTTGCCCGCTGAGATTTTCCTCCTGCCAACGTTTTCCAACAGCCCAATCCCACGTTTTACGTGACCAAGTGTGCAATTTTCTCCTTCCCAGCTTTATTTCCCCCATCTGAGAAGTCCTCCAGCAGAAATCCATCCCATGTGATAAGGGAAATCCTGCATGATTAAAAGTGAGGGAAGGGGAATTCTTTCGCAGTGCTGGCAAATATTTGAGTGTTGTTTTTTTTTTTTTTTCAGGATGTCTGGCTGTTATTTCATCTCGCTCATCCACACAAAATAATTGGGAAGTCAAAGCACAGCAAATGTCTCCTGGTGCTCCTTGGCCAGGACTGGGACATTATTGGGGAGTTAAGTGGATAATGGTGTGAAATAAGCCTATAAAAACCAGCACACTTCAGAGTTAATATTTTTTCAGGGGGCAGTTAAGTTACTGTGACACATCTGTCATAACTCTTCTGGGGAGCTTCAGAATGTGTCTGATCTTTCCCCCTCGGAGCTGAAATGGATCTCCTGAGCTTCAGGAAACCCAATCCCCACAGGTCACTGGCAATAAGCTCTGCAGTGTCAATATGGGCTGTGGTTACAGTGGCAGCCTGCAAGAATCCAAGGCCTCATCCTGGCCTGAGGAATCTTCATTTCCACCTGTGCACCCCCTCTGCAATTCATTTTCCAGGCTCTGGCTGGGATATTCTGGCACCCATATCCCGGTGAAAGTTTCTGCACCAACCCTTCTAAAATCTCTCTGAAAACTTCTGGATGAGGAGAATCACAGAATCCTGTGAAGCCAATGGTTGCTTTTCTGGACTGGGATGGACACTGAGGCAAAAAAACCCCAAACTTCTCCCTGATTCATCTGTTATGTTTGGGTTTTAATACTTTATTAAGAAAAGCATTTGGCACTAAGAATTTCTTTCTAGCTGAAAATAAATTCGGATGATTAAATTTTATTATAAACTAATGGAGGCTCTAAAAGAAGTTGAGTAAAAGGTTCCACACATCAAATATAAATGTCATTTCAAGGCCATGTTTGGAAAGCTGGAGTTCCTGGGCTGGTTTATCTGAGCACTGATGATAAATTTCTCTCTGAGGAATCACTTTCCTTTTTATTACCCAGCAGTGGCTCTTTCTAGAGCTTGTCTAAGCTAAAACCAACCTCATTGCAGTTTGGGAAGTGGCAGTTTTCTGTCCCCGGGTGCTGTCTGTGCTCCCAACCCGAGCAGCAGAGAGGCAGAACCAGAGATGGCAGTGACAGGGTCTGCTCTGGGCCCCAGACATCCAAAGCTTTGGGATTTCTGTCCAATACAACTTGGAAATCTCAGTTCTCACTCTGGGTCTGGGCTGGCTTTGCTGTTTCAATCCACGTTCAAGGAGGAGAATGAAAAATAACTGAAATTATTCATGTATAAAACTGGAAATGTGTTAGGTTCCTACAGCCTTCAAGGACAATTGTGGGTACCTGGGATTAAATCCTGCACTTTTAGGCTGAGCTCTCACAGATCCCATCCTCTGCTTCGTGTTAAGCTCTGATTTCCAGGATTTTGGCTGAGCTCAGCCAGGAGAGGGGATTCATTTCCAAAGGAACAGAACTAGCTCTGGGTTCTGCTTTCAAAGAAACCTGAGGGTGTCTGGGCTCAGAAAACATCTTCAAACCCAAACCATCCTCCCTGGCTTGGCCTAAACCCAAAACCCAACTGCAGCTTGCTCTGTTTGCAGGACAGAGGAGAAGAAAACGAGTGGAATCTCAGTTTCCAGATTTGAAATATCTGCAGACATTGCCTTTTAATAGGGATATTTAATGCCATCGAATGATTGAGGGGGTATTAAATGAGGGGCAGATATTTAATCCTATGGCTACGGGGCAGTTTTTCAGCTGTGATATTGAGCACCTCTCTCAGCACTAAAACAGGGAGTTCCAGGGCAGATGGTTTGGGGTATAAATGTTCTACAGAGCTCCAAGTTTAGATCTAAAGGGGTTAAGGGCTTAATATGGAACAAAAATCAAGTGAAATCAAATAAAATCCTCCGTTCTGTGCTGATGCAGTGGTGCTAAAAGGTTAACTTCCCAAATGGGCCCGCTCTGGAGCCGATCCTGTGGTGGCTCTGTGGTTTCCGCCTATATAAATTTGATAATATTTTACAAATGCAGTATATGAAATATATTCTTAACATGTGTTTAATACATTTACAATCTATTAAAATGAAAAACAGAATACGCTTCAAATACTGCTGGGGTATTTGCTTAATGCAGTATGTCTGGAACATGTTAAACATTATTTTAGAGGTAATTGAAACATTTCACACACATTCACCCTGCGTGCTGCGTGTGTGCACTGCATGCACTGGGGGCACACGGGTTGGGTAGCCAGCCTGAGGATGGAGAGGCTCTGGCAGCACAAATTTCCCTGGAAGCACAAATCCCCTGCACCCTCACCCCGCCTGGCGTGGCTCTCCCAGCTTCACTTGAACCAAAGAAATGAGCTCCAAATTTACCCCGGGCAGGCAGTTCCCAAGTTGCAGGGTATTATTGCAGCTTGTTTCAGCACACAGCCTGTCAAAGCAGCCATTAAACCCTTCTCAAATGAATATTTCTGTAAATACACACGGGCCGGGAATATTCCTGGGTAAGTATTTGCTTAGTTTCACAACATGTTCCTCTCACTCATGCCAATGTTCCCAAAAAGTGAACAAGGTGTGGGGAGTAATGATGGAGTGGAGTCCTCGCTCCTGCCCAAATGAATGGCCACAAAGGCTTGATTATAGTCTTTTGCTGTTAATTGCAGCCTTTTCCTCATTATCTCCATTTCAGGTTCCTGGACCAGGCAGGGTGATTAATAAATTAAATATCCCTCGTTAAGGTGATTGAGTGCCTACCAGTGCTCCTGGTTTAGTGGAGAGCAGTGAAAAATGGGGTTTATTTCCACGTGTCCCACACTTCTGCCTCGTCCCTGACATTTCCTCCTCCACTTCTGGGATGAGGAGCCCACACTTCACTTGCCACGGAGCTTTATTTTCATGTTCTTTCAACCTAAAGCACCAAATTGTGCCTTAAATCCTGAGGGAGATAGGAGCTGCACTGCAGGCTGCCTGTCAGGAGAGCTGCACCTCGTGCTGAGAGATTTGCAGCTTGGAAAGGAGCCATCTGTGTCCCATGAAGCTCCTAAAAAATCTGGCTTTTCTTTGCTCACACGGCGATGTTTTGTTTTGTGTTTGGGATCCAATCTTTTGGAGAGATAGGAAAGCAAATTTATTCAGGGAAAAAAAGCCTACACGAGGGATGGATGAAAAGGAAGAACTCCGTGGTGGTGAGAATGAGATTAGAACAGTGCTTGGAGGGTTTCTGTCCCAGTCTGGGACAATGAGGGCCTTGATGTCTCAACTCCTTGTTCCCAGAGGAGCCTTTCCTCCATCCACGGCCTCCTCCCAACTTTTTTAATCCTTCTAAAATCCTCTCCCTCTGCCAAGTAATGTGGGCAGCCATAAATTTGCCCTGGTGGTGGTAGACTGCAAACAATTCATCATTTCAGCCTTGGTTTGGACACTGGGAGCAAGTTGGGAAGCAGTTGGAAGCAAAAATAAAATTAATCAAAGCTTAAAACAGACAGAATTAAGTCTCATTAGAGGGGTTTGGGGATGTTGAGTAATTTCTGTATCATCCTTTCTCCCTGGCTCCCTCAGGGAGTTGTCTCAGCACACATGTTCAGGTAAAATGGAATTATTTGGAAATTATTTGATGTGAGGGAGTAGATAATCATTTTCCAAGGACAGCTCCAGCCAAAAAACCCTTCATTTTAATGTATCCTTTTACTGTCCCTCTCCGCATTTCATGTGTATCTCAGGCAAACAGAGATTGTACTTTGTATTCCACTTATTGCAACAGAAATAACCTTGTTTACCAATGGAAGCTCAGGCTGTGTGGTTATTTTTAAAAATAAAAATTATTCTCCATTGTTTATTTATGATAATTATAAATCTAATAAATCTAATATAGATATAATTTATGTAATAAATTATGGATTTATAAATTACAAAAAACTCTCTCCTTTCCCAGTTGTATTAATGTGCTCTGTTCCTGCAGATGCTTTAAGATATCTTGCAGACAAATAGGACAAACCATGAAAGGGTTTTGCTAAAAATAAAGTGTTAATTTTAGCCACAAATTTTCTATGTTCCTCACCAAAGGCATCTGTGGATGATCCCTTAAAGCTCTTTTTTAAAGATCTCTTTAAAGGTCGTGGCAGATCTTAAATGTAAATATAAATTTAAATTTAAATATGTAAATGTAAATTTAAATGTGAATTTTCAGTGATTGTATTTTGTGCTGGTTGGAGCTGAGCTCTGAAATGCCCATCAGCTGCTTTCCAGGAAGTTCAGGAATCATTTCCAACCCCCTGGATAATGCCCATTATTTCCTCTTTCTGCCCGATTTTGTAATCCCTGACTCCCTGAAAAGTTTTCCTGAGGGGCAAAGAAGCCCCGAAATCTCCCCAGTTTCATGTGGTTCTCATTTTAAGCCCCTGGATTTTCACACCTCTGGGAAATGGAGACACAAGCAGCACAGGGATTTGGTTTCTGGAGGAACATTTTTGGCAAGGCAGGTTTGATTCCTCGCCTCCTCCCTTTCCTTTCATCTCCTCCTCCTCCATCCCACCCCATCCAAACCCAAGGAGCCCTTTCCAGCCCAGGAGCCCAAAGGAAAGTTTGGAGATTACGAATTGGAATAAACTTCATTTCAACAGTAAACAAGCAAAGAAACGACCACACTGGTGTCAGGTTCTTGATAAATATTAGGCCTGACGTAGGTTGGGGTTTTTCCTTGGATTTCTGCTGGCTCTTGGCATCCCAGGAATCCTTTTTTTTTTTTTTCATAGTACATATTTTTCTTTTTTTCTTTATTATTTTTTTTTAATGAGCTGAAATAGTTTTCTAGCCCATGACCATGGAGTGCATTGTATTCATCATTCAGTGACATGGTCACAAGCAGAAAACTGTCTGAAATAATGTCTTGAACCGACAAATTTATTTTCTCCAGATATTTATTTTTCATGATATAAGAAGAGGTGTTAACCAAGGGCCGTGTTTGGTGGGTCACAGTGGCAGCTAATTTTATAGAGAAGAATCTACATGATCATTAATTCAATTTAACTTAATCTAATTTAATTTGATTCTATTTTATTTTACTTTTTCAACACTTGTCCTGTGGAGTCTTCAAACCCTAAACTTTGTACCCGAATAAAAACCCCACAGGCACCGACTTTGCAAAGCAATGAGGAAATTTCCACATGAAAAGTCCTGAAAGCTGCCAGGGCAGGAATTCTGTGGCTCAAGCAGAACTTATTAACCACAAGACATTGCTGAAATATCAACCAGATGCTTTGCCCCATCCTAGGCTGAGTTTTAACTCTGTGTATGAATCAGCTCAGGCAAGTTTTTAATCAAGGACTGGCAGAAGAGTGAAATCATCGTGTGATAAAAACGGGAAAAAATTGATTTTATATAAAATAAGAGACTCTGAGAAAATGACAACTCTTCAAAAAGGGGTGAGATGATGACAAATTGAACTTTCCAGGTCTAAGAAGCCTCGAGGTTTTTTTTTTTCACAGCAGTGTTTCAAATATAGGAGTGGCTGAACCACAGAGAAATCCGACTGCCCACATTTTCCAGTGAGTGTCCCTTGGAAAACAGGTGACTTTGCTGGTGTGGAATGAGAGGTTTGAAAAATCTGTGCAGTGGATGAATTTAAAATAAAGTTTAATCAGGACACGGCAGCCCTGATTGCCTCCCTCTACTCCAAGATTCAGAAATCTTTACACAATACAGTGACTTTCAGCAGACCCTGAATAAAACTGTGATAGCAGAATCCAAATAAATTAGGATTTATGAGGGTGACTCTCCACATTCCAGTATTTGCTGGGGTCCCATCCACTGGAGAGATTCCGCCTCATGGGTCTTCCAGAGCTCACCCAAAAGTAGAAAATATTTTTAACTTGATGAGAAAAGGATCCATGTGGAGAAGGATTAAAGCCCTGAAAGGAGTAAAAGAAGAGCTGGGAATTCTCAGTTCTGTGTGTGCAGAAGTGCTGAGCCACCCTGAAGAATTTGAGGAGCCCTGAGGAGAAGAGCCACCCCTTCCACCCTGACACTCTACATGGAAACTGGGTTATTTAAAAAATCCTGGGCAATTCCTGCTCAAGATGTGGATATTCAGTTGGGTTTTAGGGATCAAACAGTGATAAAGCTGTTGGTTTGTTTCCACAGTGCTCCTGCCTGGCTTGTGGATGTCCTGACCATGTTCAGGAGCTGCGTTCCTGCTGGTGCCCAGGTTCCTGCTCTGACCAATTCCAGCAGGTGGGATGAGCACTGCAGTCCCATTGTCAGATTCATTCCATCCCTGGCCAGCAAAACCAAACTATCCTGAGTGTTAAACACCCTTCATTAACTCATCAAAAATAACGTGGACTTATTGCAGGATTCACTCCTCCAATTCATCTGAAATATCTGCCTGATGTTTTCCTTTCCCTGTCCCTTCCCAGCATTATCTCCCAGAGCCCTGCAGCTGCCCCACCTCAGCCTGTGGCCTAGGCCGGGCTGGGTTTGTTTATTTGCACTCAGGCTGGAAACCTCCAAAAATAAATGAAGGATCAGGTGTGGAGCAGTGATGCTGGGTGACTCAGAGGTGGCATCAGGCCCAGGAGTCACCACTGCACCCATGGCCTGGGTGAGGACACCACAGCTTCTGCCTGGGCCTCAGCGAGACAAGGCCTCAACCTTCCACTTGCTCATCTTTGATCTAGAACCTTGGTTTCTCCACTTCTCTTTGTTTTCTCAGCTTCTTTTTTGTTCTGCTTGTGAAAATGGAACAAAAAAAATTCTGAGTTGCCCTTCACTGTGAGTTACTCAAAGCTTTGTCGGAGAGCCCAAGAACGTGGCAGTGCTGGGGTGTCTCCTGGCCATCACCTACTTCCAGGCAGCCTTAAATCTTGGATTTTTCAGCCTGGATTGGCTTTTCCCTGATGAATAGCAGCAGGAATGGGCTCTGCTACATTTTCCTCCCAGCATCCCAGCCCTTGCTGGTGGAAGGAACAGGAATCAGGGATGTTCTGCAGCTCCCAGGATGAGTCACGGCTCCTCCCGGGGTGTTTTTCCTATAAATATTGCTCAGACAAAACAAACAAAACAATTGGTGGCTGGAGCCTCCCTCAGGCGCCTCAGAGATGGAAGTGTCCTCGGGGTTGGTGGCCAGGGAGTGGCTTCAGCTGAGGCTGGGACAGGGACATTGACAGGGACACCGCAGGCTCTGTGTGGGGTCAGGCTGGCACGGGGTACATCCAAACCCCAAAGGAATGCAGAGTGCAGAACGGGACAGCGGCTTCACCTCTGGTGTTCCCAACCTTGATACCTTGGGTTTTTCTGTTCTGGTTTGGTGGGCAGCTTTAGCTTTATATTGTGTTACTGGGATCTTTGCACAGGGTGGTGAAGACAAATTCTAGCTGGATTCTAGCTGGAGACTCAAGGACAATCTCTTCAAACTTCAGGCCCAAAGCATAAACAAGGTGAAAAGAGGAGGGCGGGCAAGCAAGCAAGGAGGATGAAACTTCATCATTTGAAGCTGTTAATTGGACAGTTGGCTCCTGCAGGCAAATAGACTAAAACTTACAAAAATGTGAGATCTTGTGACCAAGCTCTCTTTTGCTTCCACCCTATCCGGGCAGAGCCACGACTGTGACTCTGGTACTGCCAGGGTGTGGCCTTTGAAGGCACAATGATAAACAAAATATAAACTTCAATAAATATCCTCTTTATTCCCCTTAACTACATCCAGCCGCTCTTCCAGCTCCTTAAGGCATCAACCTCTCCAGGCGTTCGTCTCTCCCCAGGGACACGGTGACAGTCATGGACTGTCCCTGCTGTGTCCCCAACACCTCCCACAGGGACAGGTCCTCCGTGGCAGCCCAGTCACACCTCCCTGAACCCACAGGTGTGGCCAGTGTGTGACAGAATTCCCACCCCCGTGCTCATGGATCTGATTTGGTTGGCGGGGCCCTCATCATTTCCAAGTTTCATGGCAAGTTAGCCCCATATTCCTTCCCAAAATGCTCTTATCTTTCCACTTTTAGAAAATACCCACTGCTCCTAAAGTTTCCAGCCTTTTCCCAAATGACTTACTCCTTTTTTTCCCTTATTTTTTTCTTTGTTTCTTTTTTTTCCCTGTAAGAAAGTGAAATCTGTGTGCTTGCTTATTAAGCCACTTTATTCTTGGCAGTCTTTGAAAAAAAGCCCTACTTCAGCAATTTAAGCTTTTCTTCCTGGAGGCACAATACTCAGACACGAGGAAAAGTAAGTCGAGAAGACAAAATAAACATATTTTTTCAGGAAGACTCGAAGCCAAGTGGAACTTTCAATGAACGATTTGAGAGAGTTGCTGCTTTTGATATGCACAAATACATCCCAGCACTGCAGGCACACACCACATCCCTGGATTCTGTGGAGCTGGACAGCGAGAAGGGGGAAAACCAGAATAGATATTGCAGTTTGTGCCTCGCAATGGCTTTGAAATGCAAGCACAGCTCAGGAAAGGTTGTGCGAGTTCATAAATGATGAATTTGTGTTGCCCAGACTGAAGGCAGGAAGAGAAAGATCCTCCATTTTTCACTCATCCCTAAAGTATTCCAGAATATTTAGGCATCTAGAATACAATATCCTAAAGCTTGTATTTGCTTTCTACTCTACGTTTATTTGCTTAAATAAGAGGAGATAAGGATGACTGGATTTATATTTTGGTTTTATTCACATCAAATTTATTAAAAATTATGGCAGATTCATTATTGGGATGAATTTCCATTCTGCCAGGAGGTTAAAGGCACTGGCTGGACACCAACTAGATCCATAATATCCTGGACAATAATTACAGTTTTATCTGTAACTTTCAATTAGTATTTTCAGGATCTTTAGAAGTGTATTTTAGCCTCCTACCTTCCTTAAATGGAAGCATTTTTATCCAGCAAAAAGAACCCAAATGCTTCCTACTGGGGAAACTGGGTGAAAAAAAATGATTAGAAATCAGTGGGGAAGTGATTCCCACAGATAAATACAGAAAATAATACAATAAATCCTGCCAGAGAGTTCTGATCGTGCAAGAAATTGCTGCCACAAAATGTCCTCGAGCTGAGGACACCCAGATCTGTCACATGTCCTGAGCTGGTGTGTAAAAGGACTCAGGGATTTTCTCATGGAGCTTCTTGCTCTTCATTTCTTCTTTTATTGAGAACAAAGAGGCAAAACCTCCCACACAGGAGAGAAAAAATTGATTTCGCCCCCAGCTCTGCCTGACTGTACGAAGTTTGTGACTTCAGGGCTTCACCCCCGAGGTGACCAGAGAGGACACTCTGGAATATGGGAATTCTGGATCCTCTCCAGGCAGCTTCAGCCTGGTTTTGTTCACAGTGGTGAAGAAAACCAGGGGATTAAATGAATTCCAAAGTCCTGCACCCTTCAGGACCAGCTCAGTGCCAACAGTTTCTTATCACCCCAGTTTGAGTCACAACAGAACTACAGCGGGCAAGAACTGTGACAAGGTGGAGTGGAACCTGTGCCACTGATGTTGACTAGATTGCAAACATCCCATCAAATCTCACCTTCTGTGGGTTTAATGTCCTTGAAACTGATCCCACCATCAAGGGTTTAATGTGGGAGAGAGAAACCCAGTTCAAGCCCAGTTCAACAGAGCCCATGGCACCTTTTCCATTCCGATGGCCTCAGAAATGAACAGAGCAAAAGCAAATGAGCAGAGAAAAGGCACCAGAGCTCTGCATCACTCGTGCTCCGCTCCAACTGAAATTGAATTTGAAATTCGGGTTATGCAACAACATGGTATTGTCTCCTTTTATTCAGGCCACCAGCTCCTGGAGGTCCGGGGCGTGTTATTGTTCTCAATTAACACACTTCTCCCCTTTCTCCCTGGAATCCTGCCCGCTGGTTTGCACTGTAACAATACCTCCAACTCATGGGCTCCAAGCTGGATTTCAATTTGTGAGGCCACTTTCACTTCATAATCCACCACAGAATGTTCAGTCCCCATTCGAACATGTTGCATTAATTAAATTCCCAGAAACAAACAAACAAACAAACAAACAATTTCTTTGCTTTTTTTTTAATTGAGTTGCTTAGGTGTAAAGAATAAATCTTTACATTAAGAAAAAAACCCTTCAGCAAACGAAGCCAGACAGTAGCTGTGTCTTTTGGCAATGAGAATAATCTAATAAAACATCACCTTTCAAAGACAAAAAAAGTTCCTCTGGACACTCAGTAACGTCACCTCGGCACAAAATACATTCCACTCTTGGTTTGTGTTTTTTGGACCAACGCAGCTTAGGATGGTTGTTATCCCAAGCCCATGCCACCAGAGTTGGAATTAATAATATAAACGGTGAGCCCAAGCCCTGATTGACAGCTCTGATTCTGTTAATACCTCCTAGTTGGGCTTCCACCACGGTCAGGAGTTAAAATTTATTTTGACAAGCTTTCTGCTGGTTATGGAGGCTGGGAGCTTTATACCAGGGTATCCAGTGATTAAATATCTGGCCTAGATTATCAAAAACTAGAGGGGGAAGGCATGGAAGGCCTCTTGATGACAAACTGGATCCCGCGGCGCGGCCAACTTGGTTTTAATTAAGTTATTACCGCCCTTAATGGGAAGGGGCTGTTCCTTTGTTCTGTGGCAAGGCAGCAGACAGGGACGGAGCGGGGAATGTCAGCAACTCAATTAAGGCAGGGCTGCCTCCAGGATGCTCCCAGGGACACGGAGGTGGCCTCGGGAAGGAGGTGCTCGGGAGCAGCCGAGATTCCTGGGAGAACGAGCACAGAGTCTCCAACCCCACCAGGGTCAGCAGGAGCAAGTCAGGATTAAGGGGAGAGCTCCTGGCCTTAATCTGTGAGTTCAGGGTAATTAAAGGCAGAATTGCTGGGAGCCAGCCCCTTTGTTTCCCAGGGCTGGGGCGGGATTGTCCCCGTGGTTCATTTTCCAAAGTGCCTCAGTGCATTGGATATTTCAAAGATGATTTGTAAAACCAACTTTTTTTTATCTTCTTGATCACCTGCACCAAATCCCATCAATATCAATAACAGAGAAGGCAAGAGAAGCCTGTTTTATTTTAATTTAAAACCCACAGCCTTATTCTTAGTTTATTTCAAAACCCCAGCTCAAAATATCATGACTGACTCCAATTCAGGTTTCACTGACAGCAATTTCAGCTCAGAGAAGTTTGGTAACACCAGCATGAAGAGGAAAGCCAGATCCATTAATTTTCAGCCTTAATTTTATAAATAAAATATTAAATGAATTAATTTTATAAAAATTAATTGTTGTTGAACAAGGCAATATCTGAGGTGCTGCAAGTCAGGAGAGAACTGCACATCTTACAGAGAAATGTCTGAAAAAACCTTTTAAAAATTTTTTTGCTCTTCTGGAACGCATAAACTGAGAATTAAATATTCTCTGCGGAGTCATCTAGTCTCACCTTATAGACCAACACGACTTGGTGTGGGGTAAGATTATAAAACCCACAGAATACCCTAAAAAACTCCTGTGCAGAGCAATCCTTGTAGAAAACCAAGTAGCAGCAACAAATACCCCGTATCCAGCCCACACCCCGCTGGGCAGCGTTTGTGTGAAGTGCAGTCAAGCAGGGATGCTCCATATGGTCACGAGAATCCCTGGGATAGAGGGAGTAGCCACCCAAAACCAAGCTCAGACTATACACTTTACAAAGAGGCAATCCCCGTGAAGGGTTTAGGAGGGGAAAAAAGAGACAGAGGTAAAAAAAATAGAGAAAAAAGCCATTTTTAATGTCTAAACTTTCCTGGTCAGGGGTACGTGTGGAGCTGTGGGTTGTTCTCGCTGTGTGGGTGTGTAAGTACAACTGTTGCAATGTTTAAACCTGGGATATTTATTGGTTTTAGTGGTAAAATTCATATGGGTGGCAAAGGGACAGGGAAGAATTGCACATTTCTCCCTGTGCACACACAGCTGATAAAGAACTGACATCTCCCTTCAGATAAGAACTGCTGCAAAGACTCCAGCGTGTCCAGAGGGTATCCCACACAAAACTGAAAAAACTTCTAGAAGCTCAAGAGAAGGAAAAATTACACATTTTAATTGTTGAGAGGCAATGGGGATAGTGAACACATTAAAACCATAATTTAAATAAAATGTTATCACAGTTATAATAGCAATAATTATTATTATATCCCATTTTAACAGCACTAACCACTGTAAGAGCTGATATAGGCAAGATGAACAGAGTGCAAATATTTTACTGTGCACAAACTGCTGAGAATAAAGATATTCTGAAATCAGTTGATTTTAATCAGCACCTGAAGGATGAGGGTTGGTTTTTTCCAGTGAAATTGTCAAAATTTTGGGCACCTGAACTGTTCAGCCCAAAATATTTTCACTCTGGAATAAAATAAATATTTAGGAGCAACAAGTGGCTCACCTAGAGGAGAAGTAATAGAAAATCAGATCAGAGGGAGAGGATTTTGGGGAAGTGTCTGCAGGGCTGGGATCCTCATGGAATATTTTAGTCAATAAAAGAGAAAGGATTCCAAGCCATAAGTGGAGAAATAAGGGATCCTGTTCCCAAAGTGAGATATGGGAGATATGATTGCATAAAACATCAGCTGCACCTCAATCAGGGATGCTCCTGGGAGGGAAATCTACCAAATATCAATGGACATAGCAAATACCACTGGAGAAAAAGCTGATTTCGTATTGAGGGATGAACAATCTGGGATGGCACCAAGCAGAAATGGCACAGAATATTTGACATTTGCATTGCGACTTCTGTTGGTTCGGCACGAAATGTCAACTTCTCATGGTGCCCTCTGAGAGTTACTGCTCCAGAAACATCCATCCTCAGCAACAGCTCCTCCTGATGGGCTCCCAGCCAGCAGCCCTCTGGGATGTGGAATTAATCCTGGAACCATAAAGGACCAGGAGAGCTCTGGGCCAGGACACGTGTCGAGCAGGAACTTCCCAGGAGAACCTTCTTGCAGGCTCCAATTCACCAAACCAGAGTTTCTCTGCTCAGTGTCCTCTCCTCACTGCTCTGCTTTCTCCTCAGATCCCACAAATCTTTTGGCTTTCACAAACGACATCCATGGGGAGAAACCTTGCATTTCTCACAGGTACAGAACTCCTAGTGCAGGTAACACAAAGTGAAATTATTCTTTTTTTCCTTTTTCAGACACTGCACTTGATGTTTCACCTGGAGTTGGTTCAGATCCAGGTACAGAACTCTCAGTGCAGGTAGCACAAGGTAAAATTATTCTCTCTTTCGTTTTTCAGACATTGCACTTGATGTTTCACTTGGAGCTGGTTCAGATCCAGGCATCCTTTAGACAATTATGGAGTTTTGTATAGGAAATGAACACCTAATCCCCCAATCCCACGAGACTCTGCACCCTTCTAGGGAGAATATCCTTTTTTAAGAAAATCCTTTGCCCTTTGCTTGAAGAAAATCCTCTGCCCTAAATCTCATAAAACAAAGCAGCTTAGGGATCCTTGCAATAGCAGAGCTGAACTAAACACGCTTTAACAAAGTTTCCCTTTGTCAACAGCATCTTGGTGAGCTCCCTCCTGCGGGATGAGTGTCAGGCTTCAGGCTAATCTCGGTAATTCTTTAACCAGAGATTTGCACGTTATTAAGTGGTCGTTTCTCGGTGGGTGGAAAGCGATCAGGCAGGGGAAGGTTCCTCCCGATGCGGATTTCAAACGCTCCATTCTTCCCTGGAAAGCCCAGCGAGGTGTGTCCGGCCTGAGGGACCTAAGCAGGGAATAAAATCAGAATAAAATGCCTCTCGAGGGTTATTCAGCAGCTCTGCCCACAGGCAGAGGTTTCTGGGCGGCCCCAAGGTCTTTGCTAAGCCTGGCTTAGTCTCTGCAGGTAATTGCAGATCCCAAAGCTCAGTGATGTCACCAGGGACACTCCAGGTGACCCTGGGAGGACCTGGCCAAGCTCAGAGCCTCACTGCCTCCAGCATCCTCAACAAAGCCTCTCTTTTGCTGTCCTTTCAGCTGAATCCTGATCCTCCTCTGCTGGGAGACATCACACAGCCTTTAAAATCGAGTGAATATAAAAACACAGCGAAGCTGGTTACGCCAGAGATCTCTGAGGGCTTGGTAATACTGCCCTGGTATAGAGAGTGAGAAAAATAAATTCGCTTTTTGCTGGGGGTACCAAACACTTCCAGGAGCAATCTCAGAGCCTCAGGTGTGGCACAATCCCTCCCTACAGCAAACCAGGTCTGGGCATGTCCAGCACTGCCCAGGACACTCAGGGGAGGGTTGGGCTGGGTCATCGTCACCCTAAAAATTCCGTGGTTCTGCTGTTCTGTGACAAGTGACAAACACGGGGAGTGGCGCACGAAGCCCTGGGAGAATTTCCAAGGTGGGAGATCAGGAGGAAATTGGAAAATGGAATTCTCCATGGCTTGGTGGAGTTATTTTGGTGCATAACCCAAGGGACTCCTCAGGAACAATCCACCCCATTGTCATTTATTTCCAGGATGGTTTCCATATCCAGCTCCCACCTCATTCCCTTAACAAACACAGTGCCCAAGTCCCCCGAGGAACCCCAGGGGCTTTGCTGGGTCCCTGTGCAGACAAACCCCTGTTGGCACCGGGGTCTGATCCTCTCCTGGGCTTCATCTTGAATCCATTTGCGTGTGGCATTTGCATGCTGCTGTCTGTGCCGCCCTAATGGTTCGATTTCAAAGCACATCTCCTTCCCTTTTATCTCCAGCTGAATGAGATGTCTCAATAAGCGCCAGATAAAGACGGAAGTCTTTTGTCTGGGATCAGCCAGGCAGGGCCAGCTGTGAGCAGAACTGGCTGAGGTTTCACAGGCTGCCTCCAAAAGTGGAGCTCCAGCTCCTTTCAGGCTGCAGGAGCAGGGCAGGGGGACAGGCCTGGCTTGCACACATGGCTGAGTGTCTTCCAGTGTTTATTTTTCCTTCCCCAAGTTATTTTTGATAAAGGAGTTGCATGGAGCGAAAGAGAAAAGATCAAGAGGGAAACAAGAAAGGAAGAAAAGAGGGTGGACGTAGTTAAATCTCTGATTTGCATCCAGTGGGTTTTTGGATGGTAGATTAGCTTTATATCAGGGTAGACCTTGGCATCTGAGCCTCTGGGCCAGACATTGTTCAGTTGTTGAACAGTGGGAGACTCCTGAGAAAGTGCTTGGCTCTGATTTTAAAGGGACTTGCTTTTGTGCTCTTGGGTTCGGTGACCTGCTGAATAAAAACCAGCCTGGCACTGAGAAATAAAGGCTGTTTTTTCAGCCAGTTAATAGTGAACAAAGTTGTGTCTACCTTAAAAAACTGCCAGTCTTTAAAAACTGTCAGTCTTAAAAAACTGTCAGTCTTTAATAACTGTCAGTCTTAAAAGTTTGTCAGTCTTAAAAAATTGCCTGTGTTAAAAATTGTCTGCCTTAATGTTGTCTGCCTTAGAACTGTCTGCCTTAAAAAATTATCCAACTTAAAAAATTGCCAGCAGGCCTACAAGATGTGGTAATTAAGGAAGGATTATGACAAAATCAAGGAGTAATCAGCAAGTAGATAATTTTGAATTACACCTTTCAGGGCTGTAAGAGCTCTAGCAAGGATGAAACCTCCAGCATGGTGTTCCACACTGGTCACACCCCAGCCAGGTTTGCACCTGAAATGCCCCCAAAAAATCCAGCTGGGTTTGTTCCCCAACTGCTCTGTTGTGCAGGTAAAATGAGTTCACAGATTTTCATGGAATAATTGGAAACATGTTGAATTTAAGCTCGAGAAGTCTCAGAGAAGAGTTTAAATCCAGCAAGGCCACGATGTTGTCAGGATTAAAAATGATGGAGCTGAGGAGCAGCTGCTGATTTTGGTCCCAAACCAGCCCTGAGTGAGGTTTGTACAGAGCTCAGCTCTCCATAAAATGAGGACTGAGAACCACCAGCACAACCTTGACCACGATTCCCACCAAGACTTGGGTGTCGCCTGCCCTCCAACAACCCTGCCCAGCCACCACCACTCCGTGGGACTTCCAGGGGCAAGGACAGGGAACTGGAGCTTCCCTGCAGGAGCTCCAAGGGATTAAACTCCTGGGGAGAAGGGGAGGCAGATGGGGGAGTCTCAAGCAAGCTGCCCATCTGGGAAATGTCAAGTGTTCTCACAATGTTTTTCAGGGTTTGTAATGTGGCTGCTCGCTCGCATGCATGAAAACAGCATGGGAATGCAATATTTCCTCCTCCATGTGTGGTGGAGGCCTCCAGTCCAGCTGTATTTTGCTTGTCATGTTCCTGAATTCTGACACCATCTCGAACATGCCAGTTCCTACCAGAGAAAATGCATTTTCATTCCATTCCCTGGGTGAAAAGCGCATTAAAGGCAGAAGAGAAAACCCAGCAGATCCTGGAGCTATCAATTGGGGCCTCCTTTATTTATTTAATTTTAAAGAACATCTCATTTCATTGGGGGAATTTGAGTGGGTGGGGGTTAGACTGAGCTTGAAACCATCCCAAAAATGAGAGCGTGGAAGCCTGGGCTTGATGCCACAGAGGAAGAGAGCGAACGATGACAACATTACTGTCACTATATTACCACAGGCTGTAAATTAAAGCAGTGGTAAGCAGTTTAAGCACTATTCCTGTCTGATTCATTACAAAAATACAGTAGCTCTGTGGGCACAACAGTCTGGTTCTCCGAAGGGCTGATATATGATTGGAAAGTTGCATTTGGGCCGCCTGGGCTGTGTGTTTGCAGTGTCCCAAGTGGGGCAGCAGCTGTGTGGCCGTGCTGCCCCATGGCCAGGCCCCCGTGCCTGATGTGCTGGCTCTGTCTGAGCAGAATTGTTGTTGAAATATGGGAGCCAGATCCTGCCGAGGTGTAAACTGGCAAATCCCTATTAAAGTTAATGATTTACTGGTTTAGCCCAGCTGAGGTCTGGCGCTGGGCGGACGAGTGTCAAGAAGAGGAACTATTTATTCCTCGGTGAACTATTAACTCTGGGTCCTTTCTGTTCATCCCCGCAGTTAAAATTCCTCCTGTGCTCCTTCCAAAGGAAAAGGGGTGATCCATACATGACTCACATGTGCACACCCCACCAGCACAGGCTGTAATTAGCACTGCTCAGCACAGCCATAAGTAACTGGGTTTTCCCTTCCCTGCCAAGCCAAGCACAGACTTTCTGCATGGGCTCACTACTGAAATATTTGGATGCAAATCGATAAAGCAAAAGGTCCTTCTTGGGGATAAAACAATGTTCAGCACCTCAGGCTTGCTCAGCTGTATTTTAAAGAGAATTCCGAGAAGCTTTGGGAAGCAAGGGTTACGTCCAAGTGTTCAACTGTCAAGTACCAAACCTCAGTTTTCTGAGCATTCCCAGTGTACACACACATCTAGCAATCCAATGATTAATTAATCAAAATCGACATGAGTACATAATAAAGAAAAATCTCTAAACTTCACATTTTTCAGCAAAATAACTTTGATCAGACCATTTTCACCCAGCTCCACTCGTTTCTGCTGGAAGTTCTAGAAAGAGCCCTTCCCTCTCCAGGGTAACATTGCCTGCAGCGGGGTGTTGGTGTTCCCGTGCCTGTCCCCTGCTCCATCCATCTCTGCAGGGCTGCATTTCCAGCCAGCCTGAAGGAAATTGGGGTCTGCACACGACCACAAGGGCTCCTTTTGTGGGGCAGGGTGGCTTATCCACCCCCACAGGTGGAGGGATGGATGCTCTGCTCTCCCTGCAGACAACAGGACACTGTCTGAGGCTCTGACACCAGGTTTTCCTCAATCCAAACCTGCCCCGTGTCTGTGTGACTGCAGCCCGGTGGAGGAATGGAGCTGTTGAAAGGCAAAGAGCAACAGAGCTGAGAGCTGCTGGCTCAGCCCTGCTGCTGCTCCTGGAATTTACGGTGCTGCTTCACTTCTACCACGTGTGGAGCTCAGATAAAGAGCTGGAAAGGAAAGCAAACCGTGGAACACATTGTGATTTTACTCGTTGACTGATAAGAAACCCCCTCTGTTTGGTGGCAGAAATATTGTTTGTAGAAATATTGGTTGTAGAAATATTGTTTAATATTTCTTGTTCTGCTCAGAGGAGAAATCTCAGGTTGGGAAGTTCTTGGCTTTGCCATCCAAGGGAGAAGAAGCACCAAAAATGGCCAAAACTGCAGGAAAATCCCTCCTTTTTAATGTGACCCGACTGGTGGGCCTCGGTGAGATGATGAAAGAGCAGGTTTGTACTGGAGCAGATAATGAGCCCGGAATTTGTCTCACTGCCTCGTTCTGTGGCTGAGATGGGCAATTAGAATTCACACACACACGATTCATTCCCTGCCAGCCTCACCCCCAGCCTCTGCTCTGAGCATCACTGTGGCTCAGACAGAACAAATCCAGCCCAAAGCACCACCTCTTACTAATCCCACCACGGGTTTGTGCAATCAGACACTTCCAAGAAATGGGACCACGTTTTCCTGATGTGTCTCGGAGTTATCGCGGAGATTTTCCAGCTCTGGCTGGGAGATTGTTCCTGGTCACTTCCAGTTCTTGGTGAGTCACCCCTGACTGAACAATGGGATTGGAACACAGCTCAGTGGGACAACGTTTTAGGGGTTTTTGATTTAATCTAAGAAGGTTTCTTTTCTTCTGCTGCTGATTCCAGTGACAGAGGAGAAAATAAAATCTTTGCTCTTACCTTAATCAGTCCTAGTGACCCAAGAATGTCTGATGGCCTGAGCCAATATTGTTACTTAGAACTTTCCTCCAAAAGGTCTCATTTTAGGTCAGCCTTGGATCCAATCAGAGAGATAAGAGATAAAACATAATCAGAAGCCTTTTTTTTTTTTTTTGTCTCGATGCTTAAAAATGAAATGAACTTGAAAATGTCAGGAAAACCAGAATATTTTTTCCCCTGGATAGTGGAGTCCCTCTTGTTTCAGTTTGGTGCATTTATTGCCTTGATGCTCAGGAGCAGAACAGATTGAGCTGTAAAACAACCTCTGCACAAACTGGGAAACTTCCCCTCGCTTCACATCCATTTCAACATTTCCAAACGTCAGAGAAGTTTCAACCACCCCAAAACAAAAGGGAGATGGGAATTATGAAAAAGATTGTTCTTTATTTCTGGAGAGCTGCTGACTCTTTCCTACTCTGGGGATTCATTTTGTCCAGAGAAAACAAAGCCACTGCCACCAGACCTGATCTTTTCTCCCTTTATGGATGAGGACAACGATCCACGTCCACGCACGCCACAAACCCAACCCAGTGGCACAGGACTGAGCAGAACATTCTGGTGCAGCTAAAATTAGAAAATGATTATTCAAACCCCGCGCAAGTTCCAGGTTTTAAACCTGATTCTCCCCAGAACTGCTCTGTTACGAGCGCTCAGCCAGGATTAATAAATCAGCTCTTTTTTCCCAGGATTTGCTTCCACCCAAAGCCACTTGCCAGGCTCCTATGGAATGTTTAACATGACATTGCTCTTATCTGGCTGCCCAGCGTGGGGCTGCTCCCTGCAAGGCTGGGATCCATTTATTAAATCCCGCAGAAGGTCGGGGGGGCTGCGAGGCGAGGTCAGCCCTAATAACGTCTGTATTTAGATGGATGAACTGCTCGGGGCTGCCCCACCTGCTGAAGGCTCTAACGAGCCAGCTGAGAGTTCCTGTCAGAGCAAACATGCCCTGCTCACTCCAACCTGTGCAGGGCTGAGCACACGGCAGCACCGAGAGCTGCAGGAGCCGCCGTTTGATGGTGATGAAAGAAATAAAAACAGGCCCAGAGAGAACAGTGAGAGAAAAAAACCTGCCTAGCTATGGCGAAAGATGTAACAGCCCCAACTTATTTATGCCTGGCTTAAAGCAGATTGGTGCTGAGTGAGAGGGGTTGTTTCTCCAGGAATGGGTGCTGAAACAGCCCCAGGTGCAGACAGGCCCCTGTAAAGCCTTCCACACCCTCCTCCTCCTCCTCCATGGACAGCACATCTATTCCCTCCTGAGAGATGGGTACGGGCCTCAGGGAAGCATTCTGCTGCTCATCCCGGGGAGAGGAGCTTAAATTCATGGAGTTGTGGAATGGTTTGGGTTGGGAGAGACCTTAAAGATCGTCTCATTCCAAAAGCCCTGTGGTGTTTTCAGCACAGAACACATGGGATGTACAGGATTCCCTATGGAATATGGGACCTGCCAGTCCAGCTTTTCCAGAGAAGTTGTCTGCCCTTAGTTGGGTGAGTTTGGGGGAGGATGCTCTGGATCCATCCCTGTTACCCACGGTGAGGACAGCCAGATGAGGCAGCAGCCAGAGGAGCTGTGTCACCACCAATATCAAACTTTCCCCTGTCCCTCAGGGATCTCAGGTCACAGTGACAACCTCCCAACGGTGAAATACAGGCACAGCCTTTTTTAAAAGCAGAAAATCAGTGACAGAGAAGAGCCTTGGCTATGGAGCTGTTTTGGGGCAGGGCGATCCCAGCAGCGCTCATACCCCCTTACCTCTCTCCCCTTCCTTAAAAACA
The DNA here is from genome assembly GCA_013397155.1 of Irena cyanogastra. Lineage (NCBI taxonomy): Eukaryota > Metazoa > Chordata > Aves > Passeriformes > Irenidae > Irena > Irena cyanogastra. Next base: position 251,343 of record VWZV01016781.1, read on the forward strand.
CCACTCCCGGCTGTTCGGAGCCTGCTTCCCTCCCTTCTTCCCCCAAATCGATGAAAATCGTTCGAAATTGAGCGAAAAATTGTTATTTATGCAGAAAAAAAGTACGCGGCCCCACGGTGCCATCTGCCGGGCACGGCTGGGAACGCAGCGGGGACGGGACGGGACGGGACGGGACGGGACGGGACGGGACGGGACGGGATGGGATGGGATGGGATGGGATGGGATGGGATGGACGGGATGGGATGGGATGGGATGGGATGGGATGGGATGGGATGGGATGGGATGGGATGGGAAGGGATGAAACGTGATGGAACAGTGGCTGGAGCAGCGGTTGATGCCTTAAGGGCTGTGGTAAAGCAGCCCGGGCTTGCAGCTGTGTCCCTCACAACGTGCCCAATAGCCATGGCTGGATGCGAATGGAACCCAGAATTTATCCTAATCCTGCGTTCTGGAAAAAAATACTTCAGTGGGAAGGGAGCTAAAATGAGTCTGGTCCAACTGCAGGGCCCTGAAATGTAGCAAGGCAGGGCAGAGTTAAACCCCAGAGCAATGACAAGTCACACAATCAAAGTGTGACATTATTTGGATGTCTGTAGCTTGTCCATCCATCTGGGCCTCATCAATCTGAACCTAGCAGTGGGAAACAGGCAAAAACTCGGGAAAACGAGCAAAAATTCAGGGGAAGAGAGAGAAATGGTTCAAACAGCCCAGCTAGGGGAGAGTCTAGCTGCAGACAGGGCTTTTGAGTGTAGCATTTTTGCCCTTATCCAGGGTGAATGGTCCAGCCCCTTCCCTCTTCTGCTGTGCTGGGGACACCTGGATTGTCCTTTTCCACGATCAGTGACATCCCTGCTCTGAGGGCAGTGACAGGATGGTATGATGGGCCAAAGGCACCTTTGAAAATCAATAAAATTCTGTAAAAATCAGTAAAATTTGAACTTTCTACCTAATCCAAGATTAAAGCAGAGAAATGAATCACCTCTCGGCTGCTCTCTCCTCAGAGTGCAGTCATCTCTAATCATCCCAAACTACAAAAAAAAGCCAGATATGATGTTTTGTCTTAGTGACAAGGCAGCTTTCCATTTAAGGCTCCTAAAAACACACAAAAAGAGCTGAATTCAGAAACCAGGCAGCATGAAGTCACCCTCAGCAGCCTACAGCACACCTATTTTATTTATTCCACTGGAGTGGCAACAAACACAAACTCCCCCTGTGCTGGAGGTGAGCAGCCCGCGGGTCAGGCTTAGCACAAAAGCCCGATTTTAGGCGAAGCTCTGTGAGTTCGGTGCCTTGGCTTTGCTGTTGTAAACCATCTGCTCAGCTTCACTCCCAAACACCGGCACTGGGAATCAATCACGGGGTTGCTTTTGGTCGATCCTTGTTTTTTGCTCGACTTCTCAGCTTTTAAGGCTTCACGGCCCCGCGCTCAGAAGTGCGTGCCAAGAACTGCATCACGTCGATAGCAACAAAACCCTGGCAAATTGGAGCTGGCCCTCGAAATCCATTAGTGCCCTCGGAAATTGGGGGGCTGGAAGCGTGGCGGTGGAGAAGGTAGGGCTTTGGTTTACATCTGTTGACATGAGGATCTCAGTTGCACCCGTTCTGAGGGGAACCGCGCGCGGCGATGAGTGAGGGGGTGCTCCAAGGGGGAATGGAAAAATCAGAGCTGGACCCCGCGTGGGAGCAATGCGCCGAGGTGCTGACAGCTTAATGAATAACTTGACTGTTATGACAGTAGGACACCTTGCAGTTCCAAGAGCAAATATTTGAAATCGTATGCAATGCAGGAAATGTAGAAATGTATGGGGAGAATAGGCGGCTCGCCCCTATCGCCAACAGATGGGCCGTGTTTTCACTTCAGAGGTTTTCTTCTGTGCAGTCCTGAGTTACTGGGGGTGAGAGTGAATCCACGGCTTGCAACTGATGACATTAAATGGAGCAGTGTATTAAAATCCCCTTTTTATGATGGCCATATGGCTCAGGGGTTTTGGTAACAGCTAATTAAGAGATTTGCCTCTAGCTCCCCCCCCGTAAAGCTCCCTCTCCTCCTACTGCTGCTCCAAAAGCTCTTGCCAGCCTATGTGGGAAAAATGGGGGTTAAAGGATGAATCTTTGTGGATTTAGCTACACAAAATAGAATTAAAATAGATATTCTGCTCATCCACATTGTCATTTGCACCTCCTGAAGCTTTGGTGGATTATGAAGGCAAAACCTTTTTTATGTCCAATGTTTTGCCTAAAGTAAATTTTTGGGGTGACATTAAAGTGAGGAATTTGGGAGGATCTGGAAATTCTAGTTTGTGCCATGTATCAGTTTTGAGGACTTGGAGACTCCCTGTTCCAGGTTTACTTATCCTGGCCCCATCATTCTCCATCATCTCCTATCACATTCTCCTATCCCCTATCTCTCCCTCCAAGAGAAATGGACTTGATCCCATCAAGAGTTACTTTTATTCTCTCTTGAGAATGATTGGGAATTCAAAAAATCTGTGGAGTTTGTGATTTTCCTAAATGACCAGTGAGTGATTATTAACTTTTGCAGACAGCTCTGTTTTTGAACACCATTTTCTCCTTTAAAAGCAACTTCTTGATATGCAAGGAACCTGTTGGGATGTTTTCATTAAGGAATCAATCCCCTCTCCAGCATCCTGTCCTAGGAAATTCTGTTTATTTTTATTTGAGCCATTTGTAGTCTGTATAAGGAACATGATATTTTCTCTGTTTCCAGTAAACAGCTCCTCAGGAGAGCTTTGTTAATGTTATCTATTGAAAAAAACCAACCCCAACCAACCAAACCACAGAGTTTGGGAGCTGGAGGCAGCTGATTATTTAAAGCAGCTGAAAGAAAAGTCTGATTGACAGGAGGAAAGTGAAATGATGGAACTCCTCTGAAAGTTATGGAATTAATGGGAAGAAACAGGAGCTGGTGACTGTAAACAAATGCTGAAGGAATTTTGTGCTGGTACAACTGAAGGGAATAATTTTGGGGAATGGATCTTCATTATTGAGTGGCATTCTGAAAAAAATTAATAATAAAGAGAAATGAATTGATAATAAAGAGAAATAAATTAAGAATAAATAGAGACAAAACAATAATAAACAGAATTAGTGCATGAGGTTTGATTAAAGCAGATCTCTGCCTGGTTTAACTTTCATTTCCTGCTCGTTGCCCACATCTCCCAGTCCATCTTTTAGGACTCAGCTTTCCAGCCCCACATCCAGCATTTCCTTGGGGAAGGACTGGTCCAGCCCAAGCATTTCGGGGGAGCCTGGCGAGGTAATTGTGTTCTGCAGCTGTCAGGACTAATCACTCCATGGAAAGCAGGCCCCAGCAGTTGTGGTAGCCCCAGGGCATGCAAAATATCAATTGGGCTACAAATCAAGAGTGCAGCATCCTCCTGGCCCATGAATTAGGGAAATGAGACGAGCAATTCAAGTGCTAAGTCAACATGGGCTGTGTAAACAGCACTTGGGAAAGGGGATTGCAGGGATTTGCTGCACAAAAGGCAGCTGGAAGAGAGAAGGAGAGCACATGGATGTTGGACAAATTAATTGGAGGAAAATAGCCACAGTTCTGATGCCTTTACAGAAATTCCAGCTCAGTGTTGGATCTGTTTTGGTGTCAATTTTTAAATAAAAGCTTTCATGCTTCATTTTTGTTCATTTAGTCACAGATCTGAAGCAGAATATAATATTCTAGATTCCACTTGGTCTCGATTTTATTCCAACTTTGGATGTCTTTGCACACAGATTGATTTACAGGCCAAAAAATCAGCTTTGCAGGGAAGAGCCCTCTAAACAGGAAGATCCTTGTGACAGTAAGCTGACAGATGGAACTTGGCTTGTTTGCCTGATTTTTCCCCCCTCTTCATCCCAAATTTCCATTTCAGAGCATGACTGCAAACCAGAAGAAAGCTGCAAGGTAAATCCTGGAAATTCCCAGCAGCAGGAGGGTGAGAGCTGGTGGTACAAAGCAGCAGAGGAGAACTCCCAGCAGGTCCCATGGGATTTACTGGTCAAAAAAGACTAAAAAATAAGGAAAATTGGGCAACATCAAAATCAGCTGCAGCAGCCTCCCCTGTGAGTTCAGGTGTCTCCAAGCTGTGGGAGCTCCTGCCCTCATCCAGACCCTTTCCAGGGAATTCTGGAGGCAGTGACATGGCCCAGAGGAGGAGGACAGGGTGAGATGGGCTGTATCTGCTGCCACTTTAGAGGGAAATCGTTCTGAAAAGAATTTCATGGAATCATGGAATGATCTGAGCTGGGAAGGACCGGAAAGGTCACCCAGTGCCACCCCTGCCATGGGCAGGGACACCTTCCACTGTCCCAGGTGCTCCAGGCCCTGTCCAAGCTGGCCTTGGGCTCTTCCAGGGACCCAGGGGCAGCCACAGCTGCTCTGGGAATTCCATCCCAGCCCCTCCCCACCCTTCCAGTGAAGAATTTTTCTCCAACATCCCATCTGTCCCTGTCCCCTGCCGGTGCGAGGCCATTCCCTGAGTTCTGTCCTTCCAGGCCTGGTGAAAATCCCTCTCCAGCCTCCTTGCAATCCCACTTTAAGCACTGAAGACACAACTGGAGGAAAAAGACCCCAAAACCCCAACCCCCAAGCTAATTCCAGCCAAAAGCAAGCCAAGGATGATGTTCTGTGTGTGAGTGGCTGTGTTCAGGCTGGGCTTGGGGCTGGAGTGCTGAGAAGAGGCAGCTCCTGCCCCAGTCTGCTCCTCCAGCTCCATCTGAACCACATCACTCCCTCTCTCCTGTCTGGCTGGCATCAGAGGGTCCCTTTCAAGGCAAATATTGCCCTTCACTCACAGGTCTGGGTTGGGAACCCAGCCCACTGCACCATCTGAAGGAGGTGATAGCTGCGTGTTTCCATAATCCCTGTTTGGAACACAGCAGGCCTTGGAGCACAGCCCCCCTCACTTCCCTTGATGCCTCAGGATTTTAGCTTTTATATTTTTCATCTATTTGTAACCCTGCAGTTCTGCGGTGTGTAAATCTAAACTCCATACCCAGTGTGAGCTGCTGCTGCCCCACTTTGGGCAGACACAACAATTCCTCTCCAGGCCTGGCAATCAAGGACACCTCACTGCCTCAGGCCCGAGAGATGGAAACAAAAGTGAGTTGGGGGAGCAAACTTGGGGCCAATGACTTCATTACCTGGAGCTGGAATTGGCAGATTAACCCTCAATGTGCAAATGGACCAAACTTATAAAAGTGTCAAAACCCGTGACCCCTCATCCATTTTGGGTGGGCTTTGTCTGCCCTAAATGTAACTTCAGGCCCTTCAATAAATATACCTGCTTTTTATTCCCTTAATTTTGTCTGGCCTCTGTTTTTTGGTAGCCCTGCTCACTCCAAAGCCTCTAATCCTGTTTGACACCCCGAGGGGAATAAAAGTCCCAGTGTTCCTAAATATGACACTCCCAACCCATCACAGACCCTCGTGTGAGGGCTGCCCAGCTCATCTCAGCCCTGGACACCAGTTTGGGCTCCTCAGGTGGGGATTTAAATCATCCAAACAACCCCATCTTCCCAACCAAAGATGGAAATGAGGGATTACTCCCGTCCCAAAATGATGGCAGAAATAAATGGGTTTTAGGATTGGACCTGCTTGAGATGGAGAACAGGCTGAAAACTCAGTTTTAATCTGGAATGATAATAAATAGATGTTTCTGGAAGAAAAGGGAAATATTATGGCAATGAGATAATAAAGATATTGACTGAGATCACTTTGGGAAGGATTCAAACTCTAATAGCACAGGGAAGCTTCAGAGGTGACATTTTGTTGTCAGGGTGCCTAAAAATGGGCAACCTGGGCCAGGGCCTCTGCAGGAAAAAACAGAAGAAGTTTTTAATATGTGATGAAAATAAAAAATAATTATTTGTCAGATTATACTTTTTTCTGACTCAGAGATGGGGCAACCAAAAGGTGCTTTAAAAACTTTAAAGAAAAGAAAATACCACAATTCTTTTCAGTGCAATTTTTTAAAAAATAAATGCAAGTTTTCTTTTTTTATCCCTTCATTGCTCCGGCCTTTGCAGGGAGACACTCATATTTACAAGAATTACTCAAATTTACCAAGTGTTTGAAATGCCCTTCCAAAACCAAGGATTTCATGTGGAATAGAGCGTTCTGGTGACACTTCTCTCGAGACTGGCTTACAAACATTTCGGCCATGAAACGTGGGGCACCTCGAAAATGAGAAAAGAAGGAAGACAACGTGTTCTTGGACAGATCCGCACAAATCCCTGTGGAGATCTTGGAAACCCAAACCTGGCGTGAGCTATCAGCCTCGGAGCAGGGTGGAAGAAGATGTCAAGCAAATCTCAGCTGTATCAGCGGCGAGGGAGCCCCGAGGTTTCTCCGAGCTCTGGGAAAGGCTCCGGCTCTCCGTGCCCCCTTCCCTCTCTCCTCCAGCAGCCCAACCCTTATCGCTGCCAGTGTCTCCCTCAAGATGCCCACACAGGGCAGGCAGAGGGGGGCACAGCCCGTTTTTGTCTGGGCAGGTATCAGTTTGGGGCTTGTCTTATCTGCCACCCGCGCCAGGTCCCCGCGAGGGCTCTCCCGGCGGAGCGCTGATAACGGCCTCCATGAATCGCCCTTTTCAGCCCCGCGCGCCGTGGGCAGCCAGGCTTTATCTGCAGCCTTAAGGAAGGAAAAGCAGAAAGCAGCTAAAAGCCTTTCTTTCCCCCTGTTCTCTGATGTTCTGGAAGGCACTTTGGGAGATTAATATTGCAGCGGGGCCCTCCTCCTCCTTCCCCTATCCCCCAAAATCCCCGTTGTGACCGAGCATGCTGATAAACTTCAAAATAAAAACAGATGTGGCAGGAAGAATGATGTATGAACTCCCCCACGTGCTCCTGTTTCTACGTAATGCCAGGGGTTTGGGGCTTTTTTTTTGGTTTATTGTCCACTTGGAATTATTCAGCCTATTTCTGCTTCCAAATATGAACAGGAAGTGAGATGGGAACAGCACCCAGAGCTGAAAACATGAGCATGAGGAGAGTGGAGCACTGCAGAAATGGGGTGGGAAGTGCCAGAAATCCAAAGTGGTGGCTGCACATCGCAGATGTCAAAAAAGAGGGGAAGGAATTATATGGAAAGGAAGGAAGAGAAAGGGGGAAAAAAATCAGGAAGTTGTTGGAAAATCAATTAAATTAAAAAATTGGAAAAAAATAAGCTATATGTTGGTCAATGAACAGCAAGTGAATGGAACTGGGACATGTGGGAGTGAGGGGGAAAATGCAGTGAAAAAAAATAAATTGGAGATGCAAAGAAAAGAAATGAGATCCATTCCAGGATCGTCCAGCTCTTCCCAGTCACAGGTGAAGACATAAAAAGTGTGGTTGGAGAAGCTTGGAGCACAAACGAAGCAGGGAAATGGGGATTGGGAGCATAAATTCATCTTTATGGACAGTCTAGGGATAGTTGTAATTTGGAAAGCTTTACTTCGGATGCCTTAAATGGAAGCTGATAACACTAATTACTGATATCTAGTCATTAAAATCTGCAGTGAATAATTAGGTCTGCAAAGAGGACATGGGAATTGTCTTATTGTTGTGTTGGGTTGTGCAAGGCCTTGAGGTAACAGACAGAAATCAGCTGAAATACAAAATAATCGATATTAAGCATCCCCAAAGACACACATGGGTATCTCTATCAGTCCCCAGGTAAATAATTCATAAATTAAATGTATGAAAAGAGATTTTGGTGAAGAAGAGGGGCTTGAACTTGAGGAAGCGCTTGTCCCGAGCCGTGCTTGTGGTGCTGGAGCAGCCCCCGTGCATTTCTGCCTTTCTAGCATTTCATGCCTGTTTTCACTCAAGTGTTTATTTCTATAAACAGACCTAACCTTCGAAAACAATATAATGACATCCTTCCTGGGGGAGCAGGGGGGCAGGAGTTTCCTCCAATGCCTCCGGAGCGTTTCCGCCGGGTTTTGATTTTCAATAATCCGAGGGGTAAACGGCCGCTTTTGAACTCTGCCCTCTGCCCTTTTTATTTGGCAACCTGGGCAAAGATCAAGCCCAGAGTCAAAAGTGTCAGCAAAAATGGCTGGGATTTGGGAGTGCTTCCCTTTTGGAAAGGCCTCGTGATTATGTTTACAGAATTCATTACAAACTCGGGGCCCAGATTAAAAGCAAATGTCTAAGTGTCCTGTGGGGAATTGCAGGCTTGGGGATGCAGCTTCCCAGGGATTTGTGGGGTCTGCAGGAGTTTGGGACCACCCCCAGAAAAAAGGGGTGCTGAAAGTGAGGTGGAGATGTGGGATCATTGAATGCACTGGAGGTAAAAGTGAGGAAAAAAGAGGCAAAAAAAGGAGTTTCACCACTTTAAAACCGAGACTAAGAATGCAGGATGGAGCAGCTCAAAGTGGAGACGCAGGTCTGGAAATATCCAGTCATGGAGGAATCCCTGGTGAAGGGAAACCAATCCTGGCATGAAATTGAGACACTCCAAGGCAGAGAGATTTCACCTAAAGATGTTGAAACCTGCACTTGATCAAAATCTGCGCGTCTAAACGAGAGAGATTTCACCAGAAAATGTTGAAACCAGCACTTGATCAAAATCTACACTTCTAAAGCAGAGATTTTACCAGAAGATGTTGAAAACAGCATTCTATCAAAATTTGAACCTCTAAAGACAGACAGATTTCACCAGAAGATGCTGAAAACCGCATTTTTCCAAAATCTGCACTTTAAGTCTCACTGTGAACACGTGGAAGAGCCATTTACCAGCACGATCTGCACAAAAGGGCAAAGCAGCTCCAGAGTTATTTATTCCCCAATTCCTGCTGCTCCATCCCAAGCCAGCAGATAAATTTTGCCACCCCACCTCCTGTTGCTGGTGCTCTGTGCACAGAGCCAAGGCTCAGATGGATGCTCCAGGAGTGCCACATGGAATGGCATTTTTCATTTGGAAGGAGGATCTGGGAACACCAGAGAGGCAAATAATTGAAATAAGTCCCTTTCCTTCTGCAAGAACCTCGTGGTAATTGCTGCTGACAGGGCTCCTCTGCAGCAGTGGGGGCTCAGGAAGAGCTGGAAACCATCTGAGAGCTGATTAACACAGGGTTTTATCACAGAGAGCTCCTCTCCACATCCAGCACCAGCCACAGGGAACTTGTGGGGATTCACTGATTTGGGATGGGATGAGGAGGAAGTGGATGAAAAGCAAATTGTTTGGAGTTGGTTCCTGAAATGGCCGGAGATAACTGGAAGGATTTTTATTTTTTTGGTTATAACTATTTGGAGGCTGTTGGTTCAGTCATTTGTGACAGGACTTGGGGAACCAGAAGTTTTTTTAATTTTTTTACTGAGGTTTCCAGGATGTCAGTGGTGAAGGCAGGGTTCGAATCCTTTGGAACAAAACTGCTTTGGATATCCCTGACAAGCCTGACACAGGGAATGTCCTGAAAATCCTCTTGGAATTTCCTTAATTACTGAGATCAGAGAACCACAGGTTTGGGTTGGAAAGGACCTTAAAGCTCATCTCATCCCCTGCCATGGTCAGGGACTCCTTCCACTATCCCAGATTGCTCCAAACCCATCCAGCCTGGCCTGAGACGCTTCCAGGGATGGGACAACCACAATGCCTAAGAAAAAAAAAATCTAAATAAAAAATAATGCTGCTTTCCATGTTTAAATTCTTCTGCACAGCCCCTAAGCACCACTGACCGGCGTGGAACCGAAGCATCACCTCGACCTGAGTTTTCCTCCAACTTGTGCTAAAAATCTCTCCGCATTTCACCCAATTTGGCAACTTCAGCATTGCCTGGAGCATTTTTGATTTAATTTAAGCAAAATGGGCAATGGTAGAGCCCTGGGGGAGTCTTTAATTGGTCACTCATCCATCAGGTTCCTGGGCCAGGGGCTGCCTGGTCTTTGTGGGCTCTTTGTGCTCACACAACGTCCCTGCAGCTCTCCCCAGAGCTGCTGGGGAATGGCCAACAACTTCCAAGGATATCTTTGGATTTCACTTCAGCCTGGCTGTCAAACTCTGTGTATTTTTCCAACGTCAAACAGGTTTTAAGATGGAGGAAGGAGATAATGGGATGATAAAAAGGCTTGAGCAATTTAAAGGTAGCTTTTAAAACATTATACACTGCACAGGAGAATTGATTTTCCCCCAAATTTTCAGCAGAACGCATGCTCAGAGCGGGCCAGGAGCAGATTTTCATAAAGAAAATATATGTGAGCGTGTCCCTACTGCACATGAACAACACCCGCCCCACCATGTGGTGCTGCATTTTTTGTTGGTTTTATTTTTTTTTTCTCTCCAAGGCGTATTTTCAACTTTCTTTTCTATCAGCTTGTAAAACATGATTTTTATTCTTCCTTTAATGGCCTGGGCTAATTACTCCCGGTGACCTTTGACCTTCAAGTGCCTTCATTTATGGTAGCACATTCCTTTCAACAGAAACATATTGGGTTTTTTTACAGGGTGCTGATGCCTGGCCTGGCAGCCCAAAGCTCCAAATCCAACAGCATCCATGGAGCAGCCTCGCCTGGGAGCCAAAAGCATCAGCCAACTTTCTCCTAAACATTGTCAAAGTCTCACTTGGGCAGAAATACCCAGAGTTCTTTCCATATTAAGATTCTGAGACTAATTTGTCGGGGAAAATGGCTCAATTTGGGGAATTGGGAAGGGATGGCAACAGAGCAAAGGTGAACTGTACTGGTACAAAAATCCCTGAGGGTCCAGGGCCAGCTTGGAACAACCTGGAATGGCTGAAGCTGTACCTGCCCATGGCAGGGGGTGGAAAAAATGAGTTTCTAGGTCCCTTCCAGCCCAAACCATTCCATGATTCCCTTGGTTTAATGCTCCAAATTCTGGAGGAGGGCTGGCTCAGTGACACAACACGTTCTAATCTCTTTTAGTAAGGGATCTCTACATTATTTCCACTCATTATCACACCGCAGGGAAGATTTTAGAGCTCATCACTTCCCCAAACAGAATTCTGCTCCTGAGGATTTAAATTCCAGGCGGAAAAAAAAAAAATTAAGAATTAAGAAAAAAAATCAAGGCACAGCCTGAGGTTAATTCCAAAACTAGAATTCAGCAAGAATATTTTGTTGGAAACATCACAAAGGGGTTCAAACAAAGGCATGGAAGTGAAAAAAAAAACCAAACAAATCTAGAATCCTGAAGGATTGTGTACAAACAAGGAATTAGGGGTGGGCTCATGACTGGGGAAATTGGTTGGGTTGAAAGTTGTTCTTTATGTCTTAACCTCTCTCTGATCTTGGACAAATTGCTCAAAATTTGCACCTGGAAATTGCTGAACCTTCTGGCCTAATTCAAAAATTCACAGGAGCCCCACATTAACATAAAATTGAAGTCTGTTCAGAAAGATACTTGTGCACATGTCAGAACTGAAGAGGAAGAGCTGAATTTGGGTTCCCATCCCAGATTTTTTTATGTAAAAACCTGGTGTGAGGAGGAGCAGGAACATTAAATACATCAAAGCTGCTCCAAAGCTGCTGCAACCACAGGAAAACCCAGCCAGGCTGTTTGTGAGTGGACATGATGCAGTGCAAAAAAAAAAAAAGAATTATTCTTTGTCAATCTTTGTCAATTCTTTGTCAATTCTTTGTCAGTTTGTTTACCCTGAAACAGCAAAGCAAAGCCCCAAAATATTGGGATTTTTTTTGGAGATGCCCTCGATTAAATGTTTGGAGAGACCCTCGATTAAATGCTGGGGAGAGAAGAGGAAGAGTCCCCCAGAAAATGAATGTACTCCTGGGTGTTTTGCAGTAGTTACATCGTTTTCCTGATAAGCCTTTAAGCTTTTGGGTTATTTTTCTTGGGTCTTTTTGGTTTTTTTCCTCCCTCCCTCTGCCTCCCCTGCACTAACAGAGCCTCTCAGAGCGAGCCCATTTACTCGCTCCGTTGTCAACGCATCTGGACATCTTGTCAAAACAATATAATTTTCCTTGGTAACTTTCTGACACTGGTATTTATTGCACCTGTCTCTGCTCATGATTTATGACTTGTCTGGTGAGTATTACTCCACAGCCCCGAGTTTACAAGAGCAGATAAGTGAAGCATTTGAAGTCTCGAATGGGCTGCAGATTTAGAGATGGAGATTTGTCTCCCCTCCTCCAAAAAAAAAAGGGAAATTGAGATGAGCGTTTTCACCCATTTTTCTGGGTGGTAGAAATCAAGAGCATCAAAAGTTCTGTGAAAAGAGGAAGGGGAAAAAAAAAATAATGGTGCTGTGTCTGTTAGGAGTGAAATGATCTTTGCTTTGCAGAGGAGGGGTTGTTTTAATTAATCAATATCTGATTATCTGGGCAGCATTTTAACACCCAGGACTGTGTGAGGACATCAGCATTATGCAAATGGCAGCATTCAGAAGTATCCATCGGCCTGAATTATTATTTGTAACACATTTTTTTGGGATAAAATTCCCTCCTACTTAACACTGAAACACTGGGGCCAAATATATAAAATCTAAACTTCACTTAGCTGAACAACCCCACTGAAAAAACTGGGTTTATTCGCTCAAAGGAGAGTGAAGGAGAAGCTGTTGTAGATTTGAACAGAATGTTTTTATTTTTTAAATTTTTTAAATTTAATTTTTAGTTTTTAATTTATTTTTAAATTTGAATACTAAAAGTTACAGTTTTGCCTTGTAAATAATCCCATTTTGGTTTTTTCCTTTTCTTCCCATACGTCTCATCCAAGCCAAAGCAACCTGTGAAAGCAGGAATTCAGGAATTCCCTGAATTTCCAAGTCAGGGAAAACCGTTCTGTAAACATTTTCATTTGTCAAAAGTTCCTTGGATTCAAAAGGTGCCGGACAGGGTTTGTTATTCCAAATCTTTGGGGTCTGTATCAGTGAGATTCCCTTTGGGGAACTGGGGGAAATCAGGGAATGTGAGCTCTGGAAGGAAAACTCCTTGAGATTTCTGTCAGGGGGGTTTCCTTCATTGATCCTCTGATAGGAAATCAGGGAATGTGAGCTCTGAAAGGAAAACTTTGGATTTCTATCAGTGGGATTTCCTTCACTGATCCTATGGTGGGAATTGGGTGGAAATCAGGGAATGTGAGTTTTGAAAGGAAAACTCCTTGGGATTTCTGTCAGTGGGATTCCCTGCACTGATCCTCTGATAGGAAATCAGGAAATGTGAGCTCTTGGGGGGAAAAGTCTTTAGGATTCTATGATGGGAATTGGGTGGAAATCAGGGAATGTGAGCTCTTGGGGGGAAAATTCTTTGGGATTCTGTGATGGGAATTGGGTGGAAATCAGGGAATGTGAGCTCTTGGAAGGAAAACTCCTTGGGATTTCTGTCAGTGGGATTTCCTTCATTGATCCTGTGATAGGAAATCAGGGAATGTGAGCTCTTGGGGGGAAAATTCTTTGGGAATTGGGTGGAAATCAGGGAATGTGAGCTCTTGGGGGGGGGAAATTCTTTGGGATTCTGTGATGGGAATTGGGTGGAAATCAGGGAATGTGAGCTCTGGAAGGAAAACTCCTTGGGATTTCTATCAGTGGGATTCCCTGCACTGATCCTCTGAAAGGAAATCAGGGAATGTGAGCTCTGAAAGGAAAACTTTGGATTTCTATCAATGGGATTCCCTGCACTGATTCTTTGATAGGAATTTGGTGGAAATCAGGGAATGTGAGCTCTGAAAGGAAAACTCCTTGGGATTTTTACCACTGGGATTTCCTGCACTGATCCTCTGATAGGAGATCAGGGAATGTGAGTTCTGGAAGGAAAACTTCGAATTTTTATCAGTGGGATTCCCTGCACTGATCCTCTGATGGGAATTGGTTGAAAATCAGGGGCTTTACACTCTGGGCAGCTCCAGAAGCAAAACCCAGGATATTTTTCCCCAAGCATTTTTCATTGTTCAAGTTCAAAACAAAACAGACAATTCCCCCTCTTTTTTTTTCTTTTTCTGCAGGATCCATGGCAAATTCTATTCTGTAACATCATGGAAATTCCCTGCTGGAATATCACGGAAAAGAGAGAAAATCCTGGCTGGCCAAGGCCGATCCTTCCCAAAGCAAAGCCCCTCGGGGGTCCGTGGCAGCCCGGGCAGCCTCTCCTGCCCCAAAGCTCGCGCATTCCCGGCTCCTTTGATGGATTGCCAAGGAAAACACCGGGCAAGCATCAGCGGTGCTGTTGCCATGGCGATGGAGCACGCGGGGCAGAGGGAGCAGAGATTTCCATCAGCAGGACTTGAACAAAAGCCTCGATTCAGTGGCCAGCCCTGGGCTTGGGTGCTCCTGGGCTTTAGCAGGAGCTCAAAAATGGGGAATTTACTCCTGAGCTGGCGGAGAAATTCCAAATCTTGATTCCTTCAGGGAAGAAGGCACAGCCCTGCTTTTTTGTTTTCGGGTCTAAGAGTGAGCTTTTAAATTTTTCCTTGCCCTTTAAAATGGGAAATACCAAGGCTGGCTCTAAGAGTGGTGTTAATGGCTAATCAATAGCTAATTAATAATTAATAATCAGCTGTTATTAATGGCTAATTTGGAGATAGCTCCAAATGTAGGATTAGAGGGTCTGTCTGGATTCTCCCTCACCAAAATTGCTGCTTTAAAACACAGCAAAAATCCTTCACATGTTCTGGCATTTGCCCTCTCAGAGGACAGAATGTCTGTACATAAAGCTGATGAAATTTATATTTGTTACACGTTAAATTATGTCTTTTTATCATCTGAGAGCCTTTTTTGTGCTTGAAAGGGCTGAAATACAGAAGATTTTGACAGAGAAAATAGAAAAGGGAGAGATTTCAAAAATCTCCTCACTCCGGCTGTTGCACACAGAATTGTGCATTCATTTCTATTTGAATTTTCAGCAATTTGACTCAGTCTTCAAGGTCTTTTTCAACTAAATGATTCCATGATTTCTATCCCAAAACACTTTCAGATTTTTTTTCCACTCACCATCAGCATTTTGTGGGACAATTTATTGCATTTGAACTGATGTGAAGCTGTCCTTGCAAGTCAGAAGTGGCTGCTCCAGGTTTAAAAGCTGAACTTTGGGGTTTGATGGCTGAATTTTCCTTTCAAGTGATGTGCACGGGACTACTGCATTTAGAAAGAAAAACTAACATTTGATTATCTTACAAAGCCCTGAAGGCAGAATGAAAATGATGATAGAATAAGAAACTTCCAGATTGTTTACAGATTTCCATCCAACGAGAAATACATTTTCAGTCACTTAGAGCAGTTAAATTACACATCCTGATAAACAAGCAGGAATTAAGTGAAATTTTATACAAAGTTTAAATGAAACTCAGATCTCTTCAAGCCTGTCTTGGGAGACTTGGTGAAACACCACCCACTAATGGTTCTTTATGTTCTGAAAATTAAGAAGTTCTCTTTTAGAAGTTGCAAGGAAGTTGGGTTTCTGTTTAATTATGGCAAAGATGAGACAAAAAGATTGAATTTTTGTTCATTGTTGTTTGACCAAGCCCAGGTGGGTGATGGGAGACACCATCCCTGACCTTCAGGAAGGAAGAACAATTTGAATAAACACATTCCCAACAGGCCAAGGTGGTAACAACCAACCAACAGTTGGAAGGGACAGAAAACTTCAACCTTTGACTGAAGATTGAGAGGTTAAGAGAGGCTGAGCTTTTCCATGGACAAGTTATTCCAAGATTCTGCACCCTGTGGAGGTCTTTAATCCTTCCTTGAAACAAATGCCAGTGGATATGGATAAAACTCCTGGCAGATTTGCTTTGCTCCAGCTTACCCTGTGTTATCACTGGGATGGGGGAAGAATTCCAATCCAGAATGCTCACGGCATTCAAAATAGGAATGGAATATGGAATATGGAATATGGAATATGGAATATGGAAAAATGGAATTTGGAATTTTGCTGTAATCCTCAGCAGGGCTGGACTTGATCCAGTGTATGAGGCCTGGTGGAGCTTTCACTGGAATCAAGCAGAGCATCCAGGCCCCCATCTGGAACTGGCAGCTGCTCCTGGACACATCTGGCAGCTCTGAAACACCTCACCAGGCTGGCCAGCTAAATCCAGCTGGTCTGAGGGCTTGGAGCTCAGGATGGGATCTGGGAGGGAGAACATCAGGCAAGTCCAAGAGGTTTTGGCTCTGTTCTCTTGATGAGCTGGCTCTCAGTAGATTCTGGTTCCATTCACACCCTCTTCCAGGTAGGATAAATTATGCAAGCCCACAGCCCTTCCATTTCTCCTGGAGATAATGAGCACGAGTCAATTCTTTCCATAAAAACTGGGAGAAAATCACATTGCTGCTCGTGCTTTACCAGCTCAACCCTTGGGTTGCCAAGCCCGTGACATCATCACTGGCAACATCCAAGGCTCCAGATTAGAAGTAGCCCAATGACATCACCCTGCCCGTGTCTATCTAACAGATGGTTTCTGTATATTGTGTAATTTTAGATCATTATTCATGCTTTGGGTCGGTATAATTCAGGAAGTGCAAAAATTGCCAAGAAAAATTGACCTGGAACTAGTTCAAAGCGATTCAATAATTTTATTGATTAGACTCCTTAGCTTTCATTTTGCAGCAGAGCCATCATGAATCATCGATACACAACAATATCTGAATCACTTCTCCCCGAGCTGAATTAAGTGCTCCAAAACAAGGTAAGCTTTGATGGCCTTCGAGCTGTTGGAAAACAAGATAGCCCAGATGATTTGCTGGCCAGCCCTGAAAAGGGGCCAGGAGCTATTTACTGAGGCAAGTGGTTTGTTTGAACTGGAGTTTTATTTATTTTCATATTTTACTTGTTGACTTCATCTCCGCCTTCAGCTCAAAGGCAGGGACGTGTTTGAACCAAGGGGAGCATGGGCCAGAAAGAGCCTTCTGAGAGGCCTCAGCAGGCACAGCCCCAGCACTGAGATAAAGCCTCTGCTCCTGGTGGAGGAAGAGGGAAAATAATATAAGGAAGGGGGTAAAAAATGCCGGGGAGGCTTTTTATTCCAGAGGTTTTGGAGGAAGGGCAGCCACGCAGAAAGCGCCGGGTGAGGAATCCGCGGAGGGCAGCGGGAGGGACGCACTTCGTGGTTGGGCTCGGATAAACACATCTGCCAGAGGCTCCTGAGCACTCAGGGGTACCTTTGGGATGTGCCACAGGGGAAAGGTTCCTTTGTGGTCCACGCCAAAACCAGCTTGAATCGGGGGTTTGAGAAAATCTTGAAAATTGGGGGTTTTTTAAGAGAAAACTTCAGAAAAAGCACAGTTTTCTCTTAAGTTACTCCATCAACAATGCGCAGGGGTCTTCTGCCTCCGGAACATGTCCTGAGGGTGTTTCTGGGGATACAGGAAAAGACCCCCTGTAGTGAATCCCTAAATGCCTTTAGGAATGTCCCAAACCCATATTACCAGTGTTAAACAGGGCTAAAGCAGAACGTGAGGTATGGGGATGGGAAGAGAGATCAAGTCTGGATCACAGGAGGAACTGGGAGCTGCTCAGCTCCTTCTGGTTATTAGAGCACAGCCAGATCCTGAACAAATCTCAGCCTTGCAGGAAGATCTGAAGAAAATATCCCAGTCTTGGCAGTGATTTCCTGTCATGGATGTGCTGATTCCAATTAACTGGGTCTGGGAAAGCATCCTAGGAAGGAACACTTGGAATTTACATAACCCAAAGGAGTTTGAACCTGGTGCTGCAGCCTCCAGATTCATCCATGGACTATTCCATGGCTTGGCCCAGGAGAAGGAAAGCAGTTTTGTGGTCTTCTCTTTCAGAAAAGAAAAAAAAAAAGAGTAAAATCAGAGATTTTCTGAGCCTTTCTTCCCCAATTCCTCTGGGATCCGACTTGGCTCTCTGGCACAGCTTGCACTGAGAATCCTGGTGGCCCTGGAGATGTCAAACGGGTCTTGGAGAAAGTGGAATATCAAACAATTGAAATAAAAAGATCTGAGTTCACTTTTGAGACCTTATTCCCCATCATAAGCAACACTTGAATAATGCCCCTTTACAAGTGTGCAGTCTTTTGGAAAGGGAAAAAAGATGCAACAAATGCCAGATTTGTAATTTAGCTTCCTGGAATTTTCCTTTTCTCTGAACAGGATAAACCGTTGGGTTGTAAACAAGGTACCTTAACTGGCCTGTTTTCAAAATAAAATATTCAAAATCCTTGCTGGTAGCAAGCTCTCCTATAAACTCAAGGTATTTTTGCCTTTGATTTTTAGGAACACCAGGAAAACCTCTTACCCTAACCAAAAAAATCTTTTACCTGTCCAGTACCTACAATTTTCATGCCCCTGGTGATTTCATTTCATCATTTACTTGATGCCCTCTTACTGAAATAGTCTGGCTTCCAATTCTAAATATTTAGGGAAGACATCCTTGTTTAATTAAAATCTTCATGGGGGAAAAATCTGCCCTTGCCTTTCCAGTCTGAGAGGGCTTTTCCAACCTGGAGGATTCTATAATTCTACCAGCTTTCTTCACTCCTTCATTTTATGCTGGTTTTAAAACACAGAAGCCCATTTGTAGACAATATTAAGCTTATAAGCTCAAACTTATTCTCCTGGTGATTTTCTTATCCAAATCTTTATGAAGATTAATCATAATAGCCATAAATGTGTCCAGAGAAAATATCCCCTCTTAGTCTGTCTCCAACAGAAGAAATAGTGGAAAGATTCTCTGAAATTAATATTTTTATTAAGAGTTAATATAGGTTACTGAGAAAAATTTTCAGTCTTCTGGTTTTTTTTTGGTTATCTGGTTATTTATTTTCTATTATTTTTGCCAACTGTTCCCCAACAAGAAAACTCCTTTCCTCCTTCCTGATTTCAACAGCCAGACAAGAAATCTGTGGTGATCACGCTGTAATTCTGTTTTCTTTCAAAGCTTGTGCATTAAGTACTTTCCCTCAAGCACTTCCAGGCTGGATCACATCCCTGTCTGAACATCCCACTTCAGGAAGGGGGGAAAAGCCTGCTGACATTTTTCTTATCGGTTTTGGGAGGACTTTTGCAGTATTTAACCCAGTGCACGGAGGAGACAGCCTGGATTTGGAGGAGGATGGTCACAGATAAGAAGCTTCCCTTGGCCCTCTTTGCCAAACCTCAGAACACGCTGAGGATTATTTGCTTTATTTAATGTCCTCTCTTCATTTTCCTGCCCTTAAAGGAGAAAATCCTGCTTGAAAAAACACGAGGGTGGTGTTATAGATGCTTTATGCATCCCTAAATTTGCTGTTCCTAAGGGATCTGGGGAAGCTTTGGCCAGCTGGAAGAGGGAAGGTGCTGTTGCCTGGTTCTCCAGCAGTGACCCTTGCACTGGAGCAGAGATGGATTGGCTGGAGCCAGGAGGGAGCACTTTGTCTCCCAAATCCCTGGGTGTAAGTTGGTTTTTCCTGCCAGCCTGCGGTTGATTGAGTCATCACAGGTCAGTGATGGCTGTGGATAAATATTTCCTTGGAAGATGTCAGCCTTTGGGAGACAGCACCATAAATCCCAGCCCTCCGGGCTCAGTCAAACCAAGCAGGACCTCCCCAGGCCCAGCTGGGGTGAGAGGAGGGTTTGTGGCACCCAAACTGACCCCAAAACTCAGAGACAAAAGCAGAATGTGTCTGATTCATTTTCAAATGTTCATCCCCCGAGGCATTTGGAATTCTGGTGTATTTTTCCCCTGGGTTTTCCTTATCCTCACAAACAATGCCTGGAACATTCCAGATTCACCTTCACCTTTGCAGGAGGGTCAAGGTGGAGAACACCAGCTTTGTACCTGGATTAGTACAGGGAATAAAGATGGTCCCCAACCCTTGGCAATGACCTGCACCATCATCCTCATGCCTAATTAAAGGATTTGGGTGTAGACTGTCAACATCCAGAATATTTCCGGCAGCATTCCCAGTAAAAATCCTGCTGATTCCACCCAAAAAATTACAATCACCAGGGAAATACAGAATCTATTAATTATGACTGAGGGAAATATTCTTGTGGAGGGAGTTGTCATTCATAGCTGGGCAGGAAGAAGGTTTGGAAGATGATTCTCTCTTTAATTCCTCTAATTAACCCCAATATTCACTATCAAGCCTGGTTATGGAGTAAAAAATAAGATGAAATGTTGTTTTTCTAGAGCTATTTATTTTGCTGGTTAATGGATTGAAATAGTTGCCAGCTGTGCAAAGTTCTCATTATGTTCATTACTCATAATGCTCCTCACAATGAGATGATTAATTCCACACACTTGCAAGCCCTTCAGTGAATGCTGTTGATTAAGCAATTATGTTAATCCACTCGTGTTTGTTTTCTCTCTGCTCTGGTGATGGTTGGGCCCAATTTCTTCGCTGAATTATTCCATGTAGGCTCTCAAAGCTCTGCTATAATTTGGAAAGGCCAAATCTACCCTCCACAAATGATGCGAAGGTGAAAATTGCAGATTTATTTGTCTCTGGTTCAGTTTGGGTTGCTAAGAAAAGTGCAGGACTTTTTGATTTCGGCCTTCTGGTTTTGGCCTATTCCTGGATAGGAGTAATATCAATTTTCTGTCTGCTTTAACCCTGAGAAATTCAGGCCTGATAGAATTGAATCTTTCCATTTAAATTGTGTTTTCTTTTATTGATGTTCAGTAGCTGATTTGGTCTTTTATTTCCATGATTGGTAACAAAATGAGTTTTGGAAGTGCCGAATGGATGGATATTCAAATTTTGTGCCTCAAATTCAAAAACCTGACATTTGTAGGACAAATGACAACAGCTCAACGTGAAAAATGGACAATTATTCCCCTGATTTTAGATTTAATCACTAGTTTGATATAAAGCAGCAGCTGATCAGACAAGGGAGGGACAGTCTCCTGCTTTTAGATTAAATATTTTCATCAGTAGCAAAACCAGGGAAATCCTGTGGTGGGCGAAACATGAAGTGAATTTTTATTCTTTGCTCTACGGGGCAGTGGCTCTCTGAGTATATTTCTGCTTTACCTACAGAATAAATTTCCAAGGAGCCAGAAATATTTGCAAGAAGCCAGAAACCTCCTGCCCAAGCCACTCAGCTCCCTGGGTGCCGAGGAAGCAGCAGCAGCATCGTTTGGAATCCCCGTTTACGGTTCCGCCAGTGTGGCAGAACGGGAAGGGAAGGGGAGGAAAGAGGGATCCCAACCCTACCCCACCAGACTAAACACAACCCCATGGCACTGCCCAGTCCTTGCCAAAACTCAGCAATAAAACACATGGGAAACACCAGCAGAGTGGCCAAAGCCCAAGTGCAAAATATTAACAAAGCCAAACCTGCGCAAAAGTTGCCGTTCCCAAGAGATCTCTGATGTATTTTGAGTCCCTCATTAATCAAAAATATGGTAAAGCAGCTCATAAATACAAAGAAATTATGTTTAGTGATATCCTCCCAAAGCCTTCCTACTTTTACCATTTTTCACAGAATCCCAGAATATTCTGAGCTGATACAAGTTCAAAGCTTTGCCCTGGACAGATTTTTATCCTCAACTTCTGTATTTAAAGCGCACATTCACAACAACCTCCCTGATATTCCCTGAGCATGGACCATCACTGACCACAGCTTTTATTTTGGGGGGTCCATTTTGGGAGCAACAGCTCATAAAAGAGCCCAAATAAAGCTGAGCTCTCTGCAGCCCAGGTCGGTATTTTATACATCGGTCACTGCGCCGTGCTGACGGCTCGCCTGCAATGTGGCCTCTGTCTATTTTATGATGTACATTCCTGGTGAGTGTTGGGCAGATTGATCCCATTCTGGGCTCCAGATTGGAAAACAGATGTGTGGGGGGAAAAAAAAATCTGCAGGAAAAAGGTGCAAAAAACTCCAGAGACCCTGAGAAAGAGCCTTGGAGAGGGACCTGTTTAGGATTGTCAGAAAGGGCTGAAACACCACAAAAACGTCACCAAAATTCCTCACAAAAGGAGAGCAGCAGTTGCTGAATGGGCCCAAATCCAGGAGTGAAAAATCAGGGACATGAATAAATTTTTAAGGAAGCAGGAAGTTCTCAAAGCCTCGTTGCCTTCAAGTCAAGAGCAGCTGTTGCAGCTAAATAGAGATTATTTCTCTTGATAAGAGGTTACAGAGTGGATTTTAATCTTTTTGATGTCAAACTACACAGCCAAGCATCACCTTCTAGGTTTAAATCTATCTATAAACACATCTAAATAGATTTTATGTTCATCTATCAAGAAAATGACACTGTCTGGGTGGTTTCATTAAAAAGGAGCAGCCTTTTCATATGATTGCATTGAGAAGAAGAAATTTCTTCCTTTTTCATTAAATAGTCCTGTTGGAAATTAAAAAAAACTAAATTCCAATAAAGCCTAAAGGACGGTTGGCAGCCATAGGAAAATTGGTAACTTTGCTCTTTCCAATTTCTCCTGAAAATGGCATTTTCTGGCCTTTTCCAGTGGCATCCCAACTTAAAGGTAAAGAACAGACCAGAATCGCTTCCCTGGCATCCAATCCCTCGATTTCCTTCATCTTTCCCCCCTCTCCATGGGATGAGGATCCTGGATTTCGGATTACATTGGGATTTTTACAATGACTTCAAGGAACTGAAGGCACCGAGTACTTTACAAGGCAGTTAAGCTCAGTGTGGAATTTGCCCTTAATATTCACCCATATGAATTCCCATATTTGAGTTTAATCCTGGATTTTAAAGCCAGACTTGTTTCAATTCGCTCACGTCTTAAACTCAACACCCACTTCCAAATTCTCTTTTTTGGGAAGGGCGAGTCGGATCTCTCAGAAGAGACGAAAAGAGCTCAGAATTCCTTTTTTTTCTCCCAAAAAGCCACGCTAAAATTCTGGAGGCAGCTGTTCCTGCGAGCCCAAGCTGCCATCAAGTTCAAGGAGGAGGAGATTGCTGTAATGTAACTGAAGAAATCCTGGAAATCCCAGCGGGCACCCCAAGGTGTTGAAGGGGGGTCAGGGAGCACAGGAGACATGAAAAGGCTTTTTTTTTTTTTTTCTTTTTTTGCAGCTGGTTCCTTTCTCCTATCGACTGTACAAAGGCAGAGGGGGGCTGGATTTTGAAAGGGCCACGCTTTCCATCCATGTTCAGGAAACCAGGGAGACAAAAGGCACCCAGCAGCAGCCACATGGGGAGGGGGCTTCGGAAAACAGCCGCCTTCCTCTGCTGTTTCCTCAGGAGCCCGGGATCCATCTCCCCGTTTGTTTTTCCAAGGAAATAATTAAAGATGTGGATAAAAAAAAAATTAACAAAAGACTGACCCTTCCTTTTTTTTTTTTTCTTGTTTTTAACCCTTTTTTTTTAATCTCCCTGCCTGCCCACTGCAAGGGAAATCATTTTCATCCCCCCCTCCTTCCGCGCAGCGCCAGCAGCAGGGATTGCTTTACATCCCAGTAGAAGGGAATACTTAAGGAAAGCTCTGGCAGTATTATGGATGGAAGTGCAAGGAGATGGTTTTATCAGGAGGCTTCAAGGCTATTATTGTCCAAATAAACACTTGCTTTGCCAGACATGATCTACAGCTGCTGCACGGAGACCCCCGGCTTCCATCTGAATTTCAATCTCCCTGCCTCCATCTCCTTTTGGCCTTTCCCACTTTTCTGCAGCCCTGAATAGCCCACTGTGCTGCATTACTTCACTTTTTCCATCTTAATAGGCTTCACCAGGCTCCTGACTTCCTGCCCACCACCCTGCTCCCCACTTCAGCTGCCTTTAGGAAGCTTTAACACCTTTGGGGCTTGGATTTTTTTTTTCCACTTCCAGGGACAGGATGCTCCCCCAGATTTCACTATCGGGATGCAGGATGTCACTGCTGCCCAGAGCAGGGGCCCCATGGGATGCACGTCTCATCTCCCTGGACAGGCAAATTGAGTAAAGCAAGAAGCAGCTCAGACAAACTTTTTGGAAAGTTGTTAAATCTTTATCATTTTTTGCTTTCCTACACCCACATCGTTCTCCAGGCTCACAAACAACCCCACAAGAGACAAAGTACAGGAAATATTCCAGCGGCATCGCTCCAGGATCCAGGAAAAAACATGGACTGACAGTTTCAGCAAACAACAAATCCTGAGGATTTTTAAAAACTGCAGGAGAACAGCAAAGCAAGCATTTCTAGCTAGATTTAGGTGATTTTAAATCCAAATTTTAATCCCTATCACAAATTCAGAAATTTTTATTTCTGGGATTTAATCTCGAGAGTAACCAAGCTTGAACTGCAAATCTTGTATCCTCAGGCCAGGATTTTTGATCTTTGTCCCTAAATTCTGTGTATTTTTCACTCCAGTTTCTATCTATCTAAAATATATCAATATATATTGGTAAATAAAATATATCAATATATCCATGGTGTAATTAAAGCAGGGAACAATTTTCCTCTTTTAAACCTGGTTTAGATGGATATTCTCATTACTGCATCTTTCGTTGTGTTGTCTTGGCTCTGTTTTATCCTCTTGGTTCCTCTCAGCCCATTTTGGCAGCAGAACCATCTCGAGAACCTTGGGTTTGACCCAAAAACCTCAGGTTTGACCCAAAACCCTCAGGTTTGACCCAAAACCAGCAGTGAGCTCCATCAGATAAGGAGTCTCCGTGTACCTGTGTGGTCTGGTGGCACAGGAACAGCTTGGAAATGGCAAATCAGATGGAATTACACGATCCTTATCTTTTTCCCCTACAGAGGGCGTGAGCTGCTGACTTAGAACTTGCTTGAAGTGCAGGGAAATGGGGAAAAAAGAGATTTTTTAACGGGTTTTCTGTAGCTGGAGGAGATATTAGCAAGGAGCCCTAACCTGGTTATTAGCTATGCACAACTATTGTTTACTTTTGCATAGGAACTAAAGGAGAAACCATCTCTGCTTATTTTTCTTTACTTAACTAAAGAAATTGTATAGCTTTTGGAAAGGGTTAAATAATTTCCTCCTTGCCTGCACTCCTCGGGCTCTCCTTGCCCATGTGGGAGCATGCAGGAGGTTCCCCACTAACCACAGCTCTGTTTTCCAAAAGGAAATTAAAGTGAAATACATCAGCCAGGCTGGGACTTCACACTTCAGAGACTTGTAAAGAACATCAGCTGCTGAAATTGATGGTCACTTTAACTGCCCACAGCTTCTCCTCCAGACAGGAGCTTAAGGTTTTACTGGGCTTAATGGGACAATATCTCCCTCCTGATGACTTCATTTAGGTCGTGCTGAAATTCCTATTAAAGCAGGGCCATTAATATTTCATTAAAATGCCTCTGATGGCAGTTCCTGCTAATCTAGAGGAACGCCATCCCCTTCCCGTGGGGTGGATCCCACGTGGGATGGGAAAAAATGTGTGAGGAATTCCGTGTTCTCCTCAGTGCTGAGTCCTTTGTCTCTTTAGAGGGTGCGACTTTTCCTGCTGGTTCTTTGGGGTTTTTTTTAGAATTATTGTTTTCAGGACAGCAGCTCATAGATTGTGGAAGAGCTGGAAAATCCAGTGTTTTAAATATTGTAAATACTGTAAATATTGCAAAAGAAAATATATCTTGGGCCAGAGCAGGGAATGAAAATATGGTCATTTCTACAGAGGATTTGCAGTTCCTTCTGGAATTCAGGAGGAGAACGGGCAGGGAGATGTGAATCATTGAATCCCAGGATGGTTCAGGCTGAAAAAGATCTCTAAGATGATCGAGTCCAGTCACCAACCCATCACCACCACCACGTTCACCGCTGAGCCCTGTCCCCAAGTGCCACATCCACCCATTTTTTGAGCACTTCCAGGGATGGTGACTCCACACTGCTCTAAGCAGCCTTTTCCAGGCTTGACATCCCTTTCCATGAAGGAATTTTCCCTGATTTCCAATCCAGACCNGTTTTTATAATATAAATATAAATGTTCACAGAATGCAGTCAGCATTCAGGTGGATCCAAGTGGGAGCTGGATGGGTTGAGGAGGTGCCACATCCACATGAGATGAGGACTGGGATGCTCCTGGCACAGCACCCTTGGGGAAATAAAACTCTTTAAAAATAAAAATTGAATGTGAGACACTCCAGGAACTCCCAGCCCCNTTTCCAATCCAGACCTGGGACTGTGGTGGCTTTAGCAGATAAGCAGCTCCAGCCTGCGACCATTCCAGGGCACAGCCTCGGCCAGAGGGAGCCTTTGGAATTCCCTGATTGCCAAACCCAAGGAGTTCTGACATTGCCCAGCACCATTGCCTGGGCTTGCAGGGTTTACCTTTGGAATTAGGGGGCTCTCCTGGGGACAAGGAGAGCGCTCATTATGAGCTTAGCAAATTAAACTGTTTGTGTCTCCAGAAGGAAAGGGCCCAAAGCCCGGGCGCCTGCTGGGTGATCAGGTTCCACAGGGCTCTGGCACAGAGCCACCCTGCACAATCCACGGGGTCAGAGCAGAATTTGGGCTGGAAAGGACCTTGAGAGGTCACCGAGTGCAACCAGAAACCGAACACGGCCGGGTCCCACCCAACAACGGCCCTGCTGGCACAGCAACCCGAGCCAGCCTGGCAAACCCAGGCTCCCAGGGATGTGATTGCTTCAAAATCCTGTCTCATTCTCAGAAAAACTGAGGGGAACGACTGAAAGACATCAGATATATAGATATATATAATATA
>VWZV01016781.1:277949-295449 GCA_013397155.1 Irena cyanogastra
TTTTGGGGAAGGATATTCCCAACCTGGTGGGTTTTTGGGGAAGGATATTTCCCCACCTCGGAATTGTCAGCTTTCATTTCCGCCCCCGGCCTTGGCGCGCAGGTTGTCTCAGGAATTTATTTGACTGACAGATGTCCGAGGCAAAGGAAGCCCCGTGGATCTCCCCAGCTGTGAGATTGTGAGTTCCTCGCAGTGCTGCATGGCAAGAATTCCATAATAAAATGAAATGAGGAAATTCCATCCAAAAAAACTTGAAGTGAGCAATCCCCGTGGTTTAGCACAAAATATTTCATCCCTTAAAACTTGTTTCTGGTGTTGTTAAGTCTAACTTTTGAGTCTAAACTTGCTTTCATTGCAGTATTAAATATAAATCAGTTAGCTCTCTTTTTTCACAGAAATATTTGCTTTTTTATAATTAGAAATGGCAATAATAAAAAAATAATAATGATTTGCTGCAATATTGCAAATTTTATTATCTCAGAGTCTTATTCCAAGTTTGGAAGTGCAGTTGGAGTTTCTGAGTCCAGGGCAGAGGGGAGCTGGTTATTAAAGAGCATTAATATAAATCAGAGTTAATTCAGAAACTGAGAGCAGGTTATGGATAAGGGATTTCTGATCTTTGAGCTTTAGAGAAATAGGAAATTATACATGTAAATATATACATTTGTGTCCATGCATGTGTAATTAAATATATTCATGGGAATTCCAGAAGAAAAATACGATGTCCACTGAAATATCAGGGAAAAACACTGGATATTCATTTACATCCTGCAAAAGGGCAATTTGCCATTTGAAAGGAAGCTGAGGCTCCCGTGCTATTTAATTTCCATGGATAATCCATGGATAATCCTGTTTTCCTGGATAATCCAGCCAGGAATCCAACTCCAAGTGCTGTTCCCAGCACTCCAGTGGAGTTTGTGGCACTTTGTCCTTGAAATCCCAGCTGAGGGATTTGGGATTCAGAATCCCAAATCTAGGATGGGAATTGACTGCCCCAACCCCTTGGGATAATGGGATAAGTGGGAAGGATTTATCCCAACAGGATTTTTCCACTCCTTTTCTCCCTGTGTGGCTGCTCCTCTATCCATCCCCAGCACATCCAGCAGCTCTGAGGCTTCCAGCTCTGCCTTGCTCAACTCCTGGTTATTTTTGGATAAAATTTCCCATTTTTCCCCATTGCATTCATGGCAAAGGGGCTCTAAACACCCTCTGGGTTGTGCTGGAGCAGGGAAAATGGGATCCAGCAGGATTTTTGGGAGAATCCAGCACCAAAATCAGAGCTAGGCTTCAATCCTTCAGCGCACGCAACGTTGTGTATCTGGAGCTGGCAGAGGATTTGTGTGGCTGTGAGCAGACAAATGATGAGCAGCTCCGTGATGATGCTGAGGGTGCAGATCTGTGGGAATGGATGGGATCCTATTTCCTTCTCTCCCTGCTGAAAGCAGCAAAAATAACTCCAGGATTATCCGTTCCTGCTTCTTGGGGCAGCAGAGGAAGTGTCAAAGTTTGGAAGTGTGGAAGAAATACAGGAAAACTCAAATTCAGAACGTGAATTAGAACGATCCTGGGATTTTATTTAATTCAGGGTCAATATTGAAATTAAATTATTTAAATCAAACAATTTCCAAAGGCAATTTCCTGGGCAAGGGTGATACCTTGTGCAGGCTGAGCTAGAACAGAGCTGGACAGAGCTAAAGAATCAAGCAGGGANCAGCTGGAGTAGGAATTGTTTTGTCTCCCTGCTCTGTGCAGAGAGCTCACCATGCCCTGATATGAAGCTCAGACCCACAGAGTAAAGCAGCACAAAATGTGAAAAATAGAAAAGCTAAACCTGAGGCATCAAGGAGATTCATCCTCCTGACTTTGGAATACTTTCATGGTCAAATACTTGATTTAAATTTGAAACTTAGCATGGACCCCCCATCCCATGGGCCGCGATACCTTCCCTTGTCCCAGAGTGCTCCAAGCTGGCCTTGGGCACTCCCAGGGATCCAGGGGCAGCCCCAGCTGCTCTGGGAATTCCATCCCAGCCCCTCCCCACCTGCAGAGGGAAGAAGGAGGCAGATCCATGGAGCCACCAGGTGCCCTGGCACAGCTTCTCCCGTGTCCCAGTGGCTGAACCCCAGAGGTGGCACCAGTCCCTTCCCAGCTGGGAACCTCCATGGATCAGGAACCACCTCTGGAGACAAACCAGCTAACAGAAAGTGTTGAAATGTGGCTGAAACTGCTCCATCACATCACTGAAAATCGAATTTTCCAACACTGCGCACCTGAGAATGGAAGCAAACCTAGAACTGTGGCTTTTCTGCCTTTCCTCGTATTCAAACAAGAATTTCTTATTTTCTTTCTTTCCTTCTTTTTTTCTTTCCTTCTCTTGTTCTTCTTTTTTTCCCCTTATTTTTCCCTTCTTTCTTTCCTCCTTCTTTTTTTCCCCTTCTTTTTTCCCTTTTTCTTCCTTTTTTCTTTCCCTCTTCTTTTCTTTCTTTTCTTTTTCCCCCTTCCTTTCTTTCTTTCCTTCATCCTTTTTCTCCTTATTTTTCTTTTTTTTTTTCCTTTTTCCCCCCCTTTCTTTTTTTTTCCTTCTCGTTTTCCAAAGCGAGTAGGATAAAATACCAGCCTGTACCGAAGGCCTGGCNTTCCCCCCTTCCTTTCTTTCTTTCCTTCATCCTTTTTCTCCTTATTTTTCTTTTTTTTTTCCTTTTTCCCCCCCTTTCTCTTTTTTTCCTTCTCATTTTCCAAAGCGAGTAGGATAAAATACCAGCCTGTACCGAAGGCCTGGCTGCTATATTTAACTCAGACAAACACGTAACAAATCACTATTCTGCAGAAAGAAGGCACACCTCAGAGGCTGGATTTTTTTTCCTTTTTTTTTTTCTCTTCAGACCTGGACGTAGAGACCACAACCCTCTAAATAATCCTCCAGAAATAAACCAATGAAATGTTCCCTCTGACAACAGACACAGCATTATACCTGCAGCTGGTAAATGTTTCCACAGTCCAACCACCTTTCCTTCTCGTTTCCAGTAAAAATTTGCTCCCAGGGGGATGGAGGCAGCAGTTGGATTTTAATTACTTTTCTGCAATAATGTGGAATGGAGAGTTGCAATTTTTAAAATTTTTTTTAATGCTGCTGATGGATTCTCATTTTTTTCTTTTTTTTTGGAAGGGAAGGATGGAGGAGGGTTGGCAGCAAAGGCAGAGGCCCTGTGGAGAACCATCCCTGGTGTCTCTGATGCCTTGAGGGGGCTGAGCTAGAACAGAGCTGGACAGAGCTAAAGAATAAAGCAGGGATTTATTAAAAGCATTTCCTCCATGGATCCACCTTGGGCAGCACAAGAGCCCAGCCAGGGCTGCACCCAAGATGAACCAAAATGGGCACAAAATGCAGCCCGGGCACGGGCTCTGTCACTGGGATCAGTTCTGCTCCATTTGCACCTTGGAGTTCATTGTCCAATTCCAGCTTTAGCTTCTGCACTCTCATCCTGCTTGTTTTTCTCTCTCCAGCCCACATTGTTTGTGCTCTTGGGCTGAGATTTGGATCATTTGTCCTTGGTCCCCAGCTGGAGCAGGAATTGTTTTGTCTCCCTGCTCTGTGCAGAGAGCTCACCATGCCCTGATATGAAGCTCAGACCCACACACTAAAGCAGCACAAAATGTGAAAAATAGAAAAGCTCAAACCTGAGACATCATCTCAATCCCTCATTTTTTGCAGTCCAGACACACAGACTATTGGGAATTCAGTGAAGATTCCAGGGAACCTTGTAGCACTGCTCCCAGTGCAGCTCAGGGGTTACAGCCCCTTCCTTCCCTGGAACTCCAACTGCAGGAGCCAGGAAAGCTGGGAATACTTCCCCCATCCCTGGAGGTGTCCAAGGCCAGGCTGGACACTGGGGCTTGGAGCACCCTGGTCCTCTGAAGGTGTCTCTGCCCATGGCAGGGGTGGGATGGCATGGGATGAATTTTCAGGTCCTTTCCCACTGAAACCATTCCATAAGTCTGTGATTCCATGATTTGAGCAGGGCATGGAACTCATCTCCAAGGTCTCTTTCAACCCAAACCATTCCGTGGTTCCATGTGCTGCCCAAAGCTGCCCAGCCCTGAGGTGCTTTTGGGGTGTAACTGGTGCAGAAAGGAATTCAGTTTTTAAGGGAAGAGAACCTTTGTGTATCCTTGAAATCCCACCTGGATTTCATGGATGAAAATGCATCTCCATGGATTTGATGGAGAAAAACGNTGCTGATGGATTCTCATTTTTTTCTTTTTTTTTGGAAGGGAAGGATGGAGGAGGGTTGGCAGCAAAGGCAGAGGCCCTGTGGAGAACCATCCCTGGTGTCTCTGATGCCTTGAGGGGGCTGAGCTAGAACAGAGCTGGACAGAGCTAAAGAATAAAGCAGGGATTTATTAAAAGCATTTCCTCCATGGATCCACCTTGGGCAGCACAAGAGCCCAGCCAGGGCTGCACCCAAGATGAACCAAAATGGGCACAAAATGCAGCCCGGGCACGGGCTCTGTCACTGGGATCAGTTCTGCTCCATTTGCACCTTGGAGTTCATTGTCCAATTCCAGCTTTAGCTTCTGCACTCTCATCCTGCTTGTTTTTCTCTCTCCAGCCCACGTTGTTTGTGCTCTTGGGCTGAGATTTGGATCATTTGTCCTTGGTCCCCAGCTGGAGCAGGAATTGTTTTGTCTCCCTGCTCTGTGCAGAGAGCTCACCATGCCCTGATATGAAGCTCAGACCCACACACTAAAGCAGCACAAAATGTGAAAAATAGAAAAGCTCAAACCTGAGACATCATCTCAATCCCTCATTTTTTGCAGTCCAGACACACAGACTATTGGGAATTCAGTGAAGATTCCAGGGAACCTTGTAGCACTGCTCCCAGTGCAGCTCAGGGGTTACAGCCCCTTCCTTCCCTGGAACTCCAACTGCAGGAGCCAGGAAAGCTGGGAATACTTCCCCCATCCCTGGAGGTGTCCAAGGCCAGGCTGGACACTGGGGCTTGGAGCACCCTGGTCCTCTGAAGGTGTCTCTGCCCATGGCAGGGGTGGGATGGCATGGGATGAATTTTCAGGTCCTTTCCCACTGAAACCATTCCATAAGTCTGTGATTCCATGATTTGAGCAGGGCATGGAACTCATCTCCAAGGTCTCTTTCAACCCAAACCATTCCGTGGTTCCATGTGCTGCCCAAAGCTGCCCAGCCCTGAGGTGCTTTTGGGGTGTAACTGGTGCAGAAAGGAATTCAGTTTTTAAGGGAAGAGAACCTTTGTGTATCCTTGAAATCCCACCTGGATTTCATGGATGAAAATGCATCTCCATGGATTTGATGGAGAAAAACGCAGAGCACCCAACCAACGTTGGCCTTTCCTGACAGAAGATCCTGGCCCAGCCCTGGTGATGCTGCCTGAAGCTGACAGCAGAAATCCTGATTTCCTGGGGGAAAGAAGCCCATCAGTGTTGTACTGCCCTGGTGCTTGAAGGTGTTTTCAGAGTGAAACAACATCAGAACTCAAAATTTGTGGAATTTCCTTCGATCTCTTTCTCCCTCCTTGAGCAGAGCTGGTTTTCTGCAGCTCCACGTGGTCTCTGCTGCAGCCCCTGGTTGTGATTCCAAAGCTCCTTGGAAATCCCACCTAAATTGCAACCTCTCTGAAGGACACCCAGCACGGGGATTTCTTTCTCCTCAACAAGATTGATCTGGCTCCCACCCATGGCTCCCACCCAGGGCTCAGCCTTTTCCGAGAATTCCTTGGATTTTGCTGGAATTGCCCCTTTTTCCTGACTGCCCTGCCCTCAGGAAGCTCTCCCTGCACAGAGGGGTCTGTCCTTCATTCCAGAGCATTTTCCTGAAGGAATTTGGGTTTGAATCATTCCATCCCCCTCATTCCTGGCATATCAAGGGCTCCTTTCAGATATAATTCCTGCTATCAGGCTTTACATCCTCGTTTTATCCCTGCAATGGGATGAAATGCATTAAAAAACCCTGCTGGCTTTGGGCAGGAGGATATTTATTTAAGCAAGCTGAGTTCCATATTTTGGTTGAATAATTACAACCTTTTTCTCTTGCATCCATTTACTGAACCCTATTATTTTCTGCCACTGAAGCCCAAAAAAGTATTTACACAGCTCAGTGCTCCTCAGGCTAAACACGGATGGGATGCTCAATCATGGGAATCAGTGCAAAAATCCTTGATTTTTCCTTTTCTCAATGATTTTTGAATCAAGACTAAATAGAGCTGGAAGGGCTGAGGGAAGCAGAGAGATGTTTCTTGTCCTTAATGTGCAGAAAGTTTGGATCTCTTCCTTGATCCAGGGGAAAGGACCACAAGTAGGAACATACTTTGGTTCGCAGTTTATTTTTCTCTGCTTTCCCTTCCCTAATTCAAACAAACCCAACCTTTTCTTTGGTTGATGCTGTTCCATCCATGGATGGGATTTCTCTGGAATCTCCCTGCTGCTCTTGGTGGGCTGGATGTGGGTGGCTCCCAGAAACACCAGGAGATCCTGGAGGGATACCAAGTCCTGGGCCACTCATTTCTCAATCAGGCTTCTTAAACAAACAAAGCATCAGGGCTGAAAAGTGAAAATTGAATTATCTGCTCATCTCTGAAGCTGCTGTTGGATCACCAGCTGCGAAAATGAGAGGGAAATCATACAATTAAATTTAAAAATGTGGGATATTAGTTTTGGAAGGAGGATCCCTTGATGTGGCTTGAAGGAAGCAGTGTGTGAACCCAGAGAAATCCTGGATAATCCCAATTCCAAACCAGAGTTGTGACCATTTCTCTCTTGCACTTGCTGGTAGTTTTCCATAGGTTCTGTCTGGTTCCATTTGGGAAATGGAGGGCAATCTCTGACTTGAGTTTCACCTGATGAGCTACAAACACTTCTGTTGCCAGCCCTCTGTGAATCAGGATGGTGTTTAAATGAGATTATTTGAGCTTTTGATTACCTTGATTACACCCTTCTGATTGTGCTGATGTCAAAAATCGTGTGCTGCTGCTGCTACAACTTTAAAACCCTCCAAAACTGTACAAGTACCTTCCAGAAATAAAACTTTGTTTTTTATTTCCTTTTTAACTTTTCCTGGGTGGTTCCTGAATCCCTTAACCAGGGAGGTGCCCTCACCTGGTGCTGTCTGTGCTCCTCTGGAATTATGATCCCACATAAGCACAATTATCTGACACTGGGTCATATAAAGTCACTGATCTTTTTTTCTTCTTTAATATTGATCATTTATCAATGCAAAATTTAGGTGACAACATTGGCAAAACCTCCAGAGGAGGCTGCAAAGTGGATTCCAACTCCAAAGCTGGAGCATGAAACATCAATTCAATATTTCAGTGTAATTTTTCCACTGCCTCTCATTTACACCCAGCCACAAGAGGTGTTTTCCACCCTGTCTATAAAGGATGTGCCAGGAGCTTCCTTGAGATGTGGGCAAGGACAGCAGGAAATTTGCATTTTTTTTTTGCAAATCGGAAATTAGGAAATTTTTTTTCTCTGATTCTTTTTTTTCTCTGTTTTTGCACCTGACTGAGCAACCTGGGCTATGGGATGTAGGGCAGGGGATGGAATGGAATGGGATGGGATGGGCTTTAGGGTCCCATCCCAGAATTTTATGATTTTGAGTGTCCAGCCCATGGCTCCAAACCCTTTCCAGGTGTAAAACCCAAGAATTCAGATTATCAGGGACCCAGAGGGGTGGGGGAACCTCTCAATAACCCAATAACTGGGGGCTGTTATTTCCATTTTTTATTGATCCTTTTCTTCCCAATGCCGTACGGACCAGGAACTTTCATGGCTTCTTTTCACAAAACCTGAATTATTTCAGGGGAGAGGAAAGGGTTCATAGTTAGGAGCTTTTTCTCTCTTCCATCATCAGCACTTCATGGAATAGTGGCGTCCTCACATGGGACACCACTAAATGCTGGTTCTTGGGGTTTTTTTCTGGTAAGGTTGGGATTGAAAGTGTTTGAGATGGAGTTTTGTGTTTAGATGTAGATGTTTATTTTCTTTTATTTATGTTACAGCCTCACAAGGAGCGAGTTCTGTAGTATTTTACTAATAAGTTATAAAATGCCTATTTTTTCTATAAGGTTTCAAGGTTAAATTATCTAATTAAGAAATGAGAATTAAATTATTTTTACATTTAACTTAAAACTAATTACTCAAAGTCCTCATTGTGGACTTTTTAACTAATTACAAAATGCTGCTTAAACTCATGAAGAAGAAGGTGAAGAAGAAGATGAAGAAGGAGGTGAAGAAGGTGAAGAAGGAGGTGATGAAGAAGGAGGTGAAGAAGGTGATGAAGAAGGAGGTGAAGAAGAAGGTGAAGAAGAAGGTGAAGAAGAAGGTGAAGAAGAAGGTGAAGAAAGTAAAGAAGGTGTAGAAGGAGGTGAAGAAGAAGGTGAAGAAGAAGGTAAAGAAGAAGGTGAAGAAGGTAAAGAAGGTGAAGAAGAAGGTGAAGAAGAAGGACTGGTTTCTGCTCTAAAACATTTATCTTGCTTTATATAAATTACTAGATTCTAAAAACTTTACACTTTTTCTACTACGTGATATTACACACTTCTAATCCAATTATACACTTGTAATCTTAGTGTTATCAATTAATTTTGAAAGTCCCCTCTATGGCTTTAGGTCAAATGTAATGCTTTCTTGGGAGTCAGAGTCTTTAAGTACAGAAAGTTTAAAACTCTCAGCATTTAGGACTTCAACAGGAAAGGACTTCAGGGATCATCTCATCCCATCCCCTTCCACCATCCCAGGGTGCTCCAGCCTGGTCTTGGGCACTTCCAGGGATCCAGGAGCAACCACAGCTCCTCTGGGAATACCACCCCATCCCTCCCCACCCTCCCAGGGCAGGGTTTCTCCCCAGAATCCCATCTCCCCCCACGCTGTGGAATCCATTCCCCGTGTCCCGCACTCCCGTTCCCATCTGTGCCCACACTCCCACATATCCATAAACACAGAAATAAACATTGGGTTTGCCCAGCTCTTAAAAATGTTCTGCATCTGCTGCAGAAGCCACATTTCCCACCAGCTGGAGAGAAAACATTTTAATATGAGATCAAATATTTGGCTTGCCCAATGCAAGATGTAATTACATTCGCTCCAACGCTCTTACACCCGGGAAAGAAACCAGAATTAGGGGGAAAAAATAATTTTTCAAAGGTGTTTTCATGTCTATCCTGGGAGGGGGAAAAAGTGCAGGGGGGGAATTTTCCCTAAATAGAATGATCTGGTTCTTTTTATGAAATAAACCTGAAATTTCTGGTGCCACAGCTCAAATCCTGTAATTATAAAGTCGAGTTTACAAAGTTTTTCACCTTGTTAGCACACCTTGGCGTGGTGGAGCAGCTCTTTCGCTCAGGATTGAAAAACTTTTTAGAGAAAACACCCAAAAATAGAGGAGTGAAAGTTCTGGCTGCTCTGTGATCCCTGGCAGACCCCACCTGGTTGTTGGGTTTGTTCCCAAATCATTTTAACCCCATGGGGGTTGAACCTGGCTGAGGACAGGGTGGGAGCTTTTCCTGGGAGAGCTGCCCCTGGAATTCGCAGGATGGATGCACAGGGAGGCAGAAACTGAACAAAATTGGTAAAAAATTCCCATTATTGCTTTTTTTGGGGGAGCCCAGCCTCCAAAGCTGCTTAAACTCAAGTTTAGTCTGAGCAGCTGCGTGGTTTTTTAGTGCTGATAAAATTCCCAGCTTGCCAAAAATTAAGGCCAGGTTTAATCACCTTCCTGGGCTGAAGCTGAGGCAGGTGAGATGAAAACAGAAAATACAGATACTGCAGAAAGGAAACAGTAGAAAAAGGAAGAATTTGCCTTTCTGAGTTATTTATTCCCTCCACATCTCCTTCCCTCTGACGTCACCATTCCGGTTTGATCTCTGCCTCCCATAATCTCTGCTATCGAGCAGCAACAGGAATGTTTTCATTTTCCGACATTTTTTTGAGCCAAATTTTGCCACCTTAAAAGCTCCAACTTCATCCTCTGTGTAACTTTGTTCAAATCCCAGGAGATTTGGATCAGGACTCAATTTGTCCCTGGAGATTCAGACAAATTTCAAATTTATCAAATTTATTTTTATTCAATTTATTTCTTTTTATTCAAATTTCAGATAAATTTCCAAAGCCTTGGAGGTGTGAAACTCAATCTTTTGAAAAATGAAACATCTATCAATTTTTTCTTAAACTGATTTTCTTTCAGCTTAAATAAATGACTGGACTTCCAGAATTACTCTGATATTTTTTGCATTTGTGATCTACCCTGGTGGAAGCTCCAGGATTCCAATAGAAAGGGGAATAAAGCCTGGGAATTGTCAGTGATTTTTAACTTCTCTTTGTTTTACAGGTAAACCCGTTAAAACCAGTCCTAAAATTAAACTCAACTCCCTCTGCACACTTAATTCAAGTGTGACATTGTACAAAATTCAGAAATTTAGGGGGATTTTCAGTTGGGTGTGCCACTGATGGACAATTAACAGCTCCACTGCTGGGATTTCTTAATTGGCTAATTACTAAAGAATTAGTTTGCTCAGTGCTGTCCCTGTAGTGGGGATCTGGACTCCTGAAGCAGAATTCCCAGGATATCCTTGGGATCTGCCCTTTCCTCTGATCAGGGCAATTTCTGCCACACAAAGTAAAATTCAGCCTTGGAGGAACATTCTGGATCTGTTTTTTTTAATTTGGGATTGGGTTTTTGGTTGCTTTGGGTTTGGTTTGGGGGGTTTTTTGTTTGATTTGTTTCGTTTTATTTTTTGGTTTGGTTTCTTTTGGTTTTTTTGTTTTGTTTTGTTTTGCTCTGTGGTTTTTTGTTTGTTCATTTTTTTGGGTTGTTTGTGTTAGTTTTGAGGTGAGAGGTTTTTAATTCTTTTTTTTTGTTTGTTTGTTTGGTGGTTGTTGTTGTTAGAGCATGATGAGGTGGAAGACTTTGATCATGACAACATTCACCTGCAGACTCTTGGTGCTAAAATCAGCCCCAGACTTGGTTTATTTTATTTATTTATTTATTTATTTTATTTTTAATTTATTTATTTTGTTTTTCCTATTTATCTTTCGGGTTTTTTTGCAGTTTTTTTTCCCATCTGGCAGCTCCAGCACTGAAAGTGCTTCCCCCTCTTGCCACTGTTTGCTAAACTCAGTCCCAATTCCAATTTCTCCTCTTTGTTTTCTTTGCATCCCGGTGCTTTTGGGAACGAGCCAAATTCCCAGAAAATCCACCCAAACCTGTGCCCTGGTCCCCCTGAGCTGGCCCAGCCCAGGGACCTTGGGCTCAGAGTCTGCCCAGGTTTAATTTTAAACCAGAACTGTCTGAGACAGCCTTGAAAAATCCCAAAATCCCATGGAAGACTCCTTTCCAAACCCTGCAGAAATAATTGCAGCTCCTTGACAACACAAAAAGTGGTTTTTACACTGGAGATGGGACACTCTATAATCAAGCAATGATCCAATGAAATTTGACCTCAGCCTAATATATTTTGTCATTTTTAAACCCTGCCTGTGGCTGTTTCTTGCTGCCCAAAATACCAAAATGCCCGGTGAGGGTGGTGGCTCCTGCCAGCTCCTGGCCCTGCTGCTGCTCTTCCTGGGGCTTCCCAGTCCTTGGGATGGGCACTTGGAATTATTTCGTGTCCCCAGTGCACTCCCAGCTGGGGAATCTTGCTGGGAAAGGGAATCTCCTCACCTGGCTGTGAAGAACATTAAATTTCACACCTTGAGGTCGATGAGTTGGGTTTAGCCAACACCCAGGGGCTGAGACTGGGCTTAAATGAGATCAAAGAGGGTGAATCCACTGAAGAAGTCAATTCTCCCAATTTTATCTTCATTTTGGCTTTAATTTGTTGGTTTTATGGCGTTCTCCAGTGGACTGAAAAGCATTTTTAAAGGATATTTCATTCCCCTCATGCACCTGCACTGGTTTTAATCTCTGTGCTCTGATAAAGGATAAATCAGAAATCTGCTACTGATTTCAACAGCCTTCATCCACCTCACGCTGAATTTTAGAGCCTGACATTGTTGTGATATAATCAAACTTCTGCTTGGCAAATCACAGAAATTCAACCCCTGAAATTTCCTGCTGAGAACCTTTTTCTTTCCAGAGT
The DNA here is from genome assembly GCA_013397155.1 of Irena cyanogastra. Taxonomy (NCBI): domain Eukaryota; kingdom Metazoa; phylum Chordata; class Aves; order Passeriformes; family Irenidae; genus Irena; species Irena cyanogastra. Next base: position 290,057 of record VWZV01016781.1, read on the forward strand.
TTCAAATCTTCTGATTTAGTCCCCCTTTAATTTCTCAGTGTTTATAACACTCTATATCCCCTAACTCTGCTTTCAGGACATTCAGTATCCCATGAGTGCACCCTTTGTGGATTTTAGAGATTTCAAAGTCTCTGTTATGCCCTGCCAAAATGTTATTAGTTAAAAAAAAAAAAAAAGCAAAACAAAACCAAAACCCTCTCAACAAGAAGGGACGACAAAATATTTGGGGTTTGGCAGGATGTTTGTGATGTTCCCCAATTCCAGATTAGAAATTCAGGGAGGTTTCATGATTCTCCTTTAATTGTACCCTGATTAAAAGTTCCATTTTCCAGCTCTTTTTTTAATGATGAGAGAAACTCATCTCTTTCTCGAGGACAGAAAATCTGGATTCTTACTTTGGGACATTGATAAATCACTCAGACAGAAAGTGTTTGACCTTTAGGGATGATTAAATTAAGACAGCTCTGCCTGCGAGTGCTCTCTTCAGATTTTCTCTCTTGATTCATTCATAGATAAATTTACTTTAAACACTTCTTAGTTCTCCTCCCTCTCCCCCCAGCTTTGCAAGGCTTCACTCATTCATTTTGAAAAACATTTATTCAGAGAAGCCAGGCTCTCTTTTCACTCCGAGCTGGCCTTTTGCTCATTTTCTCACTTGGTAATTTTTGCAGTCCTAACGTGAGGTGCATTTTTATACCAAAATCACTTCATTCCCCAAAGCTCCATCTGCCTTGCCAGGCTCTCCAGATTTTCCTTCTCCCCTTGAGAGAAAATGTTCATTTATTTTCTCTCCAAGCTCCTGTTCTTGTGTCCCTCCTGGGGGATTCTTTGCCTTCTCCATTATTGGATTTCTGACCCAATCCAGTCTGCCCAGAGCTTCTGCACTTGTGGGGCTCTCCCTGTCTCCAAGTTATCCCCATCTTCTCCAACCCTCCCAACAATTCCTGAACTTCTGAGGGACTTTCACACAAAATTTTAGATGGGGATTTTTAACTTTAAAACACAAACCAAGTTTTATATTTATAACTCTCTTATTTCTTTAATTTTTGCGTGGCTCAAGTTGAGCTGTGTCCAGACCCATGAAAAATCTGCAAGTTCAGATTTCCAGGGCCGATAACCCCTGCAGGCCAAAATCCTTTGTTTGCTTGTTGCCTTTGCCTTTTCCTTATTTAACTTCTCTGACTTTTCCTTCTGTGCTCCCGTGAAGACTCCGAGTATGTTGAGCCCAAAATCACTCCAGAACACCAGCTTGAGTTTTGGGTAAGCTTCACTCAGCCAAATCCCTCACTTCTCCTTCACTTTGAGTCAAAGGATGGGGAAAATCTCGTTCTAGGAGGTCACCCACCTGAAATACCCATTTGGGTGGTGAATACAAACCAAATGTGTCTTGTTCCTTGAGGAATTGCACAGAAAACACAAGGCACAAATGGAATTGGAATTTTTATTCCCTGGAGTGCATCAGCACAGTCCCTCCTGCTCTGTTTGTGATCTGGTTTTGGAGGTGTTTTCATGGTAAGAAAAGCTTTACCAAGCTACACAGACTCCTCCCAGTCTCAGTTTTGCCTGGGTAATCTGGAATTGTAATTGATTAATGTATGGAATTGTGATTTATTGCCCAAATGGGTTCTTGCTCTGCACCCCAGCAAGGTGGAGATGAAAGCTGGGCTTCCATGGGCAGAGTGGGCTTTGCCATATTGGCAGAAAATGCAAATTGTTTTCCATAATGAGGCACATCTGAGGGAGACGCTGACAGAGAAGGGAGGATTTGGGTTGATCCCCCTCAAATCCACTTTGATGTCATTCCCACATCTCCTGCCCTTTCCTCGAGGCCTTTGGCTCTTGTTCCCCTGGCCTGATGCTCTGACTTTTCCCACTGCTGGCATTTGTTCCATGGCTGTAATTTGGAGCTGGAGAGCCTTGAAACCATTTAACTGGTGGAAGTAAATTGCTTGGAGCACTGTGAAAATATCGTTGAGACCGTGTGGTTTTTAAACTCCTTTTCACTGCACTGTGCTCCTGAATTATTTCCAGCTGCTTCCAGATGCTCCTTGCTGCCTTGCCATAGGAAATGTGCAGATCCTGCCCCAGCCAGGTGCTGATTGTGGGCTTGCAGATAAGAAAAGAGCTCCCAAAGCTCTGCTGTGAGCTGTTATCAGTGGTATTCCTTGAATTAATTATCATTTTGTGTTGGGAGATGGATTCACTTGGGTTTTTCTGAGGTTTATTTCAGAAATCTGAGCATCAGAGCACGGATAATGCTTTTTTTTTTTTTTTTCTTTATCTGTGAACCAGGGGAGGTTTCCAGGTGACTTGGAGGCTTCTCCCGTGCAGCACAGAGAGTTGTGCTGCAACTTCCCCTGGAGCAGGCAGCTGCACTTGGGGCTGATGGGAATTCCAGAGTTCTCAGAGCTGGAGATGCTCCATCCCTTCAGGAAGCTGCTGCCTCAAACATTAATCCTGTGCTGTCCTGGCTGCTGACAGAGCTGAGCCACGGAAAAGAATAAAATTCCCTCTGCTGACAGAGACCTGGGAACAGCTACAGAAACCCAACCTCGCCTTGGCTTCCACCAGCCAAACCCTGAGAGGGTTTAGGCTCTGCCTCGGAGTATTTTAAGCTCAGAACAGACTTTGTTTTGATGTATTTTCATGATAACCTGAAGGGAAAAACACGACGAGCTGAGGGTGTGAAGTGAGCAGGGCTAAATCACTTTACTGGATGTCATCTCAGCCTTTCCCCCACCCAAAACTTCTACATGTGAACTTATTCCCAGAAACTCCTGTCAGTGAAAGTATCCTGAGGACTCACCAGCTCTCTCCTTTGCTGTATTACCTCCAAAAATAGATTGTTTTTAACTTTTATGAGAGTTTAACTTGTCCTAGCTGGACGAGAACGAGATGCCAATGATAATAGGAAAAGGTCTGTTAATTGATTTTAAATACTGGTGGTCTTGAATGATGCCAGAATTAATGACAATGCTCATATATTTCTGCAGCCCTTTTCATCCCAGAGCTCCTCACAGAACAACTTCCAAATTATTCCAAGAGAAGAGCAGCCAAACCCGGGGTAAAATATGGCAGGATGGTTTTCCGATTGAAACAGCAGCAGGAATATTGGGAGAAGGGATTACTGAAGCTGGAATTTGGCCAGATTCCTCGGATTTACACACTTTTACAATATTTTCTGGACTTTTAACCGCAGATAACCATCTGCAGTGCCTGTCTGCTGCTCTGCTCCAAGCTGAGTGTCAAAAATAGCCTGCCCAGGGTGATATTTTAGCAAGCAAAGCCTGCAGGGTATTAATAGATGCTGAAAGGCTCTGCTCTCCCCAAACCACTAAGGACAGCTTTGCAGTTTCAGGGGTTTTCAAGTGGTTGGAGTCCTCAGGACTTGTCTGTGCCATGGGAATTCTCAAACAGCCCTCCAAGACAGGCTCAGCCTCTTGGTCATCTCCTCCATTTTCTTGAAAGTATGAAAAAAGAAAAGATGGCAGAGTTGTTGTTTGCTCCAGGATTTCTCAATGTTTCCTTGGGGAATCATTATCCAGGGAATGGAATTGTACAACCCTGGGTGTGGGGTGTTCGTAGGGACACACAGGGGGGGCTCAGCTCCCTTTTCCCTGCTCCTGTTCTCCTGCTGCTCTGGATTTGTCTGCATGGATGTGCCTGCCTTCCCCTGGAGAATTTCAGATTGCTGATCCACCAAAGGCTGATTTTTCCTGAGCTAACGGGGAATTTTTGCATTTATGCTGATTCTTTTGCTTCTTTTCTCTGCCAAGGTGGGGATTAAATGTGCTAGAGGGTATTTCTTGTTGGACTCAGATGTTTGTTAGTTCTTACCCATGTCACAGTCTCACAAACCCTGAGTTCTGCAGCACTTCACTCTAACAAACTCAAAATGGAGCCCTGTCTCTCTCTCTCTATGAGGCCTTTTAAGGATAAGCTCTCCAATTAAGAAATGACACCTCAATTATTTTTACTTTTAACACAATAACCACCCCCCCGTGCCTGCAATGGGGACTTTTTTATCCAATTACACAAAACCACCCAAACCCATGGAGAAGAAGGTGAAGAAAGAGAAGAAGAAGAAGGTGAAGAAGAAGAAGAAGGTGAAGAAGAAGGAGCAGCCACCACCCCAAGACCTCCATCTTGCCTTATATATATTACTGTATTCTAAACCCTTGAAGTCTAAGTTTCCCACCCTGTGATATCACACACTTCTATCCAAACTCCACACCCACAATCCCAGTTCTGTCATTCAATTTTGGAAGCTTCTCCACGGCCTCAGGTCAATGCAGTGTTCTCCTGGGGGTCAGTGCCTGGCAGCACAGAAAGGCTGAAATTCTCACTCACCAGGGCTCCAGCACATTTCCTCCCTCCTGGTGATGAGGTTGGTTCTCAGCACTCTGGGGTCACTTCCCACCCTGGGCCTGTGGCCTCCCCGTGCCCTGTGTGGGTTTGGAGAGTCCTGGTGGGATTTGAATTCCTAAAGATTGATCCTCATTCTGCTCCTGCAGAGCAACAGCCCCACAGTGATCCCTCAACTTCAGCCCCACCAGCCCTGGGTGCCTCAAACCTGCACACACCCCACGTTCTCTAAAGACGACTTTCATTAAATCCTTTTCATTAAATCCTTTTTTTTTTTCCTTTTTACGTTTTTCTGGATTTTCCTCACTGGATGGGAAGAATTCCCAGCACTCCCCAACACTGCTCTGCAACTGGAGAAAAGGTGGGGAATTCCACCAAGGCAGGTTTTGAGCTGGTGCAAAAAGTCAGAATTCCCTTGGCTTTCCTGTTCACATTCCCACTTATGGATTCCAGCCACACAATTCCCTTCAGCTCCTCCAAGGATTAAAAAAAATAAAAGTGCCAGTGAGCACGAGGCTCTTCTAGAGGGGCTGATCCTCCTTCTGGTTGTTTGGACATTCCTTTATCTCCCTGAAAATTCTGCCAGACCTCGCCCCCCCAGGGCAGCTGTGACATCACCGGTGGCCACCCGGCTTCCTGAGGATTTTAACCCCTGTCAGAACCACTTAGAAACTCACTGGGTTACCCTGAGAACTCCTGGGGTGCCCCAATTTTCCCTTTGGAGAAGAAAAATTGTGGGTTTTTTCTGCCTTGTTGATGCTCACTAAACAAATGATGAGCAGCCAAGTGAATCAGTGCTGGCATCAAATAAAAATGGTTAAATTCTGTGTGGCTCAAGATGCTGAGGGTTGAAAATCCTAAATAATAATTGTTAAATTCTGTGTGGCCCAGGATGCTGAAGGTTTAAAATCTTAAATAAAAATGGTTAAATTCTGTGTGGCCCAGGATGTTAAGGGTTTAAAATCTTAAATAAAAAATGTTAAAATCAGTGTGGCCCAGGATGCTGAAGGTTGAATATCCTAAATAAT
>VWZV01016781.1:297757-335312 GCA_013397155.1 Irena cyanogastra
TTTTATCTTGTTTTATATATATTACTGTATATTACTATATTACTATATATACTATATATTACTCTCTATATATTACTATATTAATTATATTACTATATATAGCACTATATTACTATATATTAATATATATTATTATATATTACAATATATTACTATATATTACTATATATTATTATATATTACTGTATTCTAAGTTTACCACCCTGTGATATTGCACACTTCTAATCAAACTACACTCCCATAATCTCAGTTCTATAATTCAATTTTAGAAGCTTTCTTTATGGCTTCGGGTTAAATGTAGTGTTTTCTTGAGGGTCTGTGCTTTTTAACACAGAAAATATAAAATTTTCAGCACCTAGGGCTCTAACAGTGTGAGTTTCAGGGCCTTTGGCAGGTTGGGACATCCTGGGGTGGAGGAAAATTGTGGTCAGAGCTTTGATCTGAGCTCACTTTTCTTTATCACCTCACCTGAGACGAGCCACGAGCAGGGAACCCACGTGGCTGGAACAGCTCTGGTCACATTTGGGTGGAAAAGCTGCATCAGTCAGATCCTGCCAGTTTTACTGGGATGGAAACCCCCCCAAAATCCCTGTGTAGATAAATAGAATTTAAAGCGTGGGATGTGTGCTGAAATCAACAGGTAAGGGAGAGATTTGGCTCTCCGGGTAGGACTTAAAACATGAAATATGTGAAATAAAATCACCAATAAGGGACAGACTTGGGATATCCAGGGAGAATTTAAAACATGAAATATGGGTAATAAAATCACCAGCTAAGAGACAGACTTTGGATATCCAGGTAGAATTTAAAGAGGGGAATATGCCCTGAAATCATCAGCTGACGGACAAAGTTTGGATATCCAGGGAGAATATAAAGCAGGGAATATGTGAAATAAAATCACCAACTGAGGGACAGACTTTAGATATCCAGGGAGAATTTGAAGCAGGGAATATGTGCTGAAATCACCAATAAGAGACAGACTTTGGATATCCAGAGAGAATTTTAAACAGGGAATATGTGAAATAAAATCACCAGCTGAGGTGATATCTTTGGATATTCAGGTAGAATTTAAAACATGAAATATGTGCTGAAATCACCAATAAGGGACTGACTTTGGATATCCAGGGAGAATTTAAAGCAGGGAATATGTGAAACAAAATCACCAGCTGAGGTGATATCTTTGGATATTCAGGTAGAATTTAAAACATGAAATATGTGCTGAAATCACCAATAAGGGACTGACTTTGGATATCCAGGGAGAATTTAAAGCAGGGAATATGCCCTGAATTCACCAGGTAAAGGCCAGACTTTGGCTCTCCAGGTTTAGGTATTTCCAGGATGAGCACCTAAAGATTTATCCCTGCTTGAGACGACGACTTAAAAAGTTGTGATGCGGACTTGGCAAGCTCGGTATAAAATAAAAGTCTGAGACAACGTGCTGGGGTTTTTCGTGTGTATTTAGGGGGGTTCCAGGCTGCAAAGGTGCTGGAAGTTTCTTTGGGTGTTTTTGTGGTCGGAGGGTGATGGAGTTCTTGGAAGGGAGGCACGGAGTGCTGTTAAGCCGAGCTTTGCAGGGAAAGGGAAAGGCTGAGTTTAAAAGTGATCAGGAGCCGATAGCAGCGCACAAAGCTCGGGATTAAAGGCACTGGAGGTCACTTTCCATCCCGCAGGATAATTCCTGCCTGCCGCCGGCTCTGAAACGCCAGCTCGCCCCCAGCATCTGCTTTAGGCATCGCTTCCACAAACAAAACAACATCCCCCGGCGCTGGTGGCACAACCACACAGCCCCCTCTGCTCCCTCCTGGCGGAGGGAAATTCCCTGCCGGGCTGCAAACCCTGCCCCGGCTCCCGGAGGTAGCCCAGGGCTCGCCCACTTGCTCATGAAACCCTCGGGAAGGGTTCCAGGGCCAGGGACCGCGTCCTGCTGCAGCCAGGAGAGCTCCAGCAAAGCCCTGAGCAGGGTCTGGGGGCAACAGGTCCTGCAGGAGGGTTTGCTTGATGCTCATCAGATGAGCAGGGGGTGGCTTGGAGCAGTCTAGAGCAGAGGCAGGTCCTGGAGGACCCGTGGGATGCTCGGTTTAACCCCAAATTCATTTTGCTGGGCCCTGACACAAAGTGCTGGGCTGGGGCTGGGCTGTTCTTTCCATGCAAGGCAGAGCTGAGGTGCCAAAACCTCCAACTGCAGGAACTGCACTGGAATTTCAGCCCAGCTCTAATCCCAGCATCTCCAGGAGCAGAGAAATCTGTGGAAGAACTGGAGAAGTGCTGCCAGGTGATGAAAAAGGGGAGGAAAGGAAACCCAGCAGACAGGATTGATCTGACAGCGGTGCTAGGAGAGGACAGGATTTATCCAATACCTGCAGATCTCTCCAGACAGGAAAGGCCAGATCTGTGGAGGAGAGGAGCATTCTGCAGGGATGGGTGTGGGACAGTGTCAGACCCTCCTCGTGCACAGCTCCTTGGCACTGCAGCTCTCAAGGAGCTGGAGAGGACAACCCAAAGTTAAAAATCCTGGAGAAAACAGCTTTGGCAAACCAGATTTTCACCTCAAAAGGCAGCCCCAGCCCCAGGCAGGGAAATGAGTGAAAAGGCTCCGAAAAACCAGCCTGGGATAAAGTGCAACTTCTGCTGGTGGATTCCAGACTTCAGAGTATCAATTCTCCTTCTCTCCTTGCTGTTTAGAAGAAGCCCAAGGTTTGCTGCCCCCCGTGCCTAGCACATACCTCACCAACCAAGTATCATTTCCTTTCAGAAGACTTTCAAACACTTGAGACTTTCAAATGCTTTTTTCTCCATTGCATTGATCTAAATATCACGTAAGCTGCAAAAGAATATTAATAACTTGTAAGAAAAACAGTGAGATCAGGTTGGAGCTTGGACATTACCCAGTGCAGCAGACCCAGCAGATTTCTTGTTTCATTTCTGACACCTCGCTGAAGTTCCAGGCCAATTTAGGACAGCTGTGTCTGCATCCAAATCTCACCAGACACGCTTGAGAATTTGTTCTCCTCTCCAAAAGATTATTTCTGAGCCTGATCCAACCTAATGCACTCAAATCCAAAGAGCCCAGTTGGGGTGAAATCCCAGCTTTCCTTGGTGGCTGGAAGCAGCCGTGCCCTGGGAGTAGAGAGGAGGTGCTGGCAATTTGCAATCCTGCTAGAATTCAAGCTCTCTCCTCATATGGTTCATATTTTAACCATTCTGTGGCTCTTTTCTGCAATCCTGGTCTCAGTCCACGTCCTGAGGTTCTCCTGAGTGCCAGGGGAGCTGGGGGTGCCTGGCCCTGCCTGTCCCAGGGGGCTGAGCTGAGCTCTGAGCTCCATCCTCACCACAGATTTGGGCTACACTGAGCAACACTTCGTTGCTTTTTTATTTACATTATTTCTAGACAAATCAAAACTCCCGTGCCAGGAGTTTGCACAGCCTTTGACACGGAAAAAAAAAAAAAACCTTCACAAGCAGTCAGGGCGCTGTGATCACGCCAGAACAAAAATCATGGTGAAATTTCCCTGACACCTCTGTGTAAATCTGAGGATGTTCCTCCAGCCCCTGGGCTCTCCCAGCTCCCTGCAGCAGCTTTGCTCTGTTAGAGCAGCAGAGTGTTAAAATTGCCTGCCAAAATCACCCCCAAACCTCTGCACTCTCAAGGACGGGTCCTTGAAAGAGAAAGCAATAATCAAGAGGAAGCCAGCCAGCTATGGCTCAGGTTTTATAATGTTTCCCTGCTGTTATTTTCACCACAGGCTATTTTATATTCCTCACTTCTTTTTTTTTCCCCCCTCCATCAAGTTGCTCTTTAAGGTCACATCTGTTGGGGGCTCATAATGATTTTTATGACAACTTTGCAGAGAAGGGAAGCACTTGGATGCAGAGGTTTGTGTCAGGGGGGACTTCTCTCCATCCTGAGGCATTTTCTCAGTTCCAGCTCAGATGTTCTACTGACCAAGAAAAGCCTGACCTAAGATCTGGGTGTAAAAATGTAGATGGCAGAGCAAAATTTTATCTGCAAAATGCCACAAGTTTGCCTTCCATTGAAAATCAGCCACCTTGAAGGCGGAGAAAGTGAAGCAAGGAAAAGTAAAAATATTTTACAAGTCATTCTTAGGTTTTTACCTTGTTTTTAAAGGCTGAAAAGGGGCTTTTGAGAAGTTTTTTAGCAAGCTCTGCTGTGTTTTGCGTAACATCTCCAGCTTGTGAGTGGTTTTGGAGGAGAAGGGGGCTGCTCTTCTCTTTGTTGGCATTATTTTAAGTTGGAAACTCTTTCTGCCTTAGCAAGACCTGTCTGACAAATCAGAATATTCTTTTCCAGCTGCCTCAGGCACCAAATGACATCACAGCACAAGGTGGCTGCTCTGTACCATCACTGGGGACATGTGGACTGGCACAAACAGCAGAATTATAAAACCAGCAACAGGAATTTGGTTTTGGTCTTGGGGGAGGACCCAAATCTCATTTTCTAGTGCTCAGTGCATTTAATACAAATACAAATACAAATACAAAAACTGGGCTGCCTTTAATACAAATGTTGGCTGATCTGCTCCATGAACAATCATTTGTCCTTGGATTTGGGAATTTTTTACTTTTTTTTTTTTTATTTTGGGCAAAGGGCACATTGGATTTTCTTCACTATCAAACCCTTTACAGGCTCCCTGTTGAGCAGAGCCCTGCTGAGATTAAAGCTGTGGAGTAGAAACACATGAAACATCCATTGCCATAAAATTGTGAGGAGGATGATTCCATCAGGCACCTGGTGCTCTCCCTGGAATGGTGACGGCTGAAATGCTGGAATTCCTGTGTGCCACCTTCTGTGACATTGCTGAGCACAGGGTGGTGCATCCTTGAAGAATCCCCAGGGTATTTAGGCATTAAATTAATATTTTTATGTGTGCTGGAAACACTTCTCCTTTTAGGAACACTGGGAAAATTTAGCAGAGCATAAAGACAACTACAAAAAAAAAAAGAAAATTCCACGGAAAACTCACTGCAGTCTTTCTGTTCTTAAAGGGGGGTTATATGAAAAATGGGGAAAAACTTTTAGCAGGGCCTAGGACAAGGAGGAATGGATTTAAACTAAATTGGGATAGATTTAGGCCGGCTATAAAGAAGAATAATTTAAAATGAGAGTGGTAAAACATTTCTCAGAGAGGTGGTGGATGCTCCTCCATCCCTGGGAACGTTCAGGGTGGGGGTGGATGGAGCTTTGAGCAATGTGGTTTGGTGGAAGATGTTCTTGGGATTGGACTAGGTGGCCTTTAATGGTCACTTCCAACCTGAAATGCTCCATGAATCCATGGTATCCTACTGCAGGAGATCTCCCAGTGTCTTTCCACCTTACTTTGGGCACACGTTTGTCTTGGGGCTCTGCAGGGCTCTTCCATCAGCTCTGAGCAGAAAGGTGTTTGTTGCCTGTGTCTCCACCAGTCGCACAAAACCAGCCCAGCTCTGCTTTTCTCGGTGCTTTTCAGCTTTTTCTGTTCCCTGTGATTCCCACAGAAACTGCTACCAAACCCTAAATCCAACATTCTAAGCCCACTTTGTACCGAGGCGAACGACGTCAGAAAGAGCAAAGCGAGAGATTTCCAGGTTATTCCTGTCCCGGGCAATGTGGGGAAGATCAGATCGTAGGAGTGCTGCAGGAAATTCTGGCAGCTGACTTTTGGGAGCTGCACTGGGAGCTCCATCAGTCATGTTCAGCCTCCTGCGGGTGCATTTTTCAATTGATATCCCTTAAATAACCTTAATTACGTGTACGTTCGAGTGCCTCATCCAGCAGGGAAAATTGAGGAAGACACTTATTAAAAAGAGGCACCAGCACATGTGGTATTATTTTTACAGCCATCCCGTGTGTTGATATAAAGTATTACATTTGAGTCAAACCTCATTTGGGTGAGCAGTTGAAGTGAAAGCCGAGCTGCTCCGCGTCGTGGCCGCCCAATTAGCGCGGTGATTAGCCCGGGCTAATATCAACAGAGCCAGGTCTGGGGCAATGTGACAGTTACATCACCACAGGCTCCCGGCCACTTCCTGAGGCTTCCTGCCTCCAGTCCCGGAGAGCTGCAGCCTCCAAAGGATCCCTGAGGAAAAGGAGAAATTGTGTTGCGGGAAAAGCCAGCGAGCGTCATCTTGCGGAGGCCGAATATTCATGCTGACATTTTCCCCTGGATTTTCCAATGTTTCTTCCCAATTTTCCAATGTTTTTCCCCAATTTTTCAACATTTTTCCTGCACATCCGATCTGTTGTTCTCAGCAACTCTTGCTGGAAAGGCTGATGAGAAATTGTTTGTTTTCATGGAGGTTTTGCTCGACCTTGAATGCGAGGTATTGCTCGAGCTACTGAATAGTGGTTTATGCTGATAAAAGCAGCCTTGAAGGTGCAGAGAGATATTTATTTGCTTTATTTTTCAAAAAAAAAAGGCTGTTTAAATTCCCAGTCATTAGCAGAACATGCTTGTTGCTTCCGTAGAGGGTTTACAAATAAATAAGTTCTTTTCAGAATCCCCACCCTTGTTGATCATCTGTGGTTTGGGACTTCTCTCCCTTTTCCCTCTCAAGTATTGCCAGGAAACCAAAGCTGGCTCTGTCTTTATCTACCCCTGGACAAGAAAGTTTATTTTCCTTATTTTTTTATGCTTTGCTGTAAGTTGATATTAGTTTTGAATATTTTCACCCTCTCCTTCCATCTCACTTTGAACTTTTTTCCGCAGCCTCCATGGCTGCCCTTCCAATGGGTTTATAAATCCATGGGATCTTCAAAAGTTTTTTGGTTTAAAAAGAGAAAGAGGGAAGAATTGTGATTTAGATGTGTTTAAACACAGCTAGAAAAGTCTGATTTTAGAAAATTTGGAGCGTCTGCTTTTGGAAAAATAGGTGTTTTGAAGGGAATTCCAGTTGGGTGTCTGAAAGGGGGAGCATTACCCTTCCTCTTTTTATTTTCTTATATATATATATATATATATATATATATGTGTTTGACTCAGGTCATGTATAAAGACTCAAATATATCTGTATGAGAGAATTGTATATATAACTCATATATATATATATGTATATATGAGTTATATATATATGAGAGAATTCCATCTATAGATTTATGGAAATTTAACATGGGAGGAGCCTATAATAATTTCATCCAAATTATTCAGTGTTCTGGACATTTTTTTCTGATTGTGTTTGCAAATTATCCTTGAAAGCAGGGTGGGTTTGAAAAGGAATTGATCCCTGTCCCAGGAATAAACCCCTGGGAAATGTGGGAATGGGTTCCTAATAAGCAATTCCCCAGGGATCTGAGCAGGTTCTGGTGGAACATTCAGTAGCTCCACAAAGTGCAGCCGCTTCCTTTTGGATTCCTAAAACCTGGATGATGATGGGCATGTCCAAACCAAGGGTGGCCCAGCCCTGACACCAGGGGGAAATTTGGCAGTGGCAAATCTGGGCTGGCACCAACCACGAGCCATAAATGTGTTTTGGAATTACTCTGGCACCAGGGATGAGGATCTGCTCTAGATTAACATTAACGCTGCTGTGGGTGTCTGGAATTTATTTTCTGTGTTTTTTCCTTTCCAGGTTCCCTACCCAGATCCATCTTGGAGTCTGTAATTATTCGCTCTAGAAAAAACTTCTTTACATTATTATGCTTTAAGTAATTTTTTATTTTTGTAATTAATTTAATCCTAAATTTTTGGGATTCTTTGTCGCAACACAGACCTGGATTTGATCCACTTCCTTTTGTGGTTATTCCATTTGCATTTACCTCTGGGATGCAGAGTGAAGCCAAAAATACATTGAAATACAGACTCAGAAAAGCACTCAGAGAAGGAGCTCAGGTACCAGTGACAAAATAATAAACAAAATTAATATACTTTAACAATTTGCAATTTGCACAAATAACTAATTAATTGAATTTAATAATTTGCATTTTCTACACATGTTTTAGTCTGTGTTTTTATGGACCCCTATCTGCATCACTCGCAGTGGAACATTTCCTCTTTCCCCATCTACAAACACCTTTTTAAACACAGAATATATTTAATTTAAGAAGAAATTCTTCCTTTTCTCCACCCCCAAAGGCCTCCTCTGTGGGATATCCTTTGGTGAGACAGGAAGCCAAGAACTCAGCCTGGATTCATGGTATGGAATGGCCAAAAATCACTTGAAACCCACCAAATAATTTTGTTTAGAGAGTTGCTGAGTGTGTTTTCTTGCCAGGCATCATTCCCCATTATCCTGGAAATGCCCAGGAGTGGATTTTCCCCCCTCCCTGCCCCAAGCTGACATTGACTGAAACCCTTCCATGAGGGGAGTTTACAACAAGAGCAATGAGGTTGTTGCTCTCCGTTCAAACACATCCCCCCTTCATTTCCTCTCATTTTATGCAATGTAAATAAATCCTCCATGGGGCTGTGAGGCTACTGGAAAGCTCGGAATGCTGCTCATGTGTTCTAAATAAGGCACTCCCAAAAAAAGCCATGCCTGGAGGCTGAGGAAGGCAATTGTCAGTGGTGGAGGAGAAAGGTCGAGGGGTGCAAGTGGGCTTTTTCCTGGATTGTCCAAGGGGATGAACAGCAGGGCAAGAAATGCTCTGCTCAAAGAAAACAAAGCCAAAGGAGGAAGAAAACCCATGGCTCTGCTGAGGGGTGGCAGGTTTGGCTAAACCCAACTGAAGGGCTTGGCTTAACAGGAGAGATGCTTTTCTCTGGTGGAACTCCTGCTCTTCCTGCTCCTGCTGCCCTCCAAGAGCACCCAGCTGTGGGCTGAAGAGATTTGTTGCCCACACCAAATTGGAAACGGTGGAAAATGGACCAAGAGGCAGCTTTCACAGGATTAAACCCGTTCCTTTCACTCCTAAGTAGCTGGAAAACCTCCCTGCAAACAAAACTAGGCAGTTTAAAGTGTTTTACTTGCAACCACAGTAAAAATCAACTGCACTCAACACAGCAAAGGTGTTTTCATTCAATCAGACGCCCTTCAAGTCCAAAATTCAGCCCTTGGAGTCTCCCTCTGTTCATATAACTGGTTCAGACACCCAGATTTGGGGGCATGGAATACATGTCAGTTTTCCTCAGTTATAATCTGGTCTCCAGTTGAAGGGCAAAATATGAATAAATACAGCCCTAGAAACTGGAGGGAAGTTACTCACAGGAATATTTCCCCCTTTACAAATAAGCCTTCCCCTCATGCACTCATATTGGCAAAATTAAGCTCGAAAAGATTAAAAGTATTTAAAGATGTCAAACAAAAGGTTTCACCCAGCAGAATGGTGTCTCTGGTCTATTCCCAAATTGTTTAATGTAAGGCACAGCCTGCCTTTAATTTTAGTTTTTTTGGCCGGCTGCAAGAATTTTAAAGAGATCCTAATGATCCCTAAATCACAGATAACTGGAGCTCGAGAGCCCCAGCTCTGCTCTCCTCATAATGTCATCCCTTGCCAGCTCTCTGTCGGGAGTGATTTTCAGTCAATTTGATCTTCAATAAATAACAGCCTGGGTAAACAGGTGAACTCACAGCAGAATAATCCTCCCAGCCCTGCCCCAACCCTCCCAGCCCCAGGGCCAGCAGGAGGGACACTTATGGGATTGGCAGCCCCTCCAACGGGGTCCACTGCACTTTTCCGAGGGCTTAAATAGCCCTCAAGTGTGATTTTATCCTCTAAAACATCCTAAAATATGACCACATCCTAAATGCATTAAAGATTGTTCCAGGGCCCCTGTGGTTAAATGGAAGAACCAATATCCTTGAGTAGCTCTACAAATAGGAAAAGAAAACGACATCAGATGTATGTGCTGGTGAATAAAGGGATGGGGATATTTTACTTGGGGTTGAGGGAAGAATAGGGGATGTTTTGCCAATATTCAGGTTAATTTCTTGCTGTGGTTTGGGGCAGAAAAAGGATAATGAGGGCTGATCAAAATGAGCCAGAAAGGATCATGCAACGCCTTAATTCCTGAGGCTCTGGAGAAACAAGTCAGACAGATAAACAGGCAGGCTCCTGCTTCCCTGAAGGCTGCTCTTTGTCAAATTTACACCAAGGTTTTTATCTGACGAGAACTTAAATTGTCCTTAAATTTCCCCTTGCTGCAGATTCCACCCTGAGGAACATTTGCTGTGATTTCCTTGGAGTATCCCACTGAAATAACTCATTTTTCCCTAATAGCTCTGCTAACTCGAGGTCCATCCTGTAGCACACCGGAGTTCCAGAGAAGTTCTGGTGGAGAGAGAAGATTAATAGAGGCAGCTGATGCTTTCAGACAGGTTCAGTTGACTGAAAATCAGATACAGGGAGAAGGTTTTATAGACTCATTCTTTTCTCTAGATATCCCTTCAGTGCAAATACATTTCACCTCGTTTTCAACTTAATGTCACTGCATTCCACTTAATGTCATTGCATTTGACGTGAAGAGCTGTTTCTAATTAGGGTTTTATGAAACTAATCAGCCCAGCCAGGTAAAACCCAGTCCAAAGGAATAAACTGGGCCTGTCTGTCTGGAGGACTCTCTGGACTCTCTGCTCTGTCAAACCCTATAGGATGTCAAACCCTCCAGAGCAGCTGAGTGGAACCAGATGTGCTCAGAGCTTGTCCAGCGCTGCCTTCCACGTGGATGGAGCAGGTGTTTGGTGATTACCAGAGCTCAAGCTGGAAATCCTGGCCTGGTTTTGCCTTCCCAGAGCCTTCCAGACAATGTGGCTGAAGGAGAAAATGAGGCTGGTTCCCACTCAGCGCTTGAGGGCTGTAGGTCTCACTTCACCCTTCTTCCCACCTCATATTCCTTTCAGGACTTTTCCCCTTTTTTTTTGGGCTGAAGCCCAGCAATTTGCTGAGCAAGGCATCCAAGGCAGCAGTGGGACCCAGTCCAGTGCAGTGGGTGGTTGCAGAGTACTGGGGAGAAATTTGAACTGGCCTTGTTAATAGAAGATTCCTGAAGGCAGCTATAAAATCATTATTTTTTTATATTTTAAAATTCCTTCCCTGATTTTGTCAGAAATTCTGAAATTTGCTCCTAAGGTTGATTTTGCCGGTCGAAAATTTGGTTTATGAAGTTCTTTTCGATCCGCCCTCTAATTGCCATTCCTGAGCTGTGCAGCACATCTGAACTCCCTGGAATCCTTTTTGGGCAGAGAACCAGAAGATTTGACATCCACTGGAAAAAGAAATTCGTAATTTCTCGAGTTTATCCTGGGCTGGAGTTGTTCAGCAGGAGAAAATCACAAAGTTAACAAAGGTAAAATAACTGTGACAGTAATAATTCATCCCTGGATCATGAATTCAGTTTAAAACCACAGTCCTTTGAACAACTTTGTAAAAAATTTAACTGACTTCAACTCTTTCTAGGAGTTTATTTGCAGTGTATGACTTGGTTTAATACTGAACTGCAGCTGAAGGAGTGGTTAGTGAGGCAAAATATGACAGAAAATTAATATATAGCATAATTCAAACTAGATTGGCAGAAGAATAAATCGATTTCCTTATATAGATCTCTTTTAAACCTGAGGCATTGATTTTCCCTTTGGTTTCACTGGAGATTAATGTAAAGGAGATAATTTCCTACTAGAAATAATCAGGGATTTTAGAAATCTCATTAAAACTTTCTCACCACTGAGAGGTGGCTTTTCCATAACAAAAAAAAAATCTGTTTTTTGCTCTTTTACAGTGTGGTATCTTCTTTTCTGACACAAAACCCTGATTTTTCTGCAAACATAGAACTCTGGCACTTTTCTGCAAGAGGAAACGTTTCTGCTGGGATTTCCACCCCCTGAATGGATCCCAGATCAATTCCTCCTGGGATGCCACAGCTTGCTGGAGTTGTCGGGAAAAAGGAGCAGGAAGGGCCGCCCTTGGAGCAGGTTTGGCTCCCATAGAGCATCCTCCCTTTCCCTTCCATCCCTGCACTTCCCCCCCAGTCCCTGCTCCAGCTGCCTCGGCTGTTTGGTGCCAGGGAATGGATTTCAATATCAGAATAGGCAGGGACAGGTTGGAAACTCGAGCTGGATTAGAATTTAGAATTTATCTCCCTGCACAGCTGATGAGATATTGGGGAGATCTGGAGCTTGGGGAGGGGGAGTTTAATGTTTGCCATGAAAATGAGAAGAAACACAAATTAAAAAGTCACTTTTTCTTCTTTTCCTTTAAAAAGGGGTTTGTTAGAACAGCCAGCACTGCCACAGATAAGAGAATAATCATTTGTTAACAGATACTCTAAATGGTAAAAGTAATTCAGGGTTGTTTGGGGTTTTTTGTGTTATTCCAGTAATACCTTTGCTCCCTGTTGTTCTCCAGCCTGGCTCCTTCAGGAAAATGTAACCCAGTCATCCCATGTTTCTGAGTTCCTTGCCACAGCGCTGAGCCCTGAGTCAGGCTCCTGCTGAGCTCTCCAGATGATGTCCAGCACTGGCAGCTTTGCTTTCTGCCCAGCTTTAACTCAGGAGCCCAGCTTAGGCTGAGTTGAGACAATCCCCCAGCCATTCAGAGCACAACAAAACCCAAACCCAGAATTAAATATCTGTAATTCTTCCCAGTGCTCCTCATTTCTGCTGCTTTCTCAGTTTCCTCCTTAGGTTGGAACCCGTTCCCTCCAGCTTCTGACCCCCCCCTGAGCCGTGTGAGGGGAAGGGATGAGATTTTCCATCTTCAGGAGCAGGGAATGTGCGTGGCCAGGGCACAGCAAACTCTGACTCTGGCACGGGAGCAGCTCCTGGGGCACCCAAACGGGGCAGGTGCAGCTCAGCTTCCCCCAGAGAGGCTCCTCTTGCACCTCCACCCTCAGCCTTTGGAATATTTTGGCTTCCACTGGAGCTCTGCACCTCGGCTGATTTTTCACTGAGAACAAAAGCCTCTTCTAGCAGGTCTTCATCCCCAAAATAAGAGATTTATGCTCATTTCATCCCCAAAATAAGAGATTTATGCCCTCGTTGAGTGAATATCCACGCTGTGGGTGAGAAGTGCTGAAAATCCTGCTGGAATAACCAAAGGAGAAACCATTTTCTAGTCAAAGCCCAACTTTTGCTAATAAAGATATAGGGGCTCATCAGAGCTGCTCCCAAAGCTGAGGTGAAAATTTCATTTTTCTCCTTGTGGCCATGTTCATTTCCTGCTCATTCAAAAATAGTTCCAGCACTTTGCTGGAAATAGGGAGAAAAATGTGAGTTAAAAATATAATTTAAAAATGTGATTTAAAAATGGAATTTAAAAATGTTAAAGTATCACCCTCCCCTCAGGCGTTTGCCAATATCTGCCCCTCAAATGAAAGTTTAGGAGGATTTGGAGGAAATGAAACTTTCAGGAGAATTAGCCAAAGGTCTTCCTTCTCCTAAGTCACAAATCCTGTTTGTGGAAGGGTCTCCCAGCCAGATTTGCCCAAATTTGGAGCTACTGGATCCCACTCTATTTTTGACTAATTCCTCTGCTAGCAGCTAGAACTCCACAATTCCTGGTGATCCAGCTAAAAAAAACTGTTGTGGTTTTTTTTGGGGTTTTTTTTTTTGGGTTTTTTTTGGGGGGGTTGTTTTTTTGTTGTTGTTGATTTTGGGTTTGGAGAGGTTTTTGTTTGGTTGGTTTGTTTTGCTTTTTTTTTTTGTTTTTTTTTTAAAGAGTCTGCCTGAAAATTCTTTCTTTGCCAATGTGGATGTGCAGCAGCTCCTTGATTTGCTGCTGTGCCGCTGATTCCTCTCCTCGATGGCTTCACGCACTCCTGATTCTCCTCCTCCTGCTGCAATAATCTGCTCATCTGACTGATGGGAGATTCCAAACCCCTGCACCACGGAGCCTTCCTCCTTCCCTTCCAAAAGACTTCAACAATCTCCTCTCTTTTTCCTTTTCTTTTTTTACTTTTTTTTTCCCTTATTTTTTCTCTTTTCCTTACATCATCCTCGTGGCTCACATCCTTTCCCTCCTGATTCATTATGTAACCATGAATCTCTCCTCAAACACATCTGGGGACGGAGGGAGACGGGGCTAATGGCTCTAACATCTGGCAGGATTGTTTTGGTATTATCATTGCAGCTTCCTTCTCTTTCTCCCGCTTCCCTTTTGGCACTGTGGCTGACAGGGAAATGTTTCCTTCCAGCTCTCTCCAGAGGATTCAAAAGAGGCTTTTTCCAGTGGGCAAAATGGAGAGGCCACGGCCGAGGGCGACTCAGATGCGCAAAATCTTGAGTGATGCCATCATTTTTGGTGTTGATGTCCTGGAGTTCCCTGCCCTGTACTCCCTAGGGGAGAGGAAAAGAGGTGTTCCAGTGCCCTCAGCACTGCCTGGAGCCACCAGCACGGAGAAAATCCACCAGGATCGGGTCCAAGGAAATGTCATTTCATAAACGAGTCACTGCTGAGATGGAAAATCCCCTAATCCCAAACTCCTGGAGTATTCGGGGGTTGGATTCTGTCCTGTCAGAACAGGAGCACACCAGGTGTCCTGCACAGATTCCTCTGTGCCAAACCCATGGAAAATTGCCTGGACCAATCCTGAGGACGACTCAGATTTGGTGTCACAGCAAATAAACTTTGCTGCCTATGGAATTCTCACTGCTGCCATCTAGCAATTTTTCTGCCAGCAGGATCTGAGATATTCCTTAACATAACGCCCAAAACCTGAGCCCGGTGTCCAATGGCCCTGGGGATTATTTGGCAACCAGAGATCACATCCAGCAGCCCAGGAGGAGAAAGGGCAAGGGGTAAATTCAGCGTTTCCATCCTGGAATTGTCTGTAAATGGTGTTAGGGATGGTGGAGAGTTATTTACGCGCACCAGCATGGCAAAAGGGTGTCTGGCAGATGGACAGGCATGCAATCCTGCTCTGCAGCAGCATTAATGCTCCTCAAGATGCATAGTTCAAGATTAATTATCTCTTATTCTTTACTTTCATCTTATAAATTGCCAGGAAATTTATTTGGAGGTTACTGTGGTACAAATACGCAAAAGAAGCACTGAATGCACCTAATTTCTCCTTTTTCTGTTTTCCCATTGGTACCTTTGTTATTTATCACAGACATTTGCCATAAAACCAGCGGTTACTCCCCCTCAGGGCTTCATCTTCTCCTCCCATCATGCTGATCCCACTGCAGGGATGAGTATTTTGGATTTATGAGGCTGGAATAATTTTGGGAAGAGCCCAGAGTGGTGTCATCAACCCAAATTCCAGGTGAAGGAGGAAAGAGTTTGTGAATGAGAATCTTCTCCTCATGCCCCACACTCACAAGGAAGCAAAGGAGATTGAGACCCTGAGTATTCCTGGAATCCGTGTCTACACCCCCTTTTCCCCACAAAAACAGGGACTAAATGCCACAAGACATAAAGTTCAGGGAATAATTCATACAGAAATTCACATTCAAGGGGTTGTCTGAGTTCCTGTTCATGAATTACCCATGAGCAGATGCTGATTCCCTCAACATGCTCATTACTAGAGAGGATTCATGAGACAATTCCTGCAAATTCTTTGGCTTTCTCCTTGTTTGGAACTCAGGTTCCTGTTAGCATCTAACATTAAAAATTCAACTATTTTGACTTTATACAGAAATAGTGATTTCTGTTCGGAAGTTTTCAGTCTCCAGGAACAATATTTAATAAATATGGATCCAAATTTTCAATGAAAGGATTGAATGGATGATTTCCTGTCTTATTTCCATCCATGAGATGTTTCAATGCCCTTCCTGAATCCCTTTGCTGATACACCCTTGTCTCCTGTCCCACAGTGGGTTCTATTACAAATTAAACTCAACTTGGAGCTATTACTGCAAGGGACATTCCATTCCAGCCCATTCCATTCCAGCCTATTCCATTCCATTCCATTCCATTCCATTCCATTCCATTCCATTCCATCCCATCCCATCCCATTCCATTCCATCCCATCCTGTTCCATCCCATCCCATTCCATTCCATCCCATCCCATCCCACTCCATCCCACTCCATCCCATTCCATCCCACTCCATCCCATCCCATCCCATTCCATTCCATTCCATTCCATTCCATTCCATTCCATTCCATTCCATTCTATCCCATCCCACTCCTGCAAACCAAATGCCAAGGCACCTTAAAACAAAAGCACCGTTCTAAATTTTGATCTCATTCAAAGTAAATAAATTAAAAAGACCATCCAAAAGGTCTTTTTGAACAAACTCCCACAGAATGTCCATGAACTCGACAGCTGGGTGGAAACTATTCCCATCTTTCAGGTAAATTCCAGGCTTTGTCCAAGAGGGAGGAGATCCTGCCAGCCTCTGTTAAAAAAACCCTGCAAATAAAATTATTGCATTTCTTTGTTTCAAATTTCAATTTTTGAAATAGAGAAAGATCTGCTTCATTTCTTTGTGCCTGAAACAGCTACGAGTGGTTTATGGTGAGGTGGTTAATTAGGGGGTGGAACAATGAGATTTTGGCCTGGTTGAGATCACAGAACTTGACCCACCAGGACTTCTTGGCCCCACTGGATAATTAATTTGCCACATGGCTCAGAAAACAACAAGCAGGGCTCTTCCTTTCCCTGCAGATCACAGTTTAGGGAGTCTCTGTGAAGTTCTTTCAGGATGGGCAGATAAGGGTTGACAGAAGAGCAAATTTGAGTGCAAAACGATTCCAAAACAAAACCTCAAATTGTCCATGGCGTTCCCTGCAGGCAGCACTGCCTTCCCTGCAAAGTCTCATAAACAGGAGTGCAGCAAAGAAAGGCTGATAAATTAGCCAGAGATCCATGAGGAGCAAGGCAGCCAGAGCCCAAGCCCTCCAAGACATATGTCTTTATTTACCCAAACATAAATCAAACCCAACAGGAACTCGTGCGAGTAAATCGGATCCCGTTTGTATGTTTTTCCTGACACATAAATCTGGCTGGAGCAGAATGGCATGAAAAATAGAGGAACCAAACTCCCAGAGGGACTCATCTTTCATGGAATCTGGACTGATCACTTACCCTGCTGGGCTGGGCTCTGGTGCTCCGGGGAATCCCGGGATCGGACCAGTGTTTGAGGGGTTTGAGGCCAAACGGGCTGGATGTGGATTCTGTGTGCTACTGTGCATCCAGCCTTTAGGGATGTGATTTCCTATTTATGCTTTGCCTCTTCCAAGGCTCTGAAGGAAAAGCCAGCAGCTGTTCAGGTGTCAAACAGTGAAGCACAACGCAGGGGATACGAGGAGAGCAAAGCCAACGGGTGAATTCATCACCCAACGAGGCCAAGGAGCCTGGTGGGTCAAGTTCTACGACCTCAACAAAAAAATAAACCATTGCAGGTGGGCTTGTGCATGAACCTCCCTGTGCTGCAGCCTACAAGGACCCAGCCATCCTCCAAGAGGTGGGAGAGCATCCCTTGGGATGGGCCAGGAGTGGCTTCAGTTTCCTGGGTTGCCAGTTCATCATTTCCACCATTCCAGCTGAGGGAATTCTCCCAGGGAGCTGTGAGGTACTGAGGTGAATCTGTTCCTTGGGAACAGAGCAGGAGTCTCCCCTGTGCTGCATCCCCATGAAATATTCACCACAGAATGTTTCACAGCCAGATCCACAAGGCATTTCCAGGAGGGAAAAATTCCCTCTTTCTCAGCCCTGCTTTACCATCCAAGCTGCTGAGGCTGCAAATTTCACCATCCTGGAACTTGAAGAGACCTTAGGTGAATCCAGCCTCACTCTCAGGAATGTTATCTTTTCAATTTTGGCCAACACGGGATATTTTCATAGAGATTCCTCTTGCTTGTGCTAAAATGGAGAAAGATGGAACAGCAGAGAGGGTTTTGCTGCCCTGGCTGACAAAGTCTGCTTTGAATAAAAAAAAAAAAAGAAAACGGATCATGCAAAATATTATGAATGATCAAATCCACAGTTTTCACTAAGCCAGAACATTACTCAAGGTCGTATCCCCTGAAATCCTCCTTTGACTGATGGAGTGCTTTCTCCCAGTTTAAATGCAGTCACAATATTATCCCTGATGGCCACTGGCAGCAGGGATGTTTTTGCAGTTGCTGCAGGGGAAGCATTCCCAAGAGTGGCAGATTGCTCTCCACCATGGAAAAACAAATTCCACCCTTGCTGCCATCACCCCCAGCCCCACTCACCTCCTCCAAGCAGCACATTCAGGAGGAAATCCTGGTGATGTTAAAGCTGCTTGTGCTGGAAGCCTGGCTACCTTAATTGGTGCTGTCCCCCTGAGAGATGGCATTGGCTAGGTCAGGCTTTTCCTGGGTTGAGCATCCATCAATTCTCTCTCCAGCAAAGCCTTCCTGGTGCTGTCTCAAAATTATTAAACCTCCCTTGGAGGGGTGGAAAATCAGGGAGAAAAATCCAAGGAGAGTGACAAAACAAGAGGTGTTTTAAGGAGCACCTGAACAGCCTGGAAGGGGCTGGGAGTGGAGAACAGATTTAACCCCAGGAGCAGTGGGTTGGCAGAGTCACCTGGAATGATGACACACGTTAATTGTGTTGATGACAATGTCCCATAAACACCCTGATGTGTGGCAGGAGGAGCTCAGCAGTGGCTCCTGCAGAGCAGGACAGCCTAGAGGCTGATTCCTCCTTGGGTGAGGAAAGAAAAGCAGCAGAGACAAGGGAGGGAGGAAGGAAATAACAACCTTGGTGAGGTTTTAATCCTGGCACGGGTGGAGCTCATGGCTGAGCTGCCCTCAGCTGCACAGGGCTGGGGGCACTGGAGAGGTGACAGTTTTAATGGCTTAGCAAAGGAGGCACCTGGAAGAACAAACCCTGCACTATTTCTGGGTTTGAGTGGTGCCCATGTGCTGCTGCAATGTGAATTCCAGGGATTTATGGCAAAGGCTGGGGTTGGTACCAACACCGGGCTGCCAACTTCAGCAGAGACAGATTTTCAAACAGCACCACAGTGCTCCACAAGCTGAGTCTGCCACAGCTTCATTAAGTTGTTATCTAACTCTTCAGGGAATCAAAAAACTCCTGGACAACAACAAAAAACCCTCTCCAAACCCAGGTCACGTGGAGAGCACGACAGGGTCGTGTTGTATTTCCTGACTCTGTGACTGTCACCCTTTCAGGAGGCAAAGTGGGGACCAAGGGCTGATGTTTTCCATCCCCCTGCTGCAGTTCTGAGCCTGGGACAACAATTTTGCAACAAAACCATGGAAAATCCAAAAGTTCTCTGATGGAAGCAAGCACTGACAGCTTCATTCTCAGCACTTCGTTTGTTTCGGGTCTCTGGGCTGAAGATGCAGCTCTAATTTTGAGGATGTGCATGTGCAAAAGCCAGAATGACACCAATTTAAACTTGGTCAGTTGTTTTCAGGATGCATTGGAGGGTTCATGGTGAGTCTGCCCCCGTGAGTGTGCACAGAATGCACACAGCCAGGGCTGGGCTGATTTAAGGAGGTAAAAACTCCTGTCAGGCTGAGCTGACACTTCCACACAGCCCGTGTGGAGCTGACCCCAGTCCTGTTTATCCTGGGCTGATTGAACACCCTCTGCTTCTGAGGTTTGCCAGCTCCTAAAAATCCATCTTTTCACCCTAAAAATTGCTTGGGGGATCCATGTCCCTGGATATAGACATTTCCAGTTCTGCCAGCAGGCATCCTGAGCTCCTGTTTCCATGCGGGCAGGGAAATCCCTGTGGAGAGGCATTAAAATGTGCTAAAATCCCTCTGGAGGGGGGTTAAAATGTGTTACAATCCCTGTCAGAGAAGGGAGAAGGGATGGATCTTGGGAAGGGATTGTTTCTGGGATATCCAACCAAATTACGGCACACGAACTCAGCTTCTCCATGGCCCAGGATCCTGGTGCACACCCACCCAGCCTCCTGGTGCTGCTCTCCAGGAAAAGTGGGCATCTGCCAGGAGATAAATACATGTATTTACATATATCTATATAAAAAGATAATTATAATTATATATATAGAAAATACATTAACTATATAATTAAATATATAGAAAAATAACCCAAATTCACTCATGGCTGCAAAGGACTTTCCATATTTCACTGTCTACTTATCTCTGTCACCTCAGATAAATTAGGTCAAGCAGGGAATGTGGCCCATGTGCTAAAACCATCAGGGGATGATGTCATGGCCAGAACGAGTCCTCTTTGAGGAGTTTAAAAGGTAATTGAAAGGTTATTTTTTTTAGAAGTTCACTGCATTTTTTTTTCTAATGGGAAGTAAATGAGATTCAGGTCATATTCAGGCAAGCTCGGGGTGAAGTCATAGGGTGAGGAGAGGGAAGATGGAGTTGAAGATTAATTTGATTAGGATTTCTTAAGATAATATTTGATTTTATGAGGGGTTTTAAAGCAGCAAGGTCCATTTACTAAATCTGAGCTGTTCATCAATTTTTTTTCAGGCTACACGGAAAGGTGCAGAGCTTTGCTTGGAGTTAGATGGTCACAAGTGGAGAAAAATTAACACCAGTTACAATAAGAATCTGGAAACTGTTAACAGAAGAATTGGGTTTGATTAAAGTCGGGGTTGAAGATTCTCTGATTTCCCTGTGAATTCCCAAATTTTTGTAACACACCAACTTTTACCTTGGGTGAGCACTGTGAGTTTTAATTCTATTGCAACAAATAAATTGAAAAACCCATAGGAAGGAAACAATTCCTTGCCATACTCGTGGTTTCCAGAAAAAAAAAAATATTGAAGGCAGAGATTTATCTCTTGTTGCTCACAAATAAACTTAAAACTTTGACTGAACTAGGAAATAATGTGGATTCAAAGGATAAAATCCCAGGATGAGCAGGCACAAATTCATTCAGGAGTAACATCCAAGGCAGCAGGGTAAGATCCAGCACCCAACCCCTGACTGAGGCGTAGGGCACTGGAAATTTTGTGCAAAAGGGAATTCTGAAATACAGAAACTCACCTGGGTTCTTAGAGAATCATTGTTTTGATTCTGGGGACACAGAATTCTGCAGGCTGCCCTAGGTCTGGGCAATCCATCAGTGTCACTGAAATTTAAGGATGAAGAAAAAAGGAAGAGAAAAGAAAAACCACCTCTGTTTTTGTGTTTGCAGTTTCTCAGTGCGTCCCCAAGGGTGGCAGGGCTGTGAAATATCCATCACACTGTCCCAGCAAGCCAGGGATGTGTTTGTGCAGGAATTTGGAGAGCCACAGGCTCTCCCCTGGTGTCGGGCAGGGAGTCCTGGGTGCCTGGAGCGGGGATTTTCTCCGGGATGCTCTTTAAAGCTGTGACAAGGGATTAAGAGCTGGGGAGGGACCTGCAGGAACAAGACCTGACCCTGGCTCCAAGGACGATTTGTGCCTCCTGCAGCCTGCAAGGGCTTTCTTCAGGCACCAAAAGCAAACGAGATTGCCAAGGGAATAAACAGGAAAAATTTGGAGGGGAAAAGAAACCAGTGAACCTCCCCAAATCAGGCTGGCTTCTTTCCCTACAGAGAGCCCTGAGCCGAGGTGGCGCCCACACTAAAAAAGGCTGAGGGGATTTAAACCCCGTGGTTTTTCTCCTTGTTTTACCCCATATTTGCGACTCCCCCACCCTGCTGGATGTGCTGTGACTCCCAGCCATGCTCTCTTCCAGCAGGAATATTCCTGCAAGGCCCTGGGGGTGCAGAGCAGAGCCAGCTCCTCTCTCTCCTGCCCTCCCTGGACTTTGGCCACCAGCCCAGCCCCGACGTCACTCCAGAGTCACACTGACGTTGTTTTCCTCCTTCTCCTCTTCCAGGAGCTTTCCCTGCCCTGCCACCTTATCAAAGGCTCAGTATTTAACCAGCTTAGGCTTGATCCAGCTTGTCTGGGAAGGCTTGGCCTCAGCCCAGCTGAGAGCTGCAAACTCCAGGCTGGGGCTGGCATCTCCTCCAGCAGCACTGGATCCAGAATTCGTGTGTGGACAACCTCCTGGAACACTGGGATTCATCCTCAAACTCCCCATGCCATGGCCCCGCCACCCTCACAGGGAAGGATTTAATCCCAAATCCCATCCAAGCCTCAGCTCTGTCAGTTTGAAGCCATTCCCCTCATCCTGGCGCTGCGTGTCCTTCTAAAATCCAATGAAAATCCAATAAAACCTTATAAAATCCAATAAAACCTTATAAAACCCAATAAAATCTCTTCCCATTTTTCTTTCGGGCTCCCTCCAGGCCCTGGAAGGTCACGACTGGGGCACCCCAAACCCTTCTTTTCTCCAGGCTGAGTTTTGCTGTTGTGACCTCCTCAAATGGGTTTGAGTTCCCCATCCTCTGCTGGTTCCACATCTCCTCCCTGTGAATAATCACAGAACCACAATAATAATGCAATTATCAAGGAAATGTTTCTTTTTTGAAAGGGGATGTGGATATTATCTGTGAAAAGAAGAAATCCAAAGCTGCATCTCCCAAAGCAGGAGCTGCATTCCTAAAGAACCAATTTGTGCCAATTCTCCCTCACCCACAGCACCTGGATGTGGAGAGAGCAGCACTTTTCTCTCAGGAGCAGGTAAGAAAAATCACCTAAAAATTAATTTATAGCATGTTTTTCTTCAACCCATGATGGTCCAAGTAGGGTTGGCCCTAATTTCAGTTAAGGTTGGGAAGGGAGTTCAGGAAAACAGCTGGATCTCTCCAGATTAAACATGAGTGGAAGTCTGGGTAATGAATTGAGCTGGCCCTGGGATGATTTTGCTCATCCTTGCTTCTGTGAAAACATTTGCAGTGTGATTCTGGGGCCAAGTGAGCACTGCCTGTGTTTGTCAAGGACCACGAGGAATGTTTGGAGGAGAATTTTGGACAACGGCTCTGCATGATGTGGATTAGTGTCATTTCAGCCTTGCCATAATTAAATACCAGCAGCAATTAGCAAACAACCACCAGAAAGTGAGCTTAGATAAAAAATGCCTTTAGAGAAAATCCAAGGACCACAAGGATTTATAACATGGGGGAAATGCAAATCACACTGAAGGCTTTTATCTCTTTTCCTCCACCTCCAAAGTCCTGCAAAGCTCCATGGGCTCACAGGATTTCTCCTGCAGCAGCCTGTGGTGGAAAATGGGACTGATCAGCTCTAAAATTCTGGTTTAGCAACCTGAATGCCATATTTAAGTACTCTAAAATTCTGTTTTAGTGACTTGAATCCCATATTTAGGTGCTCAGGAAGCCCAAAAACTCTTTGATGACTGTCAGCACTGAGAGAATTCCTGGAGCATCTGCTGCCCGAGGAATTGGGATGCTCAGGGGATCTCTCCCACCTGTGGATTTGCCTCCCAGGGGGGCTGCATGTGAGGAGTCTTCGCTTCTTTTTTGCCAAGGTGGGGATTAAACGTGCTAGAGGGTATTTCTTGTTGGACTCAGATGTTTGTTAGTTCTTACCCATGTCACAGTCTCACAAACCCTGAGTTCTGCAGCACTTCACTCTAACAAACTCAAAATGGAGCCCTGTCTCTCTCTCTGCAAGGCTTTTTAAGGATAAACTGTCCAATTAAGAAATGACACCTAAATTATTTTTAACCCAATAACCAACCCCCCATGCCTACAATGTGGAATTTTCTGTCCAATTTAAAAAAACCACCCAATCCCATGCAGAAGAAGGTGAAGAAGAAGGAGCAGCCTCTGCCCTAAAACCTCCATCTTGCCTTATATATATTACTGTATTCTAAACCCTTAAACTCTGAGTTTTCCACCCTGTGATATCACACACTTCTATCCAAACTCCACACTCACAATCCCAGTTCTGTCATTCAATCTTGGAAGCTTCTCCACGGCCTCAGGTCAGTGCAGTGTTCTCCTGGGGGTCAGTGCCTGGCAGCACAGAAAGGCTGAAATTCTCACTCACCAGGGCTCCAGCAGCACTGAATGATTTTTTGTCATGCCTGGGTAATGCTGTTCTTGTTCTTTAAGGGCAGAAATGCAGGGACATGGGAAACCAAACCAGAAAAAAAAAAATTAGGAAGGTGGAATGGGAAAGAAAAGAATAACTGGAATCCACGATTTGTTAAACAGCACAATGAGAGACAGAAATAAAGGGCCTGGAGTTTGGTAGGGTCGTCTGAATTCATGGGAGGAGCAACACAGGGAGTGAGGCTTTGTGGCTCCAGACTCGATATTCCCGCAGTTTTTCTGATGCCCATCCCGCAGTTTTCATGCCCATCCTGCAGTTTTCCATGCCCATCCCGCAGTTTTCCATGCCCATCCCGCAGTTTTCATGCCCATCCCGCAGTTTTTGATGCCCATCCCGCAGTTTTCATGCCCATCCCGCATTTTCTGATGCCCATCCCGCAGTTTTCATGCCCATCCCGCAGTTTTTGATGCGCATCCCAGCTCCCGGCGGGGGATTTGTCCGGCTGAGAGCGCTGGCAGCCTCGGCACAGGGATTCTTTTATCCGCAAGCCAGGCAGGGCACAGGCGAGTGCCCAAATGTTCTCCTGCCAAGGTTTTCCCTTCGCAGCCCAAGGCAAGCGGGCAGAGGGCTGGGCGAGCTCGGGCTTTGCGCTCGCTC
Source organism: Irena cyanogastra (assembly GCA_013397155.1). Taxonomy (NCBI): domain Eukaryota; kingdom Metazoa; phylum Chordata; class Aves; order Passeriformes; family Irenidae; genus Irena; species Irena cyanogastra. Next base: position 322,106 of record VWZV01016781.1, read on the forward strand.
TGCCCCGGGGCTCGCAGCACGAAGGTGCCGGGGATGGGCGAGCGCTCCGGGCAAGGCTGAGCTTTGTGTGCCCCGGGAGATCCGGGAACGGCGTCAAAGCGGCCCCGGCTGGGAAATCAGAGCGGCTGGTGAGGGTTCGTGCTGGCTCCTCACCCACCTGGGACGGAAAAAGGCCCGAAATGAAAAATCAAGCGGCCCCCCTGGAGCGTTTAGTGGGGCAGCAGAGCAATTCTGCATCTTCCGTGCTGTATTCGCTGAGCCCATCCAAAGGGGCACCCCCTGAGCCTTTGTGTCGGTGGGATGGGCGGGAAGGAAAAAGGGAAATAATGAAAATGGGAAAAAAATAAAAAGAAGGGAAAATAGGGAAGAGGGGAAAAAGAAGGGAAAAAGAAGGGAAAAGAAAGGAAAAGAAGGAAAAAGGAAAAAGGAAAAAGGAAAGGAAAAGGAAAAGGAAAAGGAAAAGGAAAAGGAAAAGGAAAAGGAAAAGGAAAAGGAAAAGGAAAAGGAAAAGGAGAGGAAAGATCTCTGAGAGAAAAGAGAACTTCCAAACATGAAATATTCCCTTCATTTATGGCCCACAGGATTTTTGGGACTGCCTGCTGTGTCACAAACCTTTGTCTGGAGCCTTTTCCAGCAGCCCATCCAATCCCCCCTCTGCTGGGACAGGCTGGCTCCAGAGCAGGAGTTCACCCCATCCATTCCAGCACCTGTCCCATTGTCCCTTTTCCACGGACCACCCAGCCAAAAGCCCCCTGGAATCCCAAAGTTTGCCATATTTCCACATTGTTTGGCATTTGGGTTTGTGTTGGGGTTTTTTTTCTGATACAAATAAACTGTGACAGGCTCACATGGGGAGTGATTGAGTCAAATTAAACCCGTTTTCATGTTCCAGTATAATCTGGCTGGACTCGTTTACACTAATTAGAACTAATTATGTGCCTGCTAAACTGGTAGGTTTGATTGTGGGAGGTGCAGGCACTGAATTACTTCATGCTTTTCACTTGGAGAGTGCCTTAAATCTGCTTTATCTGTGAGGCAAAAAGACCTGAAAATGATAAAATCTCCACGAGCTCAGACCTTGCAGGCGGGGAAAATCAGCTCAGCTTCACTCAAACTCCACCAAGTTTGGTTCGGCGTTTTGATTTTCAGCGCTCTGGCGCTCGGAGGGGTCTGTAAATCCATTTGGAGCAGGACACAATGAGGAAGATGACAATAAAAGGATGACAGCAGCAGGGAGGGCTGGGGAGGGACGCCAGGGCTGTGTTTTGTGAGTGCTGGGCAGAGCCCGGGGCGGCTCGGTGGGGAGCTGGGACCTTCGGCCAGGAGAAATCATTAAGGGAACACTTTTGTTCTGGATCCTCCACGGATGAAAGGAGGGCAACGTGCAAACAACCTCGTGTGACAGCACCCACCAGGCACAGCTGCTCCCAGCACGTTTCCATGGCACACAAACTCCAGGAGTTCCCCAAAAACCGCTCAGGGTGCAGCTCCCAGCTCTCCCTCATTTCCCAGCCCGGCGCTTTGGGCTCTCCAGCTTTTCCAGGCTCTCTGTAGGGTGATGTCAGAGCAGGATTTCAGTGAAATCCCCATTGTTTGGCTCGCAGTCCGTGGAACATGTGGGTTTTTTTGTTGGGTTTTTTTTTTGTTTTTTTTTTTTTCTGTCTGACTGTTTTTATTAGCTCAGCTGCATCTTTTTTTGTTAGCTGAGAGGATCTGTGGTTCCTCGCATTCCAGACTGCAACGTTTTATTCTGGTTTTGAGCTTGAAATCAGGTTTTATTTTCCCCTTCCTACTGATATTTTTTTTTAAAGTTGTGTTTTGGTGCAAATCTGGATGAAACCATCCAGGTCTCATCACCAGCACCCGCGTGGAAGCAGGAGTGGAGATTCCATTACTTTTCCGGCTGGCTGATTGCCACTGACTTATCCATGGATTCACGGGATCCAAGACAGAATTTTCCTGCTTTTCCAAGTGCAAAAATCCTGCTTCCCTAAGGGAAATCCCACAGCAGCCTCTCCTCATGCATCCCCATCCCCTCACCCACAAACCCGGGATGGCACAAATGTTGGTGGGAATAAATCTGGGGGTCACAGGATTGAATGTGGAAATATTCCAGCCAAAACCCATTGGGAATTCAGCCAGGGAAGTGGATTTGTAGAGAATTTTTAAAGTTTGACAGAAGTTTCATGTAGTGTGCATTTGTATGTAAACTTTGAGACGAGAAATGTTGATTTAGAAATATTATAGAATAGGATGGATTTTGTTGAGAGAGAAATGGAACTAGAAAAAAGTTTTAACGGATAATTTTGTAAATAAGATTAGATATTTTAGAGAAATAGAATTATGAAAGATATATTGTAATAGGATTTATGAGGGGTAGTTTTAGATGATTAGTTTTAAAGTATTTTATAGTATGATGTGATAAAAGTTGATAAGTTAAGAAATACTTACAATATATTGTAATTAAGAAATAGCTGGGTTTTGATTGCAATAGCATGAATGATAACATTTCTATTGTTCCACTTTTTATATAAGACTAAAAACAGAGTAAAAGTTTTTAAAGTGCCTCTCGTCTCTAAGTCAGAAAAGAGCTTTATCCACCACCAGCTTAATCCCTGCCAACACCCCCAGCTGCCTCCCTTTGGGGCTGAAATTGCCTTTTATGTCTCAATTTTACATCGAACCAACCCTAAACCTGTGCCCAAACCATGCCCAAACTCATGGCTCCATTTGCAGCCCTTCCCAAGGAGGGGAGCCAAGGGCTGGCTCTGCTTTGAAGGGAATTGTGCAGCTCCCAAAGCACTGGCAGCCTGAATTCAGGCTGGAAAAGAACTGGCCAGACTGGCAGGAGTTCAGTTCAAGCAATTCACCAGGAGATCTCTGTGTCTGCAGCCTCTCTATCTGTGATTAATTGGGGGAATTGAAAGGTTTGGATAATTAAATGCCCTCAGCAGTGCAGGGAGTGAGAAGGGATCTGGACAAAGCCTCAGGATCAGCTGAGAGAAATCAAACTCTTTTAATCCACAAATCTTCACGTTCCTGAGGTGTTTCCGTGCCTCTCTCAGGATTTTGCACCCTGTGGTGTTTTTTGGGTCCATACTTGAGGCTCAAGCCCAAGTTCCCAGTGAAACCATAGCAGGGAAATGATAAAGTTATTATTTGTGTTTTCCAGAATAGAAACTGCAGGGAAAACAGCCCCACTGCAGCTCTGGCCACGGAATTAGACAGCAGACAGAGTTCTCAGTCTGGATTTCTGAATTCTCAGTCTGGGTTTCTGATGTGGGGCTGCTGCAGAGCTGGCAGGACACCCAGGGCACACAGGATGACTCTGCACATTCCTGGAGAGGAGCCTGCATGGAATAAATCCTGAATATCCCATGCTGATTGAAGATGCAGAGTTTGCCCATAATATTGGGTTCAGTCAGCAATCTGAAAACAATCTCGGCTCCTAACGAGGCATTTCAGATCTTTATTTCTTGGAGGCTTTGACACGACTCGTACAAAGCTCTGAAATCCAATTTTTAATCAGCAGTTTCTCTCACAGGCTGGGAATCTCATCAGAACAGGATTTCTTGTGAGGTTTCCAATTCCTGATGGCAGAAAATCCCACAAGAAAGGAGCAGCTTTATCCCAGCCAAACCCAGCCGTTTCAGAGCTGTGCAAAACCAACCAGTGAAACACAGGGAAGATTTTTGGGGTTCCTGCTAACATGACCAGGTCTCCTTGTGGTCCCTCTGCTTCAGCCACAACAACCCGATGAGAAATTGCCATTTCTCAGCAGCTCAGGCTGATTTCTCATTCGGGGAATGGGATTTATTCGTGCTGAGCAGATCCAAAATGAGTGCTGGGAGAGGACTCCACACGACTGGGCAGAAAGAAACCCCAAATGCAAGCAGAGCTCAGCTCACCCAGTTATTAGTGGTAAAAAGGGGAGCAGCTGCAATATCAGAGCCTGATGTGGTCCCACTTGCTGCTGAACAGGGCTAATTTAATTTTTTAAAATTTTTTTAAAAAATACTGTAGTGTAAAAAGCAACTCGGAGCTTTCTCTTCTCGCAGAGAAATCCCAAAGATCTTTAGTGCCCTCTACAGCCGCTCGGGATCCGTTCTCACCCTCCAGACTCCTCTCAGCTCGCGTTCCTGTTCTTCTCCCTGCTTCTGGAGCGAGCTGCAATGTGCAGCCCTTTAAGGGAGCTTTCAGCACTGCATTAATCACCAGCCTTAATGGGCAATTCCAGCTTTTCCCTGCTGATCTATTTGATGCTCTTTACGTAAGAGAATGCTCCAAAGTACAGCCTGTGCAGCTGGAGAACCGCGGGCCCGTTTCATCCCCACCCCAGCTATGCACAGTGTGGTTTGTGTCCCAAAAAAATGGAACAGAAGGCACAGTTTTGCTCCCTGTGCTCTCACACCTCATCTCTTCTGCCTGGAGCCAGCAGGAGATTGTGGAGAACTCACGGAAAAGTCCTGAAAACCCCAAATGGCTCTGCAGCCTCAGGATTTACCCCGGGGGGTGCAGGGATGGTTTGGGTGGGGAAGGATCAGCTCCTTCCAGCCTCCAGATCGGGGTAGGGGACACACGGGCTGGTTTAAACAACAAAAATGAAAGTCTGGAGCAGTTTCCATGGCCAAAGGGCTGAGAGCTCACTGCAGATTGCAAGGCTGGTAAAGCTCTTGGATCAGGGAAAATCGGGATAGAGCTGTGAGGGGAGGTGGGATTGCGCTGAGCCTGCCAGATCATTTCATCCCCCTTCTCCTGAGCCTTCCAGAGCTAAAACATCATTTGATCCTCCTTCTCCTCAGCCTTCCAGAGCTAAAACATCATTTGATCCTCCTTCTCCTGGACCTTCCAGAGCTAAAACATCATTTGATCCCCCTTCTCCTGAGCCTTCCAGAGCTAAAACATCATTTGATCCTCCTTCTCCTGAGCTTTCCAGAGCTGAAACTTCATTTCATCCACATTCTCCTTTCCTGCCATAGCTAAAACATCATTTCATCCCCATTCTCCTGAGATTTCCAGAGCTAAATTATCATTTCATCCCCATTCTCCTGAGCTTTCCAGAGCTGAAACTTCATTTCATCCACATTCTCCTGTCCTGCCATAGCTAAAACATCATTTCCTCCAGCATCTCACCCCCATTCTCCTGTGTTTTCCAGAGCTAAAACATCATTTCATCCAGCATTTCACCCATGTTCTCCTGAACTTGTCATACCTAAAACATCATTTCATCCCTCTTCTCCTGAGATTTCCAGAACCAAAACATCATTTCATCCCCATTCTCCTGACCTGCCATAGCTAAAATATCATTTCATCCCTCTTCTCCTGAGATTTCCAGAGCTAAAATATCATTTCATCCCTCTTCTCCTAAGCTGTCACAGCTAAAACATCATTTCATCCATCTTGGCCTGAGATTTCCAGAGCTAAAACATCATTTCATCCCCCTTCTCCTGAAATTTCCAGAGCTAAAATATAATTTCACTCCCATTTTCCTGACCTGACACAGCTAAAACCAGTTCCCGTTCCCATGATTTCATCCCCCTTCTCCTGAGATTTCCACAGCTAAAACATCATTTCATCCCTCTTCTCCTAAGCTGCCACAGCTGAAATATAATTTCTTTCCCATCCCAAGGAGCTCCTGGATTAAGAGGGAGTTTTCCATTTGTTGACAGGGGAACATCATCCTCTGCTGCTGGAACAAAATCCCCAAAAAATATCCCATGGAGGGGAAGTTCACAGATACGAGCTGAGCCACGTCAGCAGAAACTCCCTGAGCTGAGGGACTGCTAAAGCCCTAAATAATAACAGATATTTTATTTACAGCTGGGAAATGACCCCCAGATGCCTGGGAGCAGCCCCTTCCTCGGCAGATGAATGAAAAAGCCAGAAATAATCTCTGTGAACTCCCAGATATTTCAGCAAACCCCTCTTGTTCCATTACGTTTCACCCTCTGTTCTCACTTTTACAGTTTCCTGGAAAACCAAATTATTTATTTATTGGAGGAGGCTGAGGCAAAAAAATAAAACCTTTCAATTGAAAATATTATTTTCCCTGTGGTGTTTTTATTTCAAAACCCAGTTTGATTTTGTGTGTGTGTGGATATGAAATAAAGCCTTGAAATGAAAACCTGTGTTTCATTTTGAAATGCCAGCCTGGGCAACATTTTCAATGGAGATGGGACTTTATTCCTATGTTTAAAAATATTCAAATAAGATTTCTCTGCTTCATTTTAAGCACTTCAATTTTTCATCACCTTGTTTCCCTCATTGCTGATTCTTCTCTCCTCCTCTCCCCTCTGCTCATTCCTTTCTATGCAGAAAAAGGCACAAAACCAGCAAAAATGTGGTAATTATAATTCCCATCTCTGTTTCATTTATTTTTCCAGACAGCATCATATTGAATATTTTTCCATTTATAAAAGAGTGGCAAGTGGGACAAAGGGAATAATTTAACTTTTTTCACGTTTTCTCACTTTTTCACTTTCTACTCCCCAGAATGATGAACTTTGCACTGAAAAAACACAGGAGGTGAGGGAGGCATTCCTAAAATCAGAATATTTCCAGTTGGGATCTGAACATAACAAAACCCTATTCCCAGATTTGTACCAGGATATTTCCAGAGCGGGATTATATTTCCTGAATATAACCGGTCCCCATTCCCAACTTTACTCCAGGATATTTCCAGGTTATTTCCAGCTGGGATCTGAGCATTATCAGTGCCTATTCCCAGGTTTACACCAAGTTTACTCCAGGATATTTCCAGTTTGGAGCTGGAATAGAACCAGTGCCTACTCCCAGATTTTCACCAGGATTTTCCAGTTGGGAGCCTGAACACAACCAGTCTCTGTTCCCAGGTTTTCACCAGGAAATTTCCAGTTTGGAGCTGGAATAGAACCAGTGCCTATTCCCAGGTTCTCACCGGGTTTACTCCAGGATATTTCCAGTTAGGATCTGAACATAACCAGTGCCTATTCCCATGCTTCCACCAGATTTACTCCAGGAAATTTCCAGTTTGGAACTGGAATAGAACCAGTGGCTATTCACAGGTTGTCACCAGGTTTACTCCAGGATATTTCCACTTGGGATCCCAAACATAACCAGTTCCTATTCACAAACTTACTCCAAGTTACTTCCAGTTGGGATCTGAACATAACAAGTGCCTATTCCCATGTTTCCACCAGACTTACTCCAGGAAATTTTCAGCTTGGAGCTGGACTAGAACCAGTCCCTATTCCCAGGTTTTCACCAGGAGATTTCCAGTTTGGAGCTGGACTAGAACCAGTCCCTACTCCCAGGTTTACTCCAGGCTATTTCCAGTTGGGATCTGAACAGAACCAATCCCTGCTCCCAGGTTTCCACCCCACACACACAAACTGTGATGGAGGACACAAGTGTGGAGGAACTGGTGGCAATAAAAGAGAATAAACTGGAGCCTTGTCTTCACTTGCTGATGGAAAAGGAAAAGCTCCTGGAGGACAAGGGAAAGCCAGCTGGGAAATGTTTCAAAGGCCTTGGAGCCATATCAGGTACCAAGGAAAGGAGAGCAGAGATCACAAACCTCTGACAGGCACATCTGAGTGGGGACAGAGCCACTTTATCATGGAGGGATGATGGGCAGAGTCTCTGTTGCTGTAGTTTCACATGGTCCCTGACAGCCAGCGGTGAATCCAGAGTGATTTGGGAAGAGAGAGGGCTGGGAGGGAAGGAACGTCAGACTCCAGCTTGGTTTTCTCCCCCATAAATTCAGCCCTTCCATGCTGCTGTCCTTCCTTCAGCCCCTGCTCACGGGAATAAAGAGCTCTTTGCTCCTGGTGTGGCTGATTTTCCAGCCAGCTCCTAGAAAATAAACAGATTTTCTATCTTGCATAATTGATCTGCTGGGTGGGGAGCTGGTTTGGCACCACAGGAGCAGCTGGCTTGGGGTTCACTTTGGGGTTTGCACAGGAATGAAGCCCAGCTCCAAGCTGTGCCCCATCCCTGGCAGTGCCCAAGGCCAGGCTTGGAGCAGCCTGGGACACGGGAAGGTGTGGGTGGGAACTGGATGAGTTTAGGGCCCCTCCCATCCCAAACATTCATGATTCCATGATTTTGCGAGCACAAAACTCCTTCACTCCCCGAGATCAGTCACTGCTTGTAGGAACCAACATTCCCAAACCCCATGCAAGCCATGGAGAAAGCCAACAAAGCCGCCAGACCTCCAAGAGCATCTCTAGAGCAGAGGAGAGATGGGGAACTCCAGGATAGGCTCAGGAACAGAATTTTCTGTGGAAAAACAGGGAAAGAAAATGAAAGGAGCAACTCCAAGCTCTGACCTGGATGAAGTTTCTGTTTTAATAATCATGAGTCCATGTGCAGATAGGGCAGTGACTCCAGGATCCATTTATTCTGGGAATTTGCCCCAGCCCAGGGCTCTGTCTGTCCCTCTGCCCGGGCCTTTTCATTGCTGCTGCCTCCGTTTAACCAACCTTGACACTGAAAGGCCAAAAATCAATCTTCCAAGGACAAGATGGCCAAGATTACTAAATTATGGCCTCTTCATTATCTTGAGGTACCTGCTCAGGACAGATGAATTGCCTTCAAGTCAGGGCAGAAAATCCTCCAGGGAGCAAGCAAAGAATAATGTGCAAATACTGCCTGAACACACAAATGTGCACCAAAGGAAAAAGGGAAAAACACACATCCCATTGCTTTTTTCCCCCCACTCATTCTGCTTCCTTTATGTCCAGTTTCTGGAAGATGGAGACATTTATTAATTCTCCGTGCAGGAAAGCAAACAGTGATCTCCATCCTCTGGGGTTTGGAGTCTGCTCTCAGCTGTCCCTGAGGATCCTTCCTGCCCTGCCTAACGGGCTCTGAGCACAGCAGATCCATCTAGGGGGGACCATCTCGTTTTCTAAAGCCTCATTTAGGCTCATACACAAAGAAAACACGGCCCTGTCACGATGAGGAGATTTCAACTCCTTCAAGCTCCTTTCGCTTTATTTCTCGTAGCTGATTTGAAATGCAGGGCTGGATTTAAGGAGGGAGAGGAGAGGGAAAGGAAGGAAGGAAAGGAAATAGCACAGGAGCTGATTTGCCAGAGCTGCATGAAATGATGGATTTTAAAAGTCCTTTTTAAAGAAAGCGGGGGAGCTTTTTTAGAACAACGCCTGCCATAAAAGTGGGAGAAGGGAAAAAGACATTATCTGGTCTGGTAGCTTTCAGGAAGTTGTGGTCCCAATTCCCTAAAAATAAAATTCCTCTATGATCATCACTTTGCTTATTACTTCTCTTGGAGGAGCACCCTGAAAACATCAGCAGAATTTGGGATCCTATTGTAAAACCAGATTGCCCAGACCTGGTGATTGACTAAATCTGTAACAGGGTGTGAACACAAAAATTCCCTCCAGAATAGGCTCAGGAGCTCAGAACTTGGTTTTAATATCAGTTTTTCAATCTCAGTTTTAATCTCTCTTTTAATCTCGGTTTCAGCTGAAAAATGCAATTTTGATCATTATTTGTGAACCCATGTGTATCAGAAACATTTATTTTGATTTTATGGAAAATTTCAGCTGTGAAAAAGCAAAATTTTTGTTTTGTTAAAGTTTAACCACTCTCATTTCCATCTCCACATTGGAATGGAGATGATGGCAGAACAATACTGGCCAGGAATGATTTGACAGAAGCAAGGAGAGCCCGTGACCCATCTTGGGGAACATGGAAGGGAATTTCCAGGTGGGAAACTTCCCTGGATGAAATTTTCAGCCCAATCCGGTCCTGGTGGAAACCACCAGCGGCCAGAGGAGGCTGCAGTGGAAGCTCATAAAATAAGAAGAGATTAAAGAGCATCTCAACAGCAGAATGAGATCTCCTCCCTCCTTATTCATGGAGGAGTTTCATGTTTAATATCCATGGATTTATTCCCGAGTTCCCTGTCCAGGACACCTCCCAGCTGCCAGCCTGGGCAGGAAAATCAGCCCATCTTTCTAGTAAAAGGCTGATTTTCTGGTAATGCCATTAAAGAGGAGATTTTGGAACAATAAGTAATCTGTTCTCTGCGATATTTGCACACTGGAATTCCTTTTCCCTTCCCTGATTTTTTTCTTTTTCAGAAGGAAGAACACTGAATTGCTGTAGACAATCTAAAGCTGACCTGGCTGATTTATGGTAGATAAAATGATTGGTGTGGAGCCCATCTCAGGGAGTTTTATCTTTTCTGGGGCACAACTTTAACAGGGGAAATTTAGTGCAGCTCTGAAATCAGCAGAGCAAAGACCTGGCCCTATAAATTTAAGGACACCAAAATATTCCATAATATTTCAAATCCTTTTGGAGCCTCCAGCAGAAAGGGATGGAGCTGATTTGGGCCTCTCTGAAATGATGGAATGACCCCAATTTGGGCTCATCAGAGATCAGAATCAGGAATGATTTCCTTAAGCAGAGGAAGGAAACTTCTGCCAGCTGGAAATTTGGGGGAACCAGCCAGGACAGGGGGAATTCTCTTAGATGGAAATTTGGGGAAACCAGCCAGGACTGGGGCAATTCTCTGAGCTGGAAACTTTGGGGAATCAACCAGGACTGGGGCAATTCTCTAAGCTGGAAATTTGGGGGAATCAGCCAGGACTGGGGCAATTTTCTAAGCTGGAAATCTGGGGTAATAAGCCAGGACTGGGGCAATTGTCTAAGATGGAAATTTGAGGGAATCAGCCAGGACTAGTGAATCACAGCAAGGGAAAAAAATTTGGGAATTCCCATTCCCTGGGGCAGTTCTCTAAGCTGGAAATCTGGGGGAATCAGCCAGGACTGGGGNAATAAGCCAGGACTGGGGCAGTTCTCTAAGCTGGAAATCTGGGGGAATCAGCCAGGACTGGGGCAATTCTCTGAGCTGTAAATTTGGGGGAACCAGCCAGGACTGGGGCAATTGTCTAAGATGGAAATTTGAGGGAATCAGCCAGGACTGGGGCAATTCTCTCTCCTTGTCAGGAACATGAAGGGTCAGAGGGCTGGAACCCCCAAACTCTCCTGGTGCCCCTCTCCCAACCCTTCACGTTCCCATTTCCAGCCCACACTGTGTTTAGTCTGCCTGGAAATCCCCAGGAATAATCCAGCAATAATTAATCAAGAAATGTCTCAGCTACACTGAGCAGATTTTTTTTGATCCATAGGTGGCTTTGCTAGGAAAAAAAAAAAGTGAATCACAGCAAAACTCTGAGGAGAATCAATATCCATGATCAAATCCTGCTCTGCTGCCATTTGTCAGGATCCCATCAGAACTATTCAGTGATTGCTCAGCCTGAACTCGGAATCTGGGCTGTAATTGTGCAAAAATGAGAAAAATTCCTCTGATATTCAGATATTTCCTAGGCAAGTCCATAAGAAACGAGTCCTTCCTTGCCATCAATCATCTGTCAAACTGAATTATTTCAGAGTTCTGAGACTGAGCTCCTGGAACACTGTAAGAAATGTCTTTTTGAAATTCTAAATTAAACAGCAGCTGAAATGAAAGAGCAGCCAGCAGTCAGGAGAAATCCTGGCTGAGGGAATTTGTCAGTCCTGGGTATTAATTGTTATTTTCACCTGGGAATTTTCATCCTGGCCTGGGCTGAGCTGATGTCCCTGCTGGAATGTGACACCCCTTGGAGGGAGAAAGGCCCAGGAAGGGAATTGCTCCTCTCTGGGATGGTTTGGGAGGAATCCCACCTCAACCAGCTCTCAGAAAACGAGCTGCTGCTCCTCCCCTTCCAGCTGAGTCCTTCCAGCTCTTCCCAGATCCCTCCCTGGGGCTGGAAGGACTGCTGCTCCAAGGGGATGGGCCACTTCTTGCTGCTGTCCCACCAGCCTGGGCCCAAAATCCAACTAAAAGAAAATTTTTCATTTTATCTTGGTTCAAACAAGCAAGAAACAGAACCAAAGCCACGATATTAAAAACTCCCCATGCTAAACTTCACGATAAATTTTATTTTTGGGGGTGGATCTTATCTAGAAACCCCTTCCTTTGCTCCCATTCAATTAAAAATTCACCCAGACAGGTAAAAATCCTATTGATTTTGGGAAGAAAAGCTCCATGTGTGCCCAGGGCCAGAACTGGAGCCTGTGTGCTGCTATTTAGCAAGAAAAAGAGAATTATTTTCTCCACGTAGCAGAAAGGAAATTGTGCTTTACTGTATTGTTTACCCTTCCCAGTACTTTAATTTTCCCTTTGTTTAATATTCCAGCAGAATCCATTTATCTTCCTGGATAATCAAATAAACTGGGTGGTAAAAGAACGGATATTTAATTCACTGGGAGGGGGGAAATGGTATTAAAGGTGCACCAAAGGGATCTGATTTGGAAATAGAGTCATGTGTGATTTGCTACCTCACACTTGCCTCAGTGCCTGGGGGGGGAAAAAGGGATTTTTTGGGATTTTTTCATCCCAAAGAAAAATTTGGGTTATCCTTTCCCAGCCCTGCAGTGCAGGGGGTGCAGCTCTGAAAGCTGATATTGGGCTGCAGAAAAAGAGCCAAAAAAGGGATCAAGGTATCAGGGTGGGAATTTTGGGGTTATCAGGATGGGAATTTCAGTGGTATCAGGATTTGGAGATCAGGGTTATCAGGATGGGAATTTCAGGGGTATCAGGATTTGGAGATCAGGGTTATCAGGATGGGAATTTAGGGATTATTAGGATTTGGAATTATGGAATATCAGGATGAGAATTTCAGGAGTTATCAGGATTTGGAGATAAGGAATATCAGGATGGGAATTTCAAGGGTATCAGGATTTGGAGATGGGGGTATCAAAATGGGAATTTAGGGGTTATTAGGATTTGGAGATAAGAGGTATCAGGATGGGAACTTCAGGGGTATCAGGATGGGATTTTCAAGGGTTATCAGGATGGGAATTTCAGGGGTTATTAGGATTTGGAGATCAGGGGTATTAGGATGGGAATTTCAGGGGTGTCAGGATGGGAATTTAAGGGGTTATCAGGATTTGAGGATAAGAGGTATCAGGATGGGAATTTAGGGATTACCAGGTTTGGAGATCAGGATTATCAGGATGGGAATTTCAGGATTTGGAGATAAGGAAAATCAGGATAGGAATTTCAGGGGTTACCTGGGTTTGGAGATAAGACATACCAAGATGGGAATTTCAGGGGTATCAGGATTTGGAGATCAGGGGTATCAGGATGGGATTTTCAGGGGTTATCAGGATGGAAATTTCAGGGGTATCAGGATTTGGAGATCAGGGGTAT